>CAJVRI010001537.1:1395000-1752500 GCA_911649635.1 Poeciliopsis gracilis | reverse complement strand
AACATGCTGAGATCGTGGGTGATGTTCGCGGCTCTGGTCGTCTGCCTGCTGGTTTGCTGGAGCGGCTTCGCGGACGCCTACCCTCCCAAACCGGAAAGACCCGAGAGCAACGCCTCGCCGGAGGAGTGGGCCAAGTACCACACAGCTGTCAGGCACTACATCAACCTCATCACCAGGCAAAGGTCAGTGCAGGAGGTCAGGGCGCATGGAGACTTTGCTCACAAGGTTGTTTTTTAATGTTTTTATTTCACGAAAATGAAGAAAAACTCCCCCAAAATAATTTTCACACTAGTGAGTTTGTTTTATTAAAAATAAAAATTTCAAAGTTAATTAAAACTCTCAATGAGATTTATTTTACGTTTCAGTCCCTGTAATTCGTGGCAAAGCCTCCAAACATCCAAGACTACAGAGCCTCTTATGTACAGCAACCTTTATTATCTTAAAACTAGCACTGAAAAAGGCTACTGATTGGTCTAGACGGGTAAACAACTGGTTGATAAGAGGGTTAGGGTTATTTGTGAAACATATATATATATTTTTTTTTTCCAATGAGCCACTGTATTTTTCAAGCTGCTGTATTTTGAGATAAACCTGTCTGATCAGTCAGCATATCCATTTTAATGTCAGGCGAATGCAAAAATAAAGTGTTTTTGACAAACAGAATGCAGTTTGGATGATTGTGAGGTTATGTTTTAGACAGCAGGATAACCCATCAAACGCCTGACCAGTTTAAATGCAGAAGTTCATGATCAAAGTAGCCGAGGCTCCTTGGCCCTGAGCCACAACTAAAATCAGATCCTGCAAATAATCAACTTTATGTGCTTTAACCGCATGTCCAGATGAGCAATAGAAAACATGTTTAGGAACTGAAAAATAACTATCTTATTGTTGGCTGCAGGCTATGCTTCTCTGGACAAAGAGCCATATCACCCATAACACAATCTCAACTTCCTCTTGGGGAATAAATGACCTCATGTCCTAGGATTGCTTTGCCTCCATTATAAACCTCCATTAAGTGTTGGGCTTAGTTTCAGAAACAACTGAAACAAACTGGTGGGTTAGTATTTCTAAAGTCATGTCTTTCATCTAAATCATGAGAGGTGAAATACTGATGTTGGCCAAGCTGGACGCCTTCAGTGTGGCATCCTGAACATTTCCTTCTGCTTCATGCTGGGTGAAAAGACAGCATGAAGCTGTCCAGAGCGTTTATTTAACTTCCCGGTTGTGCAATTGCTCTGTGATGGAAGCTGTGTATAGTCTTAGCATTAGCCCCTTTTCCTCTGTAATTAAACTGCCCAGTTCTGCCAGTGCAGCCGCCTCACGCCCCAGGCAGACCCACGGTTTGCTCTTCAGCACGCAGCCAGAGAAAACCAGTCCACCTGCCAGCCGGTGAACTCGAAAACCCTTATTTCCTTCTCAGATAATTACACATCTCATTTGTGATTGGACTGCATGAGATTGCCAGGGCATGCACAAAGGCTTCTTGGGAGTGTGTGCAGTTTACCCATCTTTGTTCACAGCTTGATGAGCAAAGTTCAGGGGAAAGGGAAAAAAAACCAAAAAAAACCACAACGTTGAAATTCATAACAGCGTTGATGGGGGTCATGCCTCCAGGCTTTGTAAAGCAAAGAGAAGGAGGACATTGGAGACTTCCCCACTGATGTTTGATTGCGGTCATTACAAGCAAGTGTTTGACTTTTTCTTTTTTCTCTCCAGGTATGGAAAGAGATCTTCCCCTGAGGAGGCGGTAGCCTGGCTGCTGCTGGGCGCAAACTCTGACCAAGACGGCGAGCCGCGGTGAGAAAACCTGGGGGATTCACCCAGAGAGCAGACACTGATGTTTAGAAATAATTACCATTTTCAAGCCTAAAGTCAGTTTAATCTGTCAAGGTAGAAATGCAGCATGTACAAAGGTAGTGTTATGCTGTGTAGTGAGTATCATCATTTCTTAAAATCAATCAGTAAAACAAAATAAAAAGGCAAGGTTGTGATTTTATATATATTAAGTATTTTTAAAGGGTTTGCGCTTTTATTTAATTTTTTTGTCTTGCAGCTCCGACTATGCTGGCACATGGTGAATGAGCCCAGACTGAATCTAACCAGCTATCCAGTTCCCCCAACCCACCAATCAAAACATTTCTCAAGAGAGCACCTGCACTGGCCACTGGACAGAGTCTCAATATTTAATTGTCTAATGTGCATGCAAATCAGCGTCTCTCTTTTTCTGTTTGTTTGTTTTCGGACAGTAACTGTATGTATCTGTTGATTCTCTAAAATTGTAAATAATTTGTATCTATAAAAGTCTCTTCACAACAAAGATCTCTGAGTGGAATTAAAAAATAAAAAGTTTAACAAGCTGGCTCTGTTTTTTTTATATATATTTTTTTTCGGGGGTGGATTTATGCGTGTAGTTACATTTTCTACCACTAGATGTCACCATAATCATTTGCCGCGCACATTTGCAAAGCATTTGCAAGTCCGTCTCTTCGGTTTGCGGCTCCTCTATGGGTTCTCGTCGACGCCAGCCGACGGACCTTTAACTTCGCTCAGGTCTACTAGAGCTAAACACGCGTTTTGACATCAGCGAGGCTTCTTGGGCTTCCCTTTGGAAACCGGACCGGTGCGTAGAAGCGGCCCCTTTGGTCAATGGAGCCGTCAGTAAGGGCACGCGCGCCGTTGTAGCCAAGGTAAAGATAGCTTGTGTGTGCGTGTTTGTGTGTGTGTGTTGTGAGGAGGGCTGCTGCTGAAGTGACGGCACACAAGCTTTGCTGCGCCTCAGGGACTGACAGACGACCGCCGGTGAACGCTCTGGCCGTCCTGCTGCATCTCAAAGGCGGGAAGAGTCCGGATACAGGTGCCCGGGGGGCAGGCAGGTGAGCGCGTCAGCACCGTCGCTCTTCTGCCATGGCAGAACGTCGTGTTTAGTTTGTGTCAGTGGGCAGCTCTCATACGGCTTCACAAGCTAAGCCTTTCCCCCTTGTTGCTCAGCATGTGGTTCATACACTTTGTTGTTTGCCAATTCAACTATTGACGTCATTTGTTGGCTCTTCGAGGGTCCGCGTAGAGAAATCCCATTACCACCCATCAGAATCATTTACTGTCCAATCTCAGGACTGGATCTTGAGGTTAGGAACGTTCCGCACGCGACAGGCTCGTGCGCCTTATTTTCTCCCAGTCGGTAGATACTTGTCATATGATGCTAACCGAGCTGCCCCCCCCCCCCTCTGTGTGTTTGCACCTGCGCAACAGTCGGCGGAATGAATGCAGACTGTTTCATTTCCATGTTGACAAAGAATGGATGAACGTCATGCACCTGTTCGAAGCCATTGCGCATGCCCACACATTTTGAGAAGGTTGCGGAGGTGTTCGAGCGCGCGGAGCTACAGACGGGCACGTGCTGCTGTAGTGGGAATGTAGTATGATGTATGTAGAAGCTATTTCTATTGTAATGATCCGAATTAAAGATAGGTCTGAGCTGATGCAAATTAATTTCTAGTTAATTTAACGTTATCTTAAGTTTAGCTTGTATTTCCATCCAATACAATACAGTCCATGAGAATTTTATGTTTAAAAGAAGGCAAAGCCATGGATGGATAGACTGAGAAGTTATCACAGTCATGGATGGGCATTAATATCATACTACTTTAGGTGTTTTAAAGCCTTATCAGAAATGAAAGGTTTAAAAACTAAAATCAAGTGGGCAAGTTTGAATTTACTGGGGATATTCAATAGTACATATATGATCAGAACTATAGATTCAGGCTCAAATATATAGGTACATCACTCGTAATATCTGGATTATACATTTCTGATATTTCTGATTCTGAAATATTATGAAGGATAGATTGAAAGCAGAACTCACAATTTCATCAAGAAGGTTCTGTCTCATGAATCATGTAAAAATATGTTATTCGTTAGTTTAATTAGAAAATACATATCCAACCAAATTTGTGTTGCTAAACTTTTGGTGCAAGGTTCTGATCCAGCTTCCAAATGCACAATCTGTGGCGCCGGGGCGAATTCTGACTGCCGTTTATATTTTTTCTTTCATTTTACTATTTGCCTCAAACATTCATAAAGGCAAATCTCCTGCTGCACAGATGTGACGGTGTGTGACTTCCTCTCCGACACACACGTCCCTTTTTATTTCACAACCACACCTAAAACCAGCATGTTGCTGCCCAAAAATCAGTTTTAAACAGTGGAAACTTAGGATAATTCAACAATCAACTGAAACTGTTCTGAAAAAACAGTATGATGATCTTACTTTCTATTTATTTAGTCAAACATAGTGGTTATGTTACAAGTTTCTCTGATTTCATAGGTATACGTTTGAGTAAAATGAACATTGTTCTTTTATTCTATGAACCACTGACAACATGTCTCTGAATCTCCAAGCAAATTTTATTTTTTGCAGGAACTGAGAAATGATCAAAATAACAAAAAAGATGCAGTTCTTTCAGACCTCAAATAATGCAGAGAAAACAAGTTTATATTCATTTAGAAACAACAATACTAATGTTCAGAAATCAATATTTGGTGGAGTAATAACTTGGTTCAGTGCAATGGGCTCTTGTTTTGTTCCAGAGCTGCATAATGTAAAGAATTGATTGAAGTCTTGGTGTCATAAGTTTTCTGTTGAAAACAAAAAAAAGATTTTGGTGAAAACAAAAAACCCTCTAATTTTATTTCATAATTGTATTTATCTGTTTCTTTCCCAGTTTAGTTCCTAAAATATCAGAATTACATAATGTCATCATATTTTTGTCTATTTCATTACATTATTTTAATATATTAAATCAGATGTTCTTTATAATAATAATAATTATTATTTATAATTATTTTCATTTATTTTCTAAAAACATTCTATTCAGTACTTAAGTAAACTTTTTATTACCACATAATTCTTCTTTTAAATGTACTTGAGTAACTTCTTGGATGGAAACTTTTACTTTTACTTGAGTGAAAATATAATATAAAGTGCTACTCTTGCAATACTTTTAGATACTCTACCAATCACTGCATAAACTGTCCCTTAACAAGTTGCTAAGATACCGCACACCTTCGCAGATATTATGGTGCATCTGACACAAATCAGACCTTAAATTGTTTTCCTTTGAAGTCATAATGCAGACATTTTCAGTTCCTTTCTGCTCCTAATATCACCCTGTTTTCTCCATCACAAAATAACGTTTGATGTGTGTTTGGGATAATTATCCTTTTGGAACACAAATCCGTCCGCGTTTTAACAAGCTGGATGTTATCTGAGGTAAAGTTGATTCAGAATTTCAACGCAGCGTCACAATGGCCACAAAAAAAGTCCCTGACATGAGCAGCCTCTTGTTTTTGTGTGTCAGTTTAATTTATTCTAGAGACAGAATATCAACTAGAGTCAGAAAAAAAAAAAAAAATCACATAAAAGTTTGATTTGCATTTCCGGAGAGAAATAAGTCGTTGGAGCGATGGTCTTACTCACCTAATTGAGCACACAGGATTACAATCAGTCGGTTAATTACAAATCTCAGGACTGATCTCCATTCATTTCATCCCACCTTCGAATAAATTAACAATGCCTCTAATTTGTAACCGGGTTTATTACTGAATAGTGGATAGTTTGCTTTTTGTCACTCCCAAGTTTGATTGGAAAAAATAGAGGATTATACTGTCCTGCTAGATAAAACCTACTTTCCCAGATATTTTTATTAGAAACATATGATATTGATCAGCTTCTGCAAAATTAGAGCTCAAAATCCAGGATGTAAAATCAAACCCCTTATTTGATTTTTTTTTTAATGTATTTTTTAAAAAAAAGTTGAATCTTAGTCACAGAGGCCTCATTTTAGAGCTGTTCACCGAGATGAAAGAAACCTTCACCCTATTAGGTTGTTCCCTTTAGTAATCCAGGGATTTGCTGTATATTTTGGAGCCTTTGACAGCTCTGGGGGTTGGAGTTAAGATCATCACGACTGGATGTACCTGGACAGAAACATTTCAGGTCCCGGCAGTTCCTTAAAAATTTAAGAGCTCTGCTTCTTCTCGTCTTTGAAAATATATCCTTCAGTAAAAGAAAAAAAAAAAGGATCTACTTCACATCTTTTCTTCCCACCAGAGCATTAATTGAATAATTTCATACGAAAATGGCAGAGTGACAAAGTCACACGTTCAGAAAGATTGACAGAGCAGACCGTATGCAACAAATGAGTAGATTTTTATTAAACACAAGCAGTTATTTGCTGGCAAAGATCTGGTATTGAAGCGCTGCAGGTACCTCACCATGTCGGGACTTAGTTTCAATGAGTGAATCATTACAGCATCAAGGAGAGTTTCTGATCTGTTGTGCGTTTCTTAGGGGAAGGTTTTAGTTAAAGGTTCAGAACATGTTACTTTTCAGGAGAAATGTTTGTAACAACAAGGGCCGGAGCCAACATGGGGACGGGGGCTGTGAAGTCTAGGGCCCCCGTACAACTACACACCCACCTGTAAGTTTATTTTTGAAGCAGCATAACGTCCAATTTTCAAGTTCAGTCTGGGAGGACTTTATTAATTGATGATAATGTCTGGGGTTCTATCTTTTTTTGGAGGAACCAATAACCATCCTTAAATTGACTGGCGCGATGCTTGGAGTACAGCAGCTTTTCTCCACCATGAGGAGGAAAAAAGCTGCTGTGTTGACATTCAATAATCCCATTGTTGAATGTAAACACATATGCTTTTCGAAGGAGTAAACATCAGATGTCTGATTGCTAGTGAATGCAGCCTTAAAGGATCTGCGTGCCACTGTTGAGATTTCCTTTTACTTCCACATTTTGGTTTAGCATGCAGCAATCAGACTGGGAAGTGAGGCGTGTTCAGATAATATGTCACATACTGGATATAAAGTCTAATGAGTATTTTAACATAAGTGGCTTTTGCAGAAATCTGTGTTTCACATAATTTACTCTGTTATTTCTTCAACCAGCTGATATTAGTGTTTATTTTCTCAGGATCAGTCAGTAGGGATGAACGAGGGAAAAAATAAAACAATGGAAAGATTGTAAAATGTTTGGGATTCCTTTTTTTTTTATATATATATATATCTGGAAGACAGAAAGATGAGCTGAACTGAGTTTTCTCAGGTAGTCAGTTTGTATCAAACTGTTCTTATTTAAAATAAATAGGTCTGTGCATAATTTACCAGTGTTAGCTTAGCAGCCTGGCTTTTGCTTAAATCAAAAAATATTTTTCCAAAGTATAATTTTACCAAAAATTTAGCAGATTTTTGAGCTTTTTGAATTGAATTCAAAATGTCAAAAAATAGGAATTACGATTCTATATAGAAGCATTTTTTCTGCACCCTTACCGGACACTGATGAAAAAAACAGGAGGAAGACTACAGCGCAGGGCATTCTGGGTAAATACAACCTAAACCAACACTCATGTCCAGCGCTAACAGGAAATATTTGCCAAAGACAACAGAGAAGTCCTACAGCCAATAAAAACTGACACTACTCTGTTTCTGTTTCCATTTTGTGAAGAATAAAGGTGAAGTTAAGAAGAACATACTGTAGAATAAGGACTAAATTTTACATAACGCGTGTATAATGATGGTGTTAAGCTGCTGTTAAGCAGTTTTTATATCATAACAAAAATAGTTTTTGTTTGTTCCTCATGTATCTCAAAGCTGAGCCAGTACAGTTATATTTCCAAGTCGCAGTACGGTTAGCTTAGTTAAAATTCACCAGCTACTCACTTTCCATTCTGTTGACGGCTGCCACCGAGCAGCAGCACACTGTGTGCATTCATTTGCATGCGTAAAGCACCTTTTATTTTGAAATCACTGAACCGTGGAGCAATCATCCTTTCAATTATTTATTCTCTCCATGTCTTGTGTCCCGTTTGGGGTCGCAGGGTCGGGTGGTCGGTCGGAGGCTGTCGCAGACGTCTTCAGGGAGAGATAGGTTGCATCCAGGAACGACTGTCTATCCATCACAGAGTCAGAACGCAGACAAAGGAGAAAAATAAGACGCAAAGAAAGAGACCTTTATTTTCTTATTCAGTTTAGTATATTTTTGAAGAGGGAGTATCATTATAGCATAAAGTAAAGCTAAAAAACATTGATTTTATATGACATAGCCCATTTAGGTTTTGTGACTGTGATTGGACAATTGAAGGGACGTGAATATTTTTGCAGTACCATTGAGTTCAGGGAAAAGTTGTTTTTTTTTTTTTTAAATTCAAATCACTTTTGGATTTACGTGTTAAATATTTAATCATTTTAAAATGTTCTTATTGAGTAACTGAATAGGACTGAAATGGATTGAAATGTTGACCTCTGACCCGTACCTACAAACTATTTCACAAATATTCAGATTGAAAGCAGCACCATGTTATTAGGACCAGTTTTAGCTCACAACTTATTATTATTTTACGCATTTTCCCTTGTTGCCATGGTAATGCGCCGGGGAAAGGGAGGGTGGGGCGGAGACGCCGATCTCCTCCGTGGTTGTCTTGGATACGACGGTTTTTCCATGTAAAGAAATGAGACGAGATGAACCTGTGGGAGCGTGGCGCTATTTTTAGGCTCAACGCCAGCATGCATGTGTGGATTAGGGCTCGTTTGGTTGCTATCGCACGTGCGCTCCTGTGTGTACTGCAGCCGCAGAGCAAGAATGGCTGAAGGCGTTTTTTCTTTTCTTTTTTTTTTTTTTTTTTTAACGCCTGGCATACAAACACCTGAGACTCGGCCTGTGTGTCGTGGCCCCGGGACAAAGATGAGGAAGAAGGCTTTATTTGGACTTTGTTTGTCTCACATGTCTGCCTTCTCTACCTTCAGGGACCTTGCAGAATAACAACAAGCACGATGAAGCAATTCAGCAGACTTTATACTGACAATATCAAGCTTTCTGTTGAGACTGGTTATTGGTTATGTAATATTTGGATGATGCCAGGTGTCCTAAAAATGGCCGCAGATATAATTTTAGATCTGTGAGCATCCACATGACAGAAAGCCGGCACACAAAGCCGTCCTTTTGTTTTGACAGAGCGTGTGGAGATGATCGCAGGTCTGTGACTGTGATGTCATGGCTGCTGTGCTACTGAACAGATCTCTTCCCTGCCATATGTGAAAGCTTTCGTGTGTGGAGGAAAACCAATTCAAGAGCAAGGATGGTTCAGACTCCCAGGATACATACCGGTCAATACCAAATCTGAGCACAATACAGTGGATTGTGCTGTGTTTTAGGAACACAAACAGCGTTTTCTTTAAGAAATTAGAGCAAACTGTTAAGATAATTCCACCATCTTCAACTCGTGTCTGATTCTTCCAAGACTGACATGAAAGAGGAGCGAAGCTGATGGAAATCTTGACCCCCACGACCTTTTCCCAACCCCCTGGTGTGTCAGAGCAGCCCACAGCATGGCCGAGCACTGCTGCAGTAGCTCTGATTATTTTTAATAAGCTCTTGTCGTTTCGCATTGCAAACACGGGATGGCCTGGATCAGCCCCGGAGGACCGCTGTGTGCTGTGAAGGACGGCTTGGTCAAAAGTCCAGCCATGCAACATCGGAGACAGGCGCTTATCACTTGGATGATAATTTTTTTAGATACATGTATGATATTGTAAGTGGTTGGACACTAGCAAGCAAAATAAAAGTGGCATTGATATTAGAAAAAAGTGATATTAGAAATATTTGGTAAAGTCTCTGTTTTATTCTCTCACTAATTTCTGCAAACACATATCCAAACATCTTAGAGGCAAAGAGCAGGAGTCCAGTCACCTGAAGCTTTGTTTTGTGCATTTTAGTTGCAGTCAAGGACGTGTTGTGCAATGAACAGCAGATCTTCAAACTATCAATTGTAGATTTATAACAAATTAAAACAAACTAGAGCACCGACCAAGATATATAATTGTTCCTGCTACAAGAAAATTAGTACATTTTATCTGTGCAGAGAAGATGTCATGCTGACCAAATATTTCCGCCTTTCACCGTTTCTTTAAATAGTGATGGAAAAATCTGTAGGCCATCCGTCATTTTGAAAGATTGCAGTTCATACTCCTGACCACTTGGACGCAGACATTTTCAACTTTATGCACAGAGTCCATCAAAGTTAATCAATCAGTTTAAAAAAAAAAAAAAAAAAAAAAACTTCCATCGTCTTGCGACCTGACAGGCGTGGAAGAGTTCTGGACAGGAGGCTTTGGAGCACATCTAGAGCAGACCAATCTCTGCTGTTGGTTTTCCTCCCCTGAAGTGAGGGCTTTGTGGGATCAGAAAATGCTTCTCTTTTCTCTTTTAGAAATGTTTCCTGATTTTAGAACTTTGGCTGAAGGGGTGCTTCTGCTGCCGAGCTCAGATTCATCCGTCAGATCAACATCAAACCCTTTTTAATAAAAGGTTTTGGCAGTAGGATGAGGGATTCTTTTAGCTTTAACAGACTGCTTTGTTTTGCAAAACTGCACCGAAAGCACTTTGTCACATCAAGTAATGAGCATCACGAGTCACATGATGAACAACCAGTGTTGGCACTGAAACCCATGAAGAAGAAAATGGCCTAAAGCAGTTGAAGCATCATGGCACAGTGTATTCTTATTTAGTTATTTTTTCAAATGATTTATTTATTGATATGTGAACAAATGCAATCACATGCAATTTTTAATTACATTTCTCGAATGTATGAAATGAAAACACAGCAATTCCAAGATTATTACTTGGATAAAAAAGGCCTTTGGGAAATAGCACTGATTGTGGTAATTCTTTCTGATCCAACACATGAAATATTTAACCTTATTTAATGTCAGACAATAAAAAGAAAACCATTGGCCTTTTTTAAACTGTGAATATCAACACATGGTTTTGTCTGCAGTGTTTAGGTATCCATATCGTAAACGAACAGTTATCCAAGTTCCCCATCGTTTGTTGTTTTTCTTCTTCTCTGTGACGTCTCAACCACTGAAGATGATTTGCTTGTGTCTATGAACAGAGCAGTGACCCTGTGGTGACTGCTCTGTTTTGACCACATCATCATTGGTTTTATGGGGTAACTACAGTCATGGCAACTGGGATGCAGTATCCTGGGAGACAGTGGTATCTCCCCCATCAGTCGCTCTCTTTTCTTCTTCCATATTGTACTCTCCTCTTAATTTTTTCTTAAACAACCAGTGCCTTCCTCCATACAGCCAGTCTGATATTCATCGAAATTGTTTTGAACAAGCGAACAAACCGTCTGCTGTGAGATGTGGGAATACTTCCAGATTTTAGATTCTGGAGTTGGAACGCATGTTGTGAAGCTACTTCCTCATCTACTTTCATTTGAGTTAATATGTGTAGGCAGCAGGATTCTGTGACTTTTGAATCAGGCAGTCATATGTGCCGCAACAATGAATAATTATTAGTGGTGGAACTTGATTAGATTTTTTTTTTTTTTTTAGCTAACTGCGGGCCCAGTTATTAATGAAATGCAATCAGTTGACAAAAAAGCAATTTCAACTCAAAAACAGATTTCGCTGCTAAAGTCTAGAATAGACATATGAGCTCAACAACAAAGATATTTGTTCTTAGTCTGTTAAAAAAAATAGTATTTAGTTTTCAAGTGTTTATTTATCTCAACCCAAAGCTCTGCCTTTCCTTTCATTTCGCCTGAATTTTACAGAGCTCTCCATTGACACATACTGAATCTTTCACTATCTTGTCGGTGAAGATTCTCATTTCATCTTGCAGCCTGATGGTAAATGGAGCAATTAGAGCTAACAGACATCCTTGCTGAGCTAATGTTAGCCAGCCTGCCCACTCATTCACCCGCTTGCTAGACCTTTCCAACTGTTGTCTAATTGTATTCCCAGCGGATGTGACGGCTAAAACCAGACGCCTCCAGAGCAACTGGCTGCTCTATTCATAGGCCATAATAAAGCTCCCTGTCATGTGTCAGAGTTATTTCAGATTACACTGGAAATAGTGAGATTGCTGTTTGTTTTCTTTCATTCTTCTGTATCATTGGATTTCTAATAGTGTCTGACAATAACCATTTTTTTCTTTTTTTATTGCAGTTGATCTAAGAAGTTGGATAAAGGAAGGAGAAAGGATAAAGGGAAGAGCCAGACTTCAAAATGCCTGTGGCAACATCCAGTTCGGACTCCGGTAACTATCTTGTTCACTCTGTAGCTATCGTGACTGTGTGTGCGTGTGCGAGTGCATGTGTGAAGGAGATACGAAGAGATCTTGAACACTTTGTGGTTAATCCCTCCTCTCAGGACGTGTATCTAATCTTCTGACTTCTAATATGACTTAATGAGCTGACTAATGGAGCACTGAAACCCCTACTCAGATCAGTCATGCCTTGAAGGATTTGCTGTCTTATAGGTTGAAGCTCTCAACTCTGATTCAGGGCAAAAGGACTCAAAGCTGCAGTATGTGACGGTTGCAAAAGTATGCTACTATTGTGGTCTGCAAAAATGCACCTCTCCCGGTCAAAGACACCCAATCAGAGCCAAGAGGCGGGACTTAGCTCTGTCAATAAACCTCCTATATACTGTCCAATGTGGTAATGGTGGAAACAACTGTTTATCCACCATCATTGGGGGCTATGCTAACTAGCATTGGCATTCGTGTCACATGAGTGATTGACAGCACTAAGACCCTCCTTGTGGCTCTGATTGGTTGTTTCTGACTAAGTAAAGTATTTTTGCAGTTAGTACTATTAGCACTGGGAGAAGGCAGAGTACATCGATTTTTAAAACATGTTTTAGATTGTGAATGATCACTTATAATGTGATCATTCAAACACTTATTGCATCTCTGGCAGTGCTGTTTCATTATATACATGTATAATAAGATACATTTGACAGCAAACTGAATTATTGACCAGTTGATTTCTGGACGCCAATTTCCTTAAATTTGAGGGATTATGATTAACCGCTACTTACATGTGAAGCCCATCTAAGCCCCCTGATCTTATCTTCATCAGCAAAGGTTTATAAATTAGCCTCTGTGAGAGGTTTGACTGACAGACTGGTCCACCAGGTCAGGTCTGCATGTTCGGAGTTAACAATATTCACCCCACTGTTGCCAACTTACCAACTTTCTTGCTATATTTAGTGACATTTCAGACAAAAATAAAGATTCATATCAACAAAAATCAAAATCAGCAGGTCAGGTTTTTTAAAGATCGGTAACCAGGGATCGGCCAGAAAACTGCAATCGATGTAGCTCTACACAGATATTCATGATATTCTTTGACTAAATAAATTTCTCTTAAACATTACTCCAATAGCTAAAAATGTAATTTATACCAGGTGAGTCTTTCTCCCCTGAGAATGTGGACCGGTACCGGTACTGGACTGATTCTGAGCTTTCAAATGATTTTAACAGAAGTTTCACATAACTGAGAAGTTGATGTAAAAAATAATGTTTGTTTCAGCCACAAAGTGATGATGCTCAGGATCAAACAACATATCCCCACCTACAGCATAGAGCAGCTCATTGTCTCCCTCCCTGTAGGATAAGTCCTATTTTGAGACATTATTTTGCTTAATGCTCCAGCAGGGTTAGAAGAACATGTTTGACAAAGCGGTTCCGTCCTTTGAAAAGGGAACTCTGCGTTCGCGCTGCCGTTATTTTGATGCACTTCTGGAGTGTCACAAAATGCATTTTCATTAAGTGTAGCATTCATGTTATTGTTATTTTTATTATTTATTCATTTTTTACCAATATCTTGTATTGAGCCCTCTTCAGCACATCACGTAGACTCGTAAAGTAGTTATAATCCAGATTCTGTTTCTCAATTTGAGCACCATATCGTAGTAATTATCCAACCGAAGACTTGTTTCTACTTGCTGAGTTAAATCCAGGTGGAGATTTAGTTTTTGGCCAGTCAACGTATAATCTTAACTGGGCAAAATTGCTACTTTTATAGAACTGATAGTGACTCACTGATCAAGTTTGTTTAATTTTTATGAAATAAGTTTGAACTGATGAGAGATTTGGTGCTTTAAAAAATATATATATATATATATATATATATATATATATATATATATATATATATATATATATATATATATATATATATATATATATATATAATTTTAAATAAAGCTTTTGATGTTCTAGTATTTATTCACAAACTTAAAATTAAGATGTATAAAACACGGTACCATGTTGATTTGTATGATCTTATCATGTGTATAAGGGTGACATTTAAAACCTCGCTTTACTTAAACAAAAATCTTCTGTCAGCCCTGAAGCAATCAGCTAAAGAAAAATCCTAATAACTGCAGCCCAATCAAGTCTGTTCAGCTGCTCCTGCCTGCAGCTCAGAACCTTTAAAAGAACCCAATCAGCATTCACTGAAGTAAATGCAGCTATTTCATGATTTCAGCAGTCCAATCTCTGTGGAGCCACAGCTTACCTTTTCTTCTGTTAACACATCTACCAGCCCACTGACAGGATTACTGTACTGCATAGTAACCCTTCAAATCAATGGAGATCTATGCCAGTGCATAGAAATTACTTCTTTTTAACCTGACTGCTGTCAGCAACCACCATTTTAAACAATCTGAGCCTATTTTGTGATGAATTCACATCAGCCTTGTTTGGTCCACTTCAATCAAACTCCAGTCCGTTTGACCAAAAAGTCGGGTTTGTTTAGGAAGGTGCGAATGCGCAGTCAGACCAAAAACCTGAACTCTAATCCACCTGAACCGAATCGGCCTCGTTTCGGTTGAAGTGAACGCTGGTAGTATGAATACTTATGTGAACGCCAAGTGGACCTGAAACTGTTCCAAAAGCAGGAAGTGGATTATAGCACAGGGCATTCTGGGTAAATACAACCAAAGAAAATCCTAGAGTCGTGAACCCACCAGCAGGAAATATTGCTCATGATCTTTTACCAAAGACAAACAAGGAATCCTAGAGCTGCTCAAATCTGACATTACTCAATGTTTGCTTCCATTTTGTGAAGAAGGAAGTTGTGGTCAGTTTCTTCTTTAGAGGTTTTCGTGTTTTTTCCTTCAGGCTGTTTGGATTTATAGTCAAAACCAGGAGTGGTGGGATTGTGATGTGATGTTTATTTTATAAGTTTAGAATTGTAATATTCAGCCAGTTTTTATGTCCAATTTTACTACTGGCTTCTGTCGGGCAGAATTATGATGCACTTCTAACGTCAATGAAGCAAACGTCGGATGAAATGTGACATGACTGTTCAGATTACAGGTGGTTTGACAACAATCTGGTACATGTATGATTTAGAAATGACACAAGTCAGATATTTTTTTGGGGAGTGCAAAGGTCGCAATTGGGTCATTCAGACTGCCTTGAAAAAAGTTGAATATGTGTCGCATTTGCCTGGTTTGTAAATGTAGCTATAGACAGACAGAGAATCGGACACAGAACGGTTACAAAGAATGCTAATTGCTGCTGGCTAGTCTGAAGGAGCTGAGTGGGGGACTTGCAGGATAGGGCTGCTCTGTGAGGTGGAAGTTCTGAAGCTTGGAAACAGCAGCTCTGAGGAGGAGCTTTGGTCCCATCAAGCACAGCTAAATAGTTGCCATGGGAGATTAAAGGGTTTTTCACACATGCTTGAAAGAATCAAGGAACACGCCAGGTATGTCTTTGGTGAGAGAATAACATTATCAAGATGTAAAGCTCAAAAAAGTAGGTTTTACATGTTCCTGTCGTATTAAAAATATAATGAGTAGTTCATATGGGACCTAAATTCCTGCAAAGCATGTTTTTAAACATTTTATAACGGCGCGTTAGTTCTTTCAGCTCACAATCCAAAACATTAATAAATAGCTATGAATGATTTACTGTCCCACTGGTGGCTAACTGGGATGGCTGGTTTGGGATTACTGTCGTTTCCTCAGTTGAACTGGAAACATTATCTATGGAGATGGACGCCTGGGGATCTTTGGTCAGGCCTGGAAGCCATCTTGCTCCTGGTGTCTGACATGGATCGATCAGGAACCTCCATATATCCTGTTTACTTCAGCCCAAATGGCAGTAAAAAAAAAGCCAGATACGGTAGATTTTCTTTATATTGGTTTCATGTGATATAGGTTCTTAGTGACTAAAATGCAGAACCTTATCTGATGCACAGTCCACACCTCCTTCCTCCTCGCCCCAATCCTCTGCGGATCTTTTCCCTAGTTGACCCCTGCAGAGAAAACTGGACAGAAAATGGTCCTGCCTCCCTCCCTTCCTCTTCCTCTAGAAGGCACCACGCTTCCTTCTCTCTGCTCCTCCTCCTCTCTCTTTACTCTCCCATCCCTGCGCCGTCCCTTTTCATTCATGCAGAAGAGGAGCCTCTCAGCCCAGGCACAGCTTCAACACATTCGTGTTGAGAGCAGGTAGGGGAGGATGTAGTGAGCACGAGGATCTGTTCTGGACGGAAGAGGCGAGAATCTGTGACAGAAAGACGAAGGGGGAGATCTTACCCAAGTATCGGGCGTGCTGCTGGGAGTGTGTGCCCCGTGAGAGAGGAGTCGCTCAGCATGGCTGGCAGCCCGTTTGGGAGGCTCTCTCTGGGGGAGGACGACTCAGCCAACTCCTTGGAAGGAATAGAAGTGAAGCTGTGCGGGGAAGGTAAGAACCAGGCTTGTACCTACAGGCTGGCTCAGAGATCTTTGGATGGCTCACCACAGAGTGGAGAGGAAGAATGCTTCACAGAGGTGTAGATCATAGCGAAGATGATGAGTGGATTCAGGGAGCAGCTTGCTGGTGGAGCTGCTGGTGTTGGGTGGCCAATTGTTTTAAATTTGCCTAGCACCTGCTCTGATGCAGTGCTGGGATGAAGATGAGCGTAGACAGGTTGGAACCGGCGGCGATGTGTGTACAGCATGCTGTAAACAGGAAGGAGGACGGAAAAGAAACCCTCTTCTACCTTGCTGAGGCATCATAGGACTGGAATCAGAATCAGAGCTGGGGGAGGTATGAAAGTCTTACTGTGTCATAAACTTGAGAAAAAAATGCATTGAAATGTAAAAACTGTAGAACGTGATACATCTGGTTTTTATTTTGAACTGAATTATTCCAGTTGCAGCCAATAAAAAGAACAAAACATGAATTACTACAGCTACAATGATGCTATCTATAACAGATATTTAAAGAGGTAGTATTATGTATAAATTAACTTTTTTGAGCTTTACATCATGTTATGTTATTCCCTCATCAAAAACATATCTGGAGGGTTGCATTGATTCTTTCAATGTTGTTCTCCAACAACATTGTTTCTCCATTTGTTGGAGAAACAACATGTGGTATGCATGTTGTTTCTCCAACATGCATACCACAGGAGGTACCTGAATGGTTACCTCCTGTGGGAACCATTCAGATGTGCAAAATTCCTCGGCAAAATTTCTAGCCTTCAAGTTCCTGCCTCACAGAACAGCCCTCCCTCTGCAGACTAGCCAGCATCCATTAGCAAGCATCTCGTTGATCTGCGCATCTGCTGAGTTCATTATAGAAGCTATGTCTCAGTGAAATGTTGGTAAAAACATTGTTGAAGGGTTAACAGAGGAGCCATGCTGTGATGACTTCCTGAAGGTGGAGTTTCTCTTTCTGTTTGTTTTTGAAGATGACCTCTTCAAAAGCAGAGGTCGTCTGCCTCTGCTTTTGAAATCCTGAACGATTCTATGATTCATACGTTTGACTGTGTAACCTGTGTAACTTCGCCGCCTGACTTCAACGCAGATCGGATCCGGTTACAACTGCACTGACTGCACTTCCTCTGATATCAAAAGGATTTTAAGAGGAACAGCTTTGAAACTAAATGTAGAACAATGTTTTTAAAACTCAGTGACCTTCACATAGTGAAGTCTGTTGAGCGCAGAACCAAAATAAGTGGTACTTTGCTTCTGATGTGAATGCAGACCTGCCTTGATCTAAACCAACTACAGCAACTATATGCGGTTATGATTATGATATCACAGCTGAGCGTTAAGATTGATACTCCTACACGTTTTTTTTGTCTGTGCCTTGCAAGAGACCATTTATGAAGGCCTGAACATTTCTCTCAGCATTTCTAAATGCGGGTTACTTGGACTGCCTCTGAAAACAGATTTTTTTTGTGCGTGTGTGTAAATAGAGAGAAACTACTCTATTTTACTTCAGGTTACCATGTCAAGACAATTTTGTCTTTTCTCTAAAGAGGACACTAATCATTTTGGGGTTTTTATCTACAAATGAGATTCAATTGAAAGTCAAAAATACTATTTTAATCCCAAAGGTAAATTAAATGTTTTTATATAGAATATGTCAAGATTAAATTTGAGCTCTAAATCCAAAATATTCATAAATATGTGAAAGATTTTCTGTCCCACTGGTGGCTGACTGGAATGGCTGGTTTGGGAGTGCTGCAGTTTCGTCGGTTGAACTGGAAGAGTTATGGAGGGAGAAGGACGCCGATGGACCTTACAATTAGAGGATATTATTCATGCCTAATTATCTAGTGGAAGATCAATAACTGTGTTTCCATTAGCCATAAAATTACAAAAATTAATTTGCTTAATGGAAACAGCGATTTTGAAAAATCCTGTTTCTTGCTAAAAAGTGTCTAGGCGTGCTTTTTCAGTTGTATCAAAATAGATGTATTTTTCAGTGTGAACATTTTTTTATCACAGTGATCAAAAGTTGGATGTTACTACTGATGGAAATGACATAAAGATGACTAGAAGGAGCAGGAGGATGTAACTGTTTACATCCATCTGCCTTGACTTTTAAAGAGCTATGACGTGAACAGATGATCATAATTTAATTTCTTATTTAATGGAAACATTGCAATTGTGAAATCGATTTTTTGACATTAGCAGAATATCGAAAAAGATTTGCTCACATTTGAATTGGAAACATAGCTAGTAAGATAAGAAGCATGGAGAACAAAACAAACAACGTGGCAGATCCTGTTAGAGATAATTCTGTTTGTTGTAGTGAATAATAATGTCTGACTAATGTTTGCTTTTCCACCATGGGAACCTCCATACTTTCATAAATAATTAATGGATTTCATCAATAATAAATAATATTGCATTTCTTGCAACAGTATTTCTTTTAAATGCTGTTGCTTTGGCGCCGTTTCTGTTGATTCATGCACGCAAATACCTCAGGACACCAGCTGAGAGGATTAGAAACAAAAAACAACAAGTTTATGGTGTCATGTTAAATGAGACAAGACTACAAGCTTCATCACATCACTTGCCAAGCCCACTGTGTGACACATAATGTGTGGCATTGCAACGTATCCTCTGCTCTCTAATGTAGCCTGACAGGACGGCGGTGACAGCCATGATGAATCACATTATCTGTCAAAGCAGTCTGTCTACCAGTTCAGGGTGAGTGCATGCGTGTGCGTGTATGTTTGTGTGGTCCTGTTGGTTGGAGACGGTGTAGAGCAGACCTTTGCTACATTGCACATTCACGGTGAGTACGGACGGGGATCAATCAAATGCACAAGCATTCGTATCAGAGAAGCCTGAAAGTGTCAAACTCCCAAACTTCACATCCTGCTCTGCCTTTCTGCTCCCAAAAGCCTCACGCTGCAAGAGAAACCCTTTGAAGGCGAGTGAAGCAGCGTCCAAGCAGAAGATGATGGATCGTTGAGTGCACTGTGTTGGTAGGATTAGAGTGTCTAAAAAATCTTTTGGGTCTCATCAGAAAAGGACAATTCAATTTGATTCTAGCTCAGGGTGTGTGATAAGGCTCTTCAATGATCTCAACTTAATCTTTCATTCACAGCTGGATGGAAAATGCATGTAGAGTCATATAGGGATGCACTGATTCACTTTTTTCACTTCCCATACCGAAAAGTGATATCAGTTTTAGTATTGGCAGATACCGATCTAATAAAGAAAAACGGTGCAAAATTGGCATTTTTTAAACACAGAAATACATGTACTGAATTCCAAATTTATTTGACAACTCTGAACCAGTGCAGCATACAAACAGCTTCACATGTTTGGTCAAACGTGTTAAAACTTTAATTTGTTCAGTCATACAATTAGGAATAGAATCAGCCAATGGAAAATAAATAATGATAAAAATGGACTAAAACAATAGGTTGACTACCTTGGTCAAACGTAAAAATAAACTGCATCCAACCTTCTTTCAAATGGTTCAGAAAGTGCAATTAATGATTCTAATCATAATGTAAAATAAATAATAAAGCATGACGTTTCTCAAGGCGCAAAGCTTAGAGTTAGACTGAATAGACCTGCCTTATGGACACACTGTCATAAATACCTGATCAAAAACTGTTTTCACTATTGGAACCAATACAGATATTAATATCCCTGTGTTTCTATAGTCAAAGTCAAAATGGCTGTCTCATTCCAGCCACTTCAGAGGATAAACTTTCTGCTGCCACACAGAAGAGGTGTGATTAGACTGCCAAATGTCAACATCTGAGCCAAGTCACGTTTCCAGAGGTGACTTTAATGGAAATGCAAGTCTCGCCAGATACAAAAAAGTTTAAGTTGGCTCCGGGACTAAATGTGAAAGGCTTTTTGCTTCTGGCATTGCATGGATAATTAATGTGTAAAATATCACAACTTCAACTTTACCACAAATCTGAGGACTTTCAAATGAACAAGATTATTGGATCAGTTTGGCCAACTGTTCATATCTAATGCTTACACAAATGCATGCATTTGTGGAAAACAAATGCATGAGAAACACAGGACATTGTATTAGACATTAAACAATGAAGAAAATTCGGGCAAATTTCTTATCAGGAAAAATGAGTATCAGACTATAATAATAGTAGCAGTGTCTGTTTCAGTAAGTCGTTTCAACTTGTATCTTATAATAATGATTAAAAAACAGATTAAAGTCTATGGTGAAAAAAATGTATGATTAAAAAAATGTATCAATTAAATTGTAATATTTCTGCATTTTTACTGACAGAGAGATGTAGAGCGTAACTGTATGCCATATTTCCACTACTTTTCTGCTCACCCAGCCGATCCAAGCAGAGGGGAAAACACTTTGTGTTCTCCTTGGAAAGCAAATTGGTTTGAGTTGCTCTTTGGATGCAAACAGACTTTAATGTCAAAAGGCAGCAATGAACCTTCCTGTATTTACATGCCACAGTCGTCTTGACCTATGAAAATCTTTCCACTCGGAAAAGGAATGTGTGTATGGTGATATATTCTGCAGATTTAGAAGGTCAAAAATGACCAAACCATGAAAAAAAAAAGGAATTTTAATGGTTATAAATGAGTTGTGCCTTGGAGCCTTTTGGCATTTTGCATTGTGCAACTTGAGCTTGGACCAAACCTTAGAACTGAAGTTCAGGCATAAACCGAAATGTCACTTTTTCCTACTGACTTGTTATTCAAGACTCACTGAAAGGAAGTCAAGATCACATTGTTGGCAGCGTGGATGTAGATTTATGTTATAATCCAACACAATGAAGAGCATAATTGTGATTTAGAAGAAAAAGGAGAAGTTTACTGTTCTTTTTTTCTACAAATAAAGATCTGGAAATTAGAACATGCATTACAATACATATTATGTTGAACCAGCAGAATGTTTCTACCAGCTTTGCAGATCTTGCCAATTCTTCCTTCCAGTGTAGCACAACCTCAGTCAGACTGGACAAAGGGTATCTGTGAAAATCAAAGTTCAAGTGTAGCCATAAATTCTCAGTTGATTTACTTTGACTGGACCAGTTGACCGCTGACACTCTTTCTGCTATTCAGGGGTTATTGTCCTGCTGGAAGGTGAATCTCCTCCACAGTCTGAAATAGCTTGCATCTCCTGCTGCAGCTCCATCCCCATGATATGACACCACTATGGTTCACAGGAGGCATGATCTGTTCAAGGTGATGTGTGCAGTGTTAGCTTTGGCATTTTGCATTGAGGGGGAAAGTTTCACATCTGATCTCATATTACTAAAATAATGGTGTGTAGCCACAGTTGGGGTCGATGAGAGGTGTTAGTTTTTCTACCAGTTTGATGTAAAGAAGAGTTTTCTATGTCTCCTTCATGGCTTCTTTGTGGAATGCTGGTAAAAACGTTGTTAAAGGGTTAATAGAGGAGCCATGTTGTGTTGACTTAATGAAGGCGGAGTCTCAGAAAGAGCAGGAGCTTCTTAAAGAGACAGAGACACAATTTCAAGGCGTTAAATTACAAAGTAAGACTTCTTTTAAGTCATATACATATACTCAAATAACACATCCTAGATCTGAATGAATGAAATTTTCTCATTGAATACTTTGTCCTGTACAAAGTTGAATGTGCTGACAACAAAAATCATTGTTGATTGTCAATCAGTGTTGCTTCCTAAGTGGACAGTTTGATTTCACAGAAGTTGATGTACTTGGAGTTATATTGTGTTGTTTGAGCGTTCCCTTTATTTTTTTGAGCAGTATATATATATGTACATATTTCTAACACCTGAAGATAACATAGTTACTTGATTATGCTATAAAGTGGCACTATCTGGCTGAAAATACATAATACTGCTGCTTAAAAACGTACAACTTTCCCACCACTGTTGAATTCTCTCATAAAATTCCAGTGAAATACATCGCTGGTTGTCATGCGATAAAAATCAACATGGATACGTTTTCAGTACACCTTAACGCTGCATCTGTCTAAAAATAAATGCAGGTAATTGAATGAACGTTGGAGTTTTCAAAAAGCTTTGGTTGGCCTTGTTCATGCTGAGCAGATGAGCTTAAAAGTCAAGCCTGTACAAGTAGCTCTCAAACACACAGACCGGACCAGTGAAGCACCGGGTGCTGCACACTACACAAGCCCACACACACACTTCAAACAGCAGCCTCCTAACTCATCTGGACGAGCTGCAAGAAGATTTGACATTACTCACACACAACAGAACAGGATCCATTTCATTGCGTGCATTCTGAGTCCTCTGCGCCCGAGAAACGTTGTCCCCTGAATTCAAAATGAAGGCAGGTTACGCTCTGCAGATACATCAGGTCGAGAAAAAACCCTTTCCTCTGGAATAAAAAGTCATCATATTCCACAGTCAGAACTTAATAAGTCTGGAACACGCCACAGCGGAACAGACTGCAGCCCCCGTTACCTGTACCACCAGACTGAGCCGGGCCTGTCGTTTGTATCAGTATGCAGTCTGAACACTTTGAAGATTTCATCTTTTGCTCCTTAAGGGAGTTATAGCAATTATAATTTGCTGTAGAGCTGAGGACCGCAGCAGTGAGTTTGAAGAGTTTAATAATGCGTTGAAGAGGTGTCAGTTTTCAGGCACTCCCCCCCCCAAGGATAAACTCAATATACTCAACTGACAGTTTAATAGCATGTCAGTGAGCTAAGAGTGCAGAAACATCAGCAGGGAGTATTTTAGGGGGAAAAAAACAACTTCAGTAATGTGTTTTCACTGCCTGACATTTTTAACTAAAGTATTTGATCCAGTTCTGGATGAAAAAATAAATGTCTCATTGATACTTATACATAGTCAAATCTGAAACTGTGTTGTTGTTGGTTTTTCTCCCATTTATTGATCAGTTATAAATTCTGGGTACTAAATGTCTTTCCTGTCTTTTAAGGCTTAAGACGCTTGTTTTGGGGGCACTTCACATGAAAAGGAAGCTTGCTTTAAACTCCTTCACAAATCATCATGATCCTAAAAATCCAGTTTCTGCCTCCAACATTGAGGAAAGCTTTTGTTTTCTGGCTAAAAACAATTCTATAATTCATACCTGTATTTTGATCACAAATTTGAACTGTCCCAAAAACCATGAAAACGTTGTTTTATCTCCCCCAACGGTTCGGTTTGCATACTTTTAAATTCGATGAGTTTTGAAGTTACTGTCAGGCCTTTCAGCTGACCCTGAAGATCTTTCCCACTGTGATTTGAGGAAAGGGAGGTTGCAAAACATTAGGTAATGAATGATTCATGACTGAATCTCTTAGTAGAAAATAATAAGTATTTTGAAGGTCATTTTATTTTTTTGTTGTGGCTCAAAACATGTTTGGGTCCTGCAACTTTGAGATCTGTCTCTGCTTCAGCACACCTGAACCAATCAGAGATGTCATAAGCACAATTGTGCTAATTAGCAGGCGGTTCAGTCATTTGATTCAGGAATGTTGGACAGGGACACATCAAGAAGTTGCGTCCCAGTTGAGAGGATTTGATGGGCCCTGTTGGCTTTGGTTTTTGTCTGCTTAATTTTAAAACTTTGTTGCTATAAACTGGCAAATACATAGTCAAGTTAAGTGAAGGAAATGCTCTTTAGGTGTTGGAAGGCTGACTTTGTAACTGTCTTTTTTAGCAACTCTGAAAGTTCAGCCCTGAGTCAATGACTACAGCCATTGATTAGTCTGATCACTAGATTCTAGCTGTAATAACTAAGTGTGTTTCCATTACGGATGTGTACAAAACTTTATCAGTATTCCACATAATTCCGCAATTGCTGTGTTTCCATTAACTAAGAAACGCAATTTAAATCGTATGTGAATAAGTTTGTTGAAGAAAGAAGTCATAAAAAACTTGCTGTGCCATCATCCTCCTTCCACCTACTGCCATTTTCGTCTTTGTTTGCGGCAGTGATATGAAAAAAATGGTTCCAAAATAAACTAATTTTGAAAACCACCTCGTCCTAGTGCCAAAACCATTATATTAAAAAACAGGTTTTTTGGAAATGGGTGATTATCCATTAAGCAAATTTATGTTCAAACTTTCAATCTGTGTACTGTAGTTATACGGTCAACAGAAACACATCTAGTGAAGCTGCCTGCTGACCTGATCGTTCCTCTTTGAGTCCAGCGATAATTAGTTCAGTTTTTTTTTGAGGAGTAAGAAGCTAATACTCCTTTTTTGGTCAAAGTTAGGCAAATTTTAGACATCACTTCTAAAAAATGAACAAACTATCATTTTTTAGAGGATTTCTTTGCTTGTTTATTAGAAGTTCAGTAGAGCAGGATGTTGCGGTGGACCAATGATGGGGAGCGGAGAGGGCCAGCTGCAGGCAGCACTCTGCTGTGTCTAATACCCCCCTGAGGATCGGACATGGAGAAAGAACAACAACACAGATACTTCTCCCACATCCCTTCCCCCATGTCCCCGCCCCCTGGCTCCTCTGAGCATCTTCTCTCTGTTTATCTAACCGCCGCTCCTTAGCAACCTTCGCTAAGTGTCGGCTGAGAGGTTTGTGTTCCTTTCTGTGATCTAACTACAAACGCTAACAGGCCAGGTTGTTCCACCGTCTCCGTCACTTTGAGTTTAATTGTAACCCTCCCTTTGGGATGAAGAGGCACTCAGGCGAGCCTTTCACCGACTGAAGTAGCTTCATTTGGGTTTCCTGTTGTTAGGCCTTGCTAAAGAGGTTCTTGTTCTTGTGATCTTTATTTGAAATGCCATATTGAAAAGATTTGAGTTTTTCACAAATAACCTACGACTGACATCTTGTTTTAATGTCTTAAAACTCGTGGTAAGATCTCCTTAAACACTCACGGTTTTGCAGAACCCCTGACGCTCATGTAGGTACATTCTGCTCTGACACCGAGGTCGCCTTTGTGTGCGCTTAATTCCCCCACCTGCTGAACAAAACTCCTTATATAGTATCAAATTCCTGTGAGCGGTATAAGCAATTTAGATCCAGCCAAGTGAAAAATTACTTTCTGCTCACCTGTAAAGGCAAAATGGATGGGAAAAAAACCCCCGAGTATGTTGTTAAGAAAAGCGGCCTTGAGGGGCTGATAAGGCGCATGAGCAGGAGAAAGATAAATACCGTGAGTTTGACTCATACAGCTCAGTCTTTTTATGAATAAGAGAGTTGCTTTCACAACTTGATACAAGATGAAGTCTTCCACCTGAATGTTAAAGAGAGAGGTTCTGTAAAAGAACAAAAAGTTTAAATTTGATACTTACACCTTTAGTGAAGTTTTAACCTGCATGGTTATGCTTCCTTTGATGCACAGTGTGTTTAATTCAAGCAGAAGCTCTTAATACCCTGCTGTAGGTCAGGCATTATTCTTAATAACGTTTCTAAATAGTGAATGGACTCCAGTCATACTCGGCTGTAGGATGGGTTTTTCTCCCTCCTCTTTGCCTAAACAAGTTCATGTCTGGCTCCAGATTTGATAAATTAGTTTGACATTGATGTGTAATACCCGCCTGCCCTTAATGGCTCTGTTTTTTCTTGGCGGTTGTTGAGGTCCCTGCTCAGTCTAGCTTTCATGTTCGTTGACTTGGCTACACTTATTGGTAAAATGAAACAGTCGTCGTGCTCCTTCTAGATGTCGCCTCCCTCCGTCTTGTCTGGGAGTCCCACTAAGTCCTTCATTGTTGTCAATCATTAACAGCTCACTGAGGCCAGGTTCCTTTCCATCCTATTTTAAACAGGCTGATGCAAATCCACTACTAAGGGAGTCCAATCGTGATTCCGGTTTTAGTGATAATTATTGGTTGATGTCAAAACTGTTGTTTCTTAGTAAGTTATTATAAAATGCTGTAGAAACTCAGTTCAGATCTCTACTAAGCTACAGATCTGAATCATTTTCACTCTGACTTTCAGAAACTGAAATTCAGTAAATTAGCTCCTCTGAAGGTTTACATTTGTCTTTTAAAGTCTTGTGAGGCAGTTTAATAAAAATGATACCTGGTCTCAGTGCAGCCCCTGATTCCTGTGACTACTGTATATTACTGAATAGTCTGAGGGTTTTAGCTGGTACCTCTGCTTTCTTTCATATTTATCATGGAAGACTTTTTAAAAATTTTCTATAAGCAAGTTCACCTGTGAGATTACTGCTCTAACTTGTGGGGTTCCACAGGGATGCATTCTGATCCTATTATGTTTGGCTGTAACATGCTCCCTTTAGCTGGCATTGTGACATTTTTTATTACATTTCTTATCACTTTTATGCAGATGATATTCCACTATAATGTCTTTTAATCCTACTCCACTGTTTACCTTAGTGATTGATGCTTATATGCTCTTTAGCCCACTAATTTTAAAATGTTTTCTGCATACATCCTACAGCAGATAAGAGCCATGAATTTCATTGTTCCACCTCTTTCTGCCCTTTTTCTGTCACAAACATTAAGAACCGCTGTTGTATTTTTAACATTGACAACAAAGAATGTGTTCTCTGTTATGTAAATTCTTTTAGACAAATGGCCCCTATTAATAAAAACACCCACATGCCCTACTGTCAGGTCTGCTTTGATGAATTCCCCAGCAGTGGGTGATGTCAGGTACTTTAATGAGTCATATTCTAAGTCTGGAGAGCGTCATCCAACTCTCACCGACCCTCATCGAGTTGTTGACATCATCTTGTTTGTGCCCATTGATTGGTTGTCCCTCTGAGTAATGAGTTCAGTTTGATTTCGCATCTATGAGGGAGAGGTGCATGTATGCGTGTCTTTAAGTCAGCCTCATCGCAGAGGCAGAAAAAAGGATGTCACAATTAAATAGCAGACACATATGAGATATTACCATGTCGTCTTATCCAACTTCCTGAATTGTACGGTGGGGATTAAGGGACGTCTGGAAACTGACAAATGTCAAAATGTTTGTTCTGTCAGCAACCTTAGCAGCTGTGTTGCTATAATGGTGTTCGCGTGTGCGTGCGTGCATGTGTGTGTGTTTGTGTATGTGTCTGAATGTAAGAACATGTGCGTAGGAAGTTGGGAGTTGTGGGAGAAAGATACTGTCTCGTCTGACAGACTTATGAGCAGAATGACTGACAGGGATAAAATTGCTTGGGAAAGGAAGTGAGGCAGTTCCCATCCTGCCTCCTTGTCCTTCATTCTCACCCCATCCATCGTTCAGTCTGTACACGTCCCACTACTGGAAATTTTCTCTCCCTTTCTCTTTACTTTTCCTATTCTCTCTTTCAGGCAAGCTTGTCCCTCCATTTTTCACACCTGACTGTCAGGGGGAGCTAAAGCAGTTAAATGAAATAGTTTTTATTGTCTCATTTTTCTTTGCTTTATAGCCATGCATCAGGCTCTGGATACATTGAGCGACAGCACCAGTTCAACGACGGCTAATGACCTGGATCTCATTTTCCTCAAAGGCATCATGGAGAGCCCGGTGGTGAGTAACCTCCTGGACTTTATTGGCAGACATACATTGATGAATCAATCATTGGATTCCCTGCATCTCCTGTTCTTGGACAATAATTCACACTCTTTGCATTCTGCTTGTTTATGTTAAAATTGGAGTTGGAGCTAGGTAACTGAGATCATTTCATAGTCTGATATGAATTAAACACATTTTAATCAAAATACATTTTCAATTAAAACATTTTTCCTGCTAAACTTTTGAATAAGTAGATCAACAGCAAATGCTTTTGTTACTTTCCATCTGTTATTTGGATTCTTTAGCCATCAGGTTAAAATGTCCACTCAGCTTTCCAATGTGTCAGTACCTCCACATCATTGAGAATGATGGGACTGTGGACTGTCATTCTGGACAGTGGACGCCGACATTAGTGTTGGGAACGTCTGTGCTATTTTATAGCTTCAGTGAAACCTGCATAACCTGCACACACAAAAAAGGCTTTTCCAGTGTCCAGTCAGATAGTTTTTTGAAACAAAAGTTAAGCCTCAGTTGACCAAGAGAACGGCTTTGTTGTTCCTCATTGTTGTTAGTGTATGTTTATGTCATATTCAAAGAGACGAATTTAAAAAATGTGCTGGGTAAAGCCCAGTTAGCTGCAGATTATGGATCCTCCACTGAAATACTGTGAAGCAAAGCCCATCGCTACAATATCAGAGAAGTATGCATGCACATCACCAGGCATGTCCAAACCTTTATTGGCATATGCAAGGAAAATGGCCTCCATGAGCCAGTGAGAGAGACTCTGCTTAGATCAGGTTTCCCCCTATTGTAGGTTCACAAAGCACTTGAACAGCTGGAGAAGAAAGAGCTTCAAAAGAGAGTGGTGATGCTGAATGAAAGGCTTCTATATAACGCATAGGGGTGCATGCTGCATTAGGGCGTAATGTTGCCTTTGAGGCCAAACTGGGTACAGAACCTGTGAACAGTCAGCGCCTGGTTTCCTCCTGTGTGTCTTGCAGAACACAGGCCCAGAAGAAACACAGTCTTATAAGAAATACAGTTATATTAACAGACTTCAGAGGCTCAAAAGGCGAGTCACACTGCGGCTGCAGAACCAGAATCGGAAGCGCTCTTCTGCACGAAGGCCTTTTGCACTAAACACCTGCCATGAACTTCACCACAATATGAAACGGGAGACTGCCCTTTCTGTGCCTACAGATGGATGATTTGTAATAAATCAAATAGGGAAAACTTAGGAAAGGGTAGTATTTCTGCTCAGACACAAAGCTTCAAAAATGGGAAGCCCTGGCATGACTTGTCCATCCATCCATTTTCCTACACCCTTATCCAGTGTTACTAGTTTCTCTTTCCCTGCTGAAGAAACATATTTCTATGAAGCTGCCACTGTGTTTCACTGTGGGGAGTGGTGTGCTTAAGGGCTTGTCCGGTTAAAGTTTTCCATTTCACAACAAAGTTGCAGACAAGAACGCTGATCCACTGACCTGTCTGCTGTGTTCTTTTGGTCTGCTCAGTCCTATTTGCTCTCCAAACTTCTCCAACAAAACTTTAATGACATCCCAAAATAAAGCTGAATAAAAAAAGTGCATGACACTTTTAAGTCTGTAACTTCCCAAAACAAAAAAAAGACAAGAAAACAGTGTTTGTCAGTTTGCCACATAAAATCCCGATAAAACACTTGAAGTTACTTTATTTTAAAACAAATGTGAAAAGGTCCCTGCCGAGGTGAAACGTTGCACATCCAAATTTGAAATTCAAATGTGATTTTGCTGTAACTCATCAATTGCAATCACATTTCCATTTTCCTGTCCTGGCTTCATTTTGTTGCCATAGTCTTAAATTTATGTCTGCTCTTTTATTTCCACCTGGTGTAAGGGTTGATTGGGATGGAAAGTAAGACCAGCAGTAACCTTATCCAGGTTTTCTGCTCGAAATCTTTTATGTAGGAAGATTTTATTATCCCCAAAGACCAGAATTGAAAGCATCTGCTGTTAATTCAAATTAATCCTCTCCAGATTTTTCTAAATTTATCCACTCGCCAAAAAACACAGCTCCCTGAAATAGCTTTTTACCACAAAGCTGGATATTAATTTGGCTTCAGCATTGTGGTTTGAGATCTCTGGTGAAAAACCGGCAGGCATATGTTGTTCAATTTGTAGGCGCACTGATAATTTGAATGACTGTGGGTCGGTATGATTTTGAAACAAGACGTCAAGGCATTTTTGGAGCTTTCCTCTGCAGATGGAAATGTCTTTTTTTTTAAGCAAATCTAAACATGTTGAAGAATTTGACTTTGGAAGCTCAAACTTTGCATAGATGAAGAAACCAGGATGCCAACAGAATGTGCATATGTGCTCTGTCTCGTTTTCTCTGATCTCTCTCTTGCAGACACTGTGTAATTTTGGCAAACAGCATGAATCTAACAGACATGATGAGGAAAACTGCTAAATTATAACAAGATAATGCACACATCTGGCTCAGGTGAAATCTGAGCTGTGTAGACTTTCTTATTGGAGTTTGCATGTTCTTTCCTTGCATCCATGATTTTTCTCCTGGTAATTCAGCTTCCTCCCACAGTCGGAAAACAAGCAGGTTGGTTAATTAGTGAATTAAACCCGCTGTCGGAGTGCGTGTTGTTGTGTTTGTCTGTGTGAACTGGAAGATTGATTCCAGGGATGTAATGGTTTTCCTTTCTTTTGCTTTTTGCATTAGCAAAATTACTCATTACTCATTAGGATACTTTAGTGTCTGAAACTATTTGCTAAAAATCAATGAACAGAGGAGTTCAAGCACACATACAGGTCCAGTTAAATATATCAATCAATATATGTATACTTGCATAAACACACAGAGTTCTGCTGCCTGATCTCCACCAGAACTCCTGTGAGCTTTCACACCTGCTCCAAATCTGATCTATTTAAAGTAGACCAAGCAGCTCTGCTATTATGACATATTTAGAGAATTTAAAAAAAATGGAAAAACAAATATGATGTTTTTAGGAAAACTGTTGTAAAGTAATTGTTTGTTTGGATATTCAGCTGTGTTCATTATTTAGTTTGCTTATTGGCTAAGCGGACATAAGCTGCAGTGTGTTGTTCATACTTTATGTAAAATGTCTGTTTTCTGAATTTATAAATTGCTTCTTTTGCTTGTTTTGTGTCAAACTCCGCCCATTTGTGGGAGAAACACCCACTTTTGGAAAGAAAGAAACCGTGTTTTGTTGTGACCTACACTTGTCCATAGTGGTGCCATATTCATTGCAGAAATGGGCAAGACTAAGATTCTAATAATAAAATATGTAAAAAGTCCATGGGTCTGTGGTAAATTGGGACTGATAGAAAAATTAAATGTATATACTGAATGAAGTTTGCATTGCTTTATCAGAAAAGCTACAACTATTTCTACTGCTACAGAAATATATAGAATACAGTTACTGTTATATCTATTAAGGAAGGGACAAAATTAAATCAGGCCTGTCATGATTTGTAAAAAATTAGGCCAATGTATTGGAGTACAACAAATCATTACGATCCCTGCCCACAGTCCCACCCCTTGACTCTGATAGGTGAGTTTGACAGATAAAATTATTTACTGGTGAAAAACAGGAATGAGAACCATGAAATCAAATAAAATAAATATGATCACATTTGATTACTTATCTGCTATAACATGTGTGCATCTTAATATTAATTTAAATGACTTAAACATTTAAACATTAAAATCACATATTTATTTATCTATTTAATTTTCTCTCCATTAGCTCTTCATAAGCATGTAACTGTTTATTTAGATTTCAATACAAAGTAAAAAGTATTATTGAACTGGTCTCAACTAGTTCTCCATGTTACATAGAGGAGCAGTGGCGTCTCAGGCTGTAACTTTTTGAAGTGAAAGGAGAAGAGCTTAGTGGAGGAAGACAGTGTTGTCAGAGCTCCTTCCCGCTACGCCTTGTGTTTTTTTCCCCCTTCGCTTGTCAAAGTCTTTCTCTATCATGTTTTGCCAAAAGCACAATCTTTCATGCCCTCTTAAAAATGTGGACTCTTCACCAGGACAGCTAGAAGAGGAAGAATCACACCATTGAGTTCTGCCAATATGAAGGAAGTTAACGTATTCCAAAAGCTATTTTTAACATTCTTTGTTCACCCTACAGTCATTAGTAACAGTATGCACATTTATTCTTCCTCGACTGCACCAACTTTCCCTTACATACAGGTTTGCGGCCCCGAAGCATTGCTGTGTGGACTAATTCTCAGATTTACATGGAGCCAAGAGTATAAACCTTTGCAGCATCATTCAGCTGTCCAAAAGCAGCTCTGATCAGAGCATGGACTCTCTGGAGGGATTTCCAGGCAGCGCAGCATCAAGTGCTCTTCTCGTATTCTCAAAAACAAAGCCTTTTTTGCTTTCTTGCATTTTCACCACTCTCCCCACCTCAAGTCTTCCTGGCTCCTTTAGATTTTCTCTTTCGCAGTTGAGATCATCCCCCTGTAGAAAATCGCTCATATTCTGTTGTCGTGTAAAAGCGCGACGGTGTTGTTCGTCTGTATGTTTGGCTGTGTGCTCGATGTATTGATGAGCCCGACTCATAAAAGATTCATCTGCTGATGCAGCCTTACTGAAGGATGTGAAAAGACTTTCGAAGAATAATATTTCCCTTGACCCCCTGTGCCAAATCCATGAACATTTTCACAAGCTCAGTTGATGCAACGAGAGGCAAACATGGATGACATGTCATAACGTTGGTGCAGGTGCTGCAAGGATGCAGCATAATGGGGTTAGCCATAGGTGCTTGTAATTACTAAACAAAGTGCAATTAACTCACCAATTTTAATGGGTTAGAATAGTTCTGTTAGTCAAACTGTATTGAGGGTCAGCTTGCAGCATCAGGGCATTTTTCATCTGGAAAAACTGATCTGTTTGTCCTTTTGCTTAGCATATTGACATTGTACAGTGTCCAGGCAACAAAGAGAACAGGGCACAACATTTATGAGGTAATATGTAATGAAGTTAAAACTAACTTATGTCTTATGTTGCTGTTCATGCATTAATAAGCTTTATAGTGAATTAAACTTTGGAACAAATACTCAAAAAAATTACACTTAACAATTAGCTTTGCATCATGTTATAATGTTATTCCCTCCTCAAACCATACTTGGAGTGTTGCCTTGATTCTTCAATGCTGGTAGAAATATTGTCAAGGCTCAATAGAGGAGCCAAGTTGTCATGACTTCCTGAAGGCGGAGTTTCAGAAAGAGCAGGAGTTTTTAAGGGGCAAGTGCCCAATTTCATGGCATTAAATGACAAAGTTAAATTTTTGGTATATGTGGTATTTTGTAACAACTGAAATCTCATTGATTGTGCTATAAAATTTCACTATATGCATTTAAAATATATACTTCCCCTTCCAACAAAAATCAAAGAATGACCAGGTTTTATTGGTTTCATAGAAATTAAAGATTGAAAGTTGAAAAATAGATTTTTTTTAAAGTTAATTCTTAATTCTACTACCTAAATCTGATTTAGAAGAGACATTATGGAAAGGGAGATGTGTTTAAACTTCAAGTCCACCTTTCAGACCAGCCAACTTTGTCCAGATAGACGGGTATCAGATTCAGAGCGCGCCTTACTTGAATTTCAATTTTATTTGTGCTTTGCAACAAATAAAATTTGTAATCAATAATGTGTCAAATAACATTGTGCCCAGATTTTCTAGCTTCCCAAGCAAAATTTCATTTCAAATTTTTTAGATATCTGCTGGAAAAACGACCCCCAATAGACGGCTCAAAAACCTGAGCTGCGAATAAGTGGCAGTCCATTGTATGAAACTACTGCTGCTATTATAATAGGGAAATGGAATTTAATTTGGGGTTCTAAGCTGACTGGAGGAAGAAGTAATCTTTCTACAACAAAAACACAAATATACAATGTGGATTTTCAACAATTATTTGAGTTTACTCTCCTATTTGACAAATAGGAGCAATTTGAATGTGTGTGTGTGATTGAATTGAAATTATTATATTTTTTGTAAAGTGCCTCCAAACGTAATTCGTTGTGATTTGGTGCAATATAAACTTAATTGATTTGGACAGCTGAAACAATAAAAGAAAAAGATGTGAGATTAGCTCATTAACTGGTCAGTAGTCGGGCAGGGGCTTGTCAACCAATCACAAGCAGACTCCTCTGAGCTCCACAAACACACACACACACAATCAGAAAACCTGAAAAGTGTTTCTGATATTTCTGTAATTATTACGCAGATCTCTGCAGAAAGGAACATTGCATGTTTCCATGATTAATTTGGCGTGGAGGCATGTGGAAGAGTCAGCATAGTTGTGGGTATTTCTTCCTTCCCGTCTCTGCAGAGCTTCTTCCCCTTCCCCCCCTGGAAATAAACATGGTCTCTGCCAGAACCGCAGTCAGTCCCACTGGACCAGTCCTCCCGGTTGAACTGCCTGACAACCGGGATTCTCAAGCACACAGCTTTACATGCAGCTGCCGATAGGGAATTCCCCAAATGCCATTCTGCATTGCATTCTGGGCACTTATTAGCTACCTGGCATGCACACTAAGATGCAAGTTGTATGTTGAAAAGAAAGAGGGAAAATGAAAACTATGGATTGAAAATGTAAAGCAGACCATTGTATTTATTGTGACAGGTTATCAGGACTAAATAAGACCTTTCAACATTCTGACCCCTCAGAGATTAAGTGTAGATTATTGTTTTTTTTCCTGCGCCCCTGGGAATAATTGGGTTCAAATTGAGTTTAAATAATATCTGGATTTTCCTTTCATTTCGCATACTATGGTTTGTACAACTTACAGTTTTAGTGTAGTGTATGCTAACAGAGAAAAGCTAAATGGTTATTAAGGCTGAGAGAACCAATTTTAGGACTACAGTGAGCCTAACTTATCTAACTTTTTTTTTTTTTTTTTTTTTTTTACATATTTATTAGAACTGTCAGCATGTTGTAACAGTTTGTGGGACAGATATTCTGCGAAAAGATCGATTTCCCCGATATCCTACCTGAGCAACTATTGCTGTCTGAAAAAACGCAACACTTATGACCAAAAACATCCAGTCACAGCCAGGAGGGGCTTAGCGCTGTCAATCAACCTCATGTACTCATTGCTCAATTGTTTCTAACCATTGATAAACAATTTACCATTACACGAAAACTGGTTTTCCACCATCATCGCTGGCTATGCTAACTAGCCTCAGCATTGACAACAGTGCTGATGAGTGCTGCCACATGGAGAACAGCGCTCAGACCTGGCTTTGATTGGTTGCGACTAGTTAGCATTGGGCGCACTGGGATAAGGCAAAGCTTGATTTTTGCCACAGATCATCTGTCACATACCGTCCATATTCAACAAATACATCAAAAAAAAATTAATAAAATTGCAGCTTTACGAGTGCGCCACATTAGCAAGTCTTTGAATGGTGATATTACTGGTAAATATGGCAACCATCATGTCGGCTGTGATGAATCTGCATTTTCCTCTCTCTTTGGTTTCCAATACTCTGTGACCTTTAGTGTGTTGGACTCTATCATCAAAGTCAAATGTAGGCATTACTGCATTGAGATTCCATTCAATGACCCGAGTAAGTTATTAGCATGCAGAATTCACGACACTTCGAATATGTTAGCCAACAAATCCTATATTCCAAACAGTCTTTGTGACATTTTTCTGGACACCTACATTGAAGTGGCAGCACATTATGTTTTTTTTTTTTTTTAAACATTTCAGGTTGATGGCAAAGGTCAAAATTGAAAATTGAAAATACCAATCTCTGAGGGAAAATAAATCTTTCGACATATCAAACAATTTTCTTCAGAGTTTTGACAGGGGTTGATGATTGTGGGCATGAAAGATCTCCTGTAGAGTTATGTGACGCAGCAAATCGGAAGAAGCCTCTGACTGAAGACGCTCTGTTCATAAAAAAGATGCTCCATAATTTTCTTGATTTTCATGTAACTCGGTCTGTTGAAATGTTTTTGATTGAAATGGCTTTTGATTTTAGTACGTGACCACTTAATGCTGCACATTCAAAGAATGACCTTTATAATCCTTAAAATGTTTAGAAAATTTGCTGTGCATAATAATTTGGAACAGTGCATTTTGAGTTTTTTATTTTGGAAAAAAATACTGTTCTCATGGCGAGCTTTGTAAAATTTGATTTGTACTGTAATTGTTCATTACTTGAAAATTATACTGACCACCATTTGCACTGTCCATTTAGGAAAATCTGAGAAAATATCACTTGCATAATAATTTGGAGCACTTTGTAGTTGCACTTGATGTGTTAAACAAAGAAAAGGGGACACATTTTTTAAAAATGTTATTTGAAAAAATTGTTGGAAACCATGTATCATTTTCATTCAGTCTCATAATTATGCACTACTTGTTGGAAAAACGAACAACTTCGTTTAGGTGGAGAGATGAGGTTTTGGTTGGAGGTGATGAACATGAGTGTTTTCTGTAACCAAGGCTCACGAGCGCTTTGAGGAACCCAAACTGGAAGCTGTGAGCGAGAACAACGTGGAGCTGGTCCAGGACATCCTCAAAGAGCTCGGTCCGCTCGCACACAGGAGCCAGGCGGCTGAAGAGCTTGTCCGCATCCTCAAGGAGCCTCACTTCCAGGTCTGGACAAGTTGCTTTGAGCTTTTAGTATTTTCTAAACACACTCTGACTGGTTTATCTCTGCAGCATGTCACTGTCTGTTGTGAATGTTTATGGTTCCGTCCACAGTCCCTCCTGGAGACCCATGATTCTGTGGCATCCAAAAACTATGAGACGCCCCCGCCCAGCCCCTGCTCCTTCATGGACGCGGCCCTCAACAACCAGCCCGTTCCGCCAGACGCAGTTCGGATGGTGGGCATCAGGAAGGTGTCTGGAGAACACTTGGTAGGAACACGCAAAGCCAGTGAGATAATATACAGAAAATCCTGATGAAGCTCATGCACTCAGTCTAATGAGATCTGCTAATAAGATGCTTAAATGGAGAACAAATTCAGATTTAGACTGGCAGCACAGGAGGGAGGGGTAGAATTTACTGGCATGGAGCTGACTTGACAAAAACAAGTACATAAACTTTGCCAGCAGCTGAATCGCTAAAATACTGTTCAACCCTTCCAGGTGTCTTTTGCTACAGCTTTTTTGGATCATAAAAGCATTTACTTCCAGGCAAAGATAATCAGAGTAAACCCAAAATGCAATTTTTTTAAAGGAGCAGTATTATGTCCCTTTAACAAACTACAGATACATTTTAATTATGCATCTTCCAGGCATAGAGTTCTGTTTTATAGCATAATAAAGTAATCACGCTACCTTCAGTTGTTATAAAAATGTGATATATATCAAATACATACAACTTAAAAAAATGTCTTCATTAGCGTTTTGAAAATGGGCCTTTGTCTCTTTAAGAAGTTTCTGCTCTTTCTGAAACTCCGCCTCCAGGAAGTCGTCACAACATAGGTCCTCTATTAAACCTTTAACAACGTCTTTACCAGCGTTACATTGTGAACTAATAATATTTGATTTGCAAACAACTTTAAAAAAATAAATTAAAACCACAATAAATAACTCCAAATCAAACTTATATACATAGCAATGTAAAATACAATAGAAATTTAGATATTACAAATCTTATTATAAGTAAGTAAGTTTTAACGAATGATTTGAAAGAAGACAACAAGGAGGCCTGTCTCGTATTTAAAATAGCTCGTATATTGAGCTCAGCTGATGCACAGTTCCAGCAGGTGTTTGCTAAGTGCTGCTGGCTAGTTTGAAGGATTGTTGGAGTCATGGAGAGCTGCTCTGTGAAGCAGAAGCTCAGAAACTGCAGCTCAGAGGAGGAGCTGTGTCTCGAAGGCGGAGCTGGGTCCAACCAGATGTTTACAACTGAATGGTTGCCGCTGGAGATTAAAGCATTTCTCAAACATGCATTAAAAATTACAAGGCAACCCTCCAGTTATGTTTTTGATGAGGGAATAACTTGATGCATGCATGATGTAAAGCTATATGTAAAGATGTAAAGCTATAAAAGTTGATTTTTACATAACACTGCCTCTTCAAGCTTTACTGCTATTACAAAGGTTGAGGTTGCCACGGGTCGTTCCCTCACAGGGAGTGACCTTCCGAGTGGAGAACGGTGAACTGGTGATCGCCAGGATTCTTCACGGCGGCATGATTGACCAGCAAGGCCTTTTGCATGTGGGCGACATCATCAAGGAGGTAAACGGCAAGGAGGTGGGCAACGACCCCAAGGTGCTCCAGGAGATGCTGAAGGAGGCGAGCGGCAGCGTGGTGCTGAAGATCCTGCCCAGCTACCAGGAACCACACACACCCAGACAGGTCGGGCCCTTTCAGAGAGGAACACTCTGACTAATAGAGTTTAGAAATGTTCTCATTTGCTTAAAAGGATGCTGACATTTCCATCAGTAAGCGGCGTCCGCTTCCAGCCCTTCCTGGCACCCGCTGCGCTGTCTGAAACCTTCTATGCTGAGTTGAGAAAGTACAATAAAAGTTAATGTACTTTAGTTTATTGTGTATTTTTTTTTCTTTAATCTCCTTTTATAATTTCAAGAAACACCTAGAAATAACAATTTGCTGCATTCACCCTCTAGTTGTGGAACTGGTTTAACTGTGACCCCGTATTAACTAAGTGATTATACATGCTGATGTTTTACAAAGAGAATTGACAGATGAGGTCAATACAAGGAGCACTGAGGTCATTTTAATTGACTGACTGCACAGTGGGACAGTTGTCAGTTTGTTGTTTCAGAGGAAGAAGGTCTTGAATCCATATCTCTGCCTTTCTGTGTAGAATCTGAATGTTCTCCAGGTAATCCATGGATTTTCACTGAGTAATCTGATTTCACTTATCGGTAGATAAATAGTCTGACTTGGCCTTGGATGTGAGTGTCTGCCTGTGTGTTGAACTACTGACACTTTTGGGGTCCACCAGACATTTTACCCATTGACTGTTGACACAACAGGTCCAGGTTTCCTGTAATCAAAAGTATGTGTCGAAAATAGGCAGATGGTAGAACATTACTTTCTAAATGATACTGCATAAACTAATTCCTCAGCATAATTCATTTAGCAATTGTACAAAGAAAAAAGTTGTGCAAAGTGTGTTTTCTAACCCTACTTACCATAATCGTCAGAAAAGGTGAAATTGACAAAAATTTTATTTCAATTAGCTTGCGTCTTACTGACGTCACAACTGCCGCAGATACCCGTAACAGCTTGTGAAGGTTCTTCAAAGATAGGATGCTCAGGAGTAGAGTGGTGTAGAATCCCACCAGACTGTCAGTTCCAGAAATTACACAACCAAAAAATAAAAGACAGAAAAGGACAGAGTAGAAGACACTTGGGGTGTTACATAAAACAAAATAGCACTGACAGTGGGCAACATTGCTATTAATATTAATTCTATTAATTCTACATTTGAAAATGATCAGGTAGAAAATTAGAAATCACATTTCAGAAAGATGTAAAGACTCACAAAAACAAAAATTTAACATAATGTGCGTTTAAAGTCTTATTTCCACCAGCCCACCAGCGCCTTTCATAATTTCAGCTGATTTTTTTTTTTTCCTGCTACAACCTTTTGGCCAGAGTTCCTAGAAGTCATGCAGGACATAGATCATAGAAACGAAACGAACCAGAGCTGGGGAGGCCGTTAAAGAACCTGTTAAAAATGGAGGCCACCACTCGGCCCGGCAGGAAGCTATAAACCTGTCAGCAGGAAGTGATCCAACGATCCTCTGGAATACTGTGCTCACTGCTTTCTGACGCTCCGCAGCACATTTCCACAGTAGGTCACTGTGCTAATCTTCTGTTCACTCGTGATCTGTGAGCCTTCATGTCGGCCTTTCAGTCAGAGAACCTGGAGTCTCTGCATGTGTGTGAGAGAGAGAGCTGCTGGGGGTTTTATGTTCTTGCATCAGTTCAGTGAAAAGACAAAAAAAAAAAATGGCGTCAAGTGCAGGGGGAGGAGATGGTTACCATGGATACTGATTTTGTCTCCTTTTATTTCTCCGTCTCTCCTTCTGTTTTTTTCTTCTTATTTCAATTCAGTTTCACTTTGGTTCATTTTTACAGAGAAGCAGTGAAAATCTGGAACAAACTTCCAGAAAACTGAAAAACAGCCAAAACACTGAGTTTCTTTAAATCAAAGCTGAAAACTCACCTGGATAGGGCTGCTTTCATTAGTAATAACTTGAATATTGATCAATGTATTTGATGTATATTGATAGTTTTGATGATGGCATTTGGCAAAATGTAATTGTTTATTGCTTGTTTTGTAATTGTTGACTGCAAAACATTTTGAACTGCCTTGTTGCTGAAACGAATTAAATAATCGGTCTGAATATATCCAGTCAAAATCGAATTAATTTCTTGCTGATATGATCAGTTTCAAATCCAGTTCCATGCAGTCCAACTGAGTTAAGATGGAAAATAAAAAAAAGTTTGGTTCATCATTTAATTCCAAGTAGTAAAAAGTTAAGTATATGAGAGAGCAGCGGATTGCATCAAGCCGATGATTTTGCAGCAATCCCTTCCCCTAAGCATGTTGTTCTCCATCTTTGACAAAATGTTTCGTGCAAGGAAATATCTGGTGGTCAGCATGAAAGATGCTAGAAGCACTGATGTAGAAATATAGCGTAGTTGCAAAACAAATCTGAGGTAATAGTACATCATGACAGCTGCTGCAACACGTCGGCTTGCTTTCCTCATTTGCAATGACTTGAGTTATTCTTCCTTAACCCATCATTGTCTCCCTCTTTTCACCGTCAGACTCCAATGATAAACACATTATTAGCAGCTGAATCTTGCCGTCCATTTATTAATGGACTGACATGTCCGCTGGATCTTTCTGACCTGACTTTATGCTGCAGCTACAAGCCCTGCAGCCTGGCATTGAGTTGCTGTTATATAAGGCTGTCAGAGTGTGAAGTGAAAACTTTGGCACAGATTGGTCTTCCAAATATTCAGTGACCCAAAGTGGATAGAAAAAGGTTTGATAAAGGACAACAAAGGCAATGTTTTGCTGTGGCCATCACAAATGCTAGAGAGAAGTAAATCTGAAAAGGTGTGCGCGAGCGAGACGATCCAAATACCTGACAGAGTTCTGCCAGTTCAGTTGACTATATGACTGTATGTCTACTTCTGATTTTAAGACAATAACAAATCTGACATGGTTTTTTTTTATATATTGTTGCTTCCAGCAAACAGAAATATAAACTTCTAAAATGAGAAGTTTGATCCTGTGGGTGAACGTTTTTATTCTCCAAATGCTTGAAGGAACCACTGCCTTACTGTGAGATTTTCTTATTTGAAAGAAATTCAAGGAAGGGAAACAGAGTTAATATTATCAGTAGCTCTGTCACTGACCTCATCCAGGAAAGAAAGGCCACTTGTTACTCCTCTCGAGTTTAATCAAGGCTTACTGCAGTTCTTAGCTTTAACAGCCATTTACTTTGGACATGTCTTTATAAAGGCCCCCAAAAATATCATCAGAACTGAAAAAAAAAGATAACACAAACGAAAATTAGTTCACCAAAAATAGAGGACTTATATATATAAAAGACACAAATAGAACAAACATAAAACGTATCTCGTTAGCCGCATTGACTCAGGAGGAATAAAGATGACAAACTTTTCACAACCAGCTTCTTCAGGCAGAATGCTCCATGTGCGCCAGCTAATGTTTCCCCAGGGCAACAATATGGCTTGTGGAACAAAATATAAGTTCCGCCTCACGTTTGAATCCACCCTGTAACCAAACAAATGAACACCAACACTAATTCACTGAAAGCTACCAGACATATTTAACTTATTGTTTCATGTTAAATAACATGTAGCTACTGCCACCTTGAATCAAACAGCAAAACAATGAACCAGGTGTACTCTAGTTGCCTTGACGGCAGCTAGTGGCTGTAACAGATCTATTAATGACTTCATCTAAGAAAGAAACAGCTGAACACATGAACGTGGGGAAGAAGTACTTTCTGTGCAACAAAAGACGAGATCGTACCAGTCTCTGCATGTCTCTCCATCACAAAGAGGCTTTGTCTTATTTCGTCAACCTGAGAAGGGGAGTAGGCTGTTTGACTGATGCTCACCCACAGCTTACATAACCATAATACTCCTCAGCTTTATTCTAATATCAACCACGGCCCATCCATTTCTCAGCCTATCACGTTAGTTTTAACAACATTCTCCAATGTCCCACTCCAGGCCTTTGTGAAGTGCCACTTCGATTACGACCCCACTCACGACAACCTGATTCCCTGCAAGGAGGCGGGCCTCAGCTTCACCAGCGGTGACATTCTGCAGATCTTTAACCAGGAAGACCTGAACTGGTGGCAGGTGAGTCCAGCTTTCAGACACACATCTTTGCTCCACTTTTTTCTCTTTTTGCGTGTTAAGCTCAAGCTGTGTGTGATTCCCTCCCAGGCGTGCCACATAGAGGGAGGCAGTGCGGGCCTCATTCCGAGCCAGCTTCTGGAGGAGAAGAGGAAAGCGTTTGTGAAGAGGGACATGGAGCTCGCCACCACAGGTAGTCCCTCACATTTACCCACATTCCCCATCAGACAACTGTTCCTCTCTCTATTGTACACATATTTCTTCTAATCTCGCTCTTCCACCGTCCGGCGATAACCGCAAAAACGGTCATAAAGATGCATTCTGGGGCAATATTATGTTTTCCAGGCACATAGTGCGGTTTCATAGCAGAATCAAGAAGCTATGTTAATTTGACTTGTTAAAAAATGCTGCTCTTTCTGAAACTCTGCCTTCAGGAAGTCATCACAACATGGCTCCTCTATTAACCCTTTAACAGTGTTTTACCAGTGTTACACTGAATAGCTCCTATAATGAACTCAGCAGAACCAGTTCCACCAGGTGTTTGCTAATTGCTGCTGGCTAGTCTGAAGGGGTTAGGTCTACTCTGTGAGTTGGAAGGTTGAAAACTAGAGCTTTGTTTCAGTAATGGTTGCCACAGGAGATTAAAGAATTTCTCAAACATGCCTCAAGGAATCAAGGCAACACTCCAGGTTTGTTTTTTGATGAAGGAATAACATTATAACATAACGAAAAGCTGGAAAAAGTTGATTTTACATGACTCTGCCGCTTTAAGCAGCAGGGTCTGACATTCACAAACCATCCTCACCAAGACGGAGCATTGATTCAGGAGAGGCAATATGAGCTCCGTAAACAAAACACCAATCGATGCAGATCTCTGTACACATGAAACATGCAGGTGGAGGGAGAGTTTGTTTTGTGTGCTTAGATCTGCAGTAGAAAAGGTCTTGAGCGACGAACAAAGCAGGCGCTGAGTCATAGCAGGCCCTGCGTCCTTCACCTAGACGTTCTGTCCTCTGAGCCAGAGGACACATCTGTCTGCCAGCACACACTCCTCTTGTTGTTCTGAGAGCACAGTCAGAATTCCAATGTTGGAGCAGAGAACCTGTGGCGTCGCATGGTCATTAATTTGCTGGTTCAGCTGTTGACGAGCAGAATTAAAGCCAGATTTAACGCTGAGCTCGTGTTTCCTTGACCAGATAGTCTGCTACACTGAGCAGAAGGTTAACAGCTTGCCAAGTCACAGGTGCTTCCTGGCACCAAGCAGAACGTGCTGTCTGGTCAGTGCTGGTGCACAGCGCCATCTAGTGGTGCGTCTGCTTAATTGTAAACAGATTCTCTTTTTATTATGCAAAAAGAGAGATGTTAGGATTAGCAGAAAACAAAACCGAGATCCAACAAATCCATTGATCTTTAACTTACAATTAATTAAATTCATGCTTTGGTGGATTATTATATTTTGTGAGTTATATTTAAACTAGCACATTTGCAAAGATGATTGACTAAAAGAAAAAAGGCATTTATAATTTAAGAGGAAAAAAAGTCAAAACTAAACAAATGGATATTTGTTTAGATATTTTATAGAAAGTACCTCTGGTACAACCTGAAGTAAATACATTTTTACTTTTAAGAAAAATTTTTTTTGTTATTATTTTATTTTCTGTCACATTTTTGCATTTTTGAAACTTTTTACAATCCATCCATGGGGATGAACACTGTTCTGTAACCATTCCCCATGGAGATGTGACGTACTCCGCAGGTGTGAAAGCGCAGAACATATGGCTGTACCCACGAAGCGGCAAAAAACAGCAATAACAATGGCGGATAGCATCTGCTGTGTGGTGCTACTTAACCTGTTAATATTAACATCATTTCTGATGAGGAATAAATATTTTTCATATCATATATGTCCACTTCATTCATGGGAAACATAAATGAAGTGCACATTCAGACACATTACTGAGGTTGAGGCTAATGAAGTGGAACCTAATGGTCAAAGGTTCACGCTCTTGCAATGACAGCGCCATCTAGTGCTTGCCATGACAGCTACATCTGACTCAGGGTGTTTTGGCGGTGCTGTCTAAACATTTTCCCAGTCAACACCCGAAAAATATTGATCGTTTCCGGGCATCTGACCAATGCAAAAAAAAAAAAAAAACTTTTTGAAAACAGATATGTGGGCTTAATGAAAATTATGTTTGATATCTGTTTAAAGGTTGTTCATTTCAAAAGGTACTTTAATCTGACAAACAAGTCTCATCTGAATGCTTATTCTAACTTATTGAATATGACTCAGTACCCTGGATTTGGCTTATAGATGACTGCAGCTTTAGTTTATTTGATGTTTTCTCTCTGTTTCAGGTCCCCTGTGTGCAGGAATGGGCGGTAAGAAGAAAAAAAAGATGATGTATTTAACCACCAAGAATGCAGGTAAATGCATCTCGACATTTTGTTTCAGATGTGTATGAAATGATTTCTTACAGTTGGTCATCGTTTATTCTTTGTTCTGTTTCTTATTTGTTTTTTTTTTTTGTGTGATTTTTGTTTTCAGAATTTGATCGACATGAACTGCGGATCTATGAAGAGGTTGCCAAAGTCCCTCCCTTCAGGAGGAAGACGCTGGTTCTGATTGGAGCTCAGGGAGTCGGGCGTCGCAGTCTGAAGAACAAGCTGCTGGTGTCGGACCCTCAGCGCTACGGGACCACCATACCCTGTGAGTGACTGGAATAGGCAGTCTTTGTTCACACTATCCGTTTCACATGTTCCCATTTTGTCAGTTTCTGGAGATTATTGATCATTCCTCTGTGGAAAAATAGCTCAAGATTGAACAGGAGAGCAGTAGAATGCATGGATGTGCCATTACTGAACAGAAACAAAACTTTCTACGTGAAGAGGAACAATCTAGAGTCAATGCCCAGCTGAAGTTACTACAACTAGAAAGTAGAGATCGGGTCTGGAATCTGGGTGTAGTGATGAACTCAGACCTGAATTTTCATAGCCACATAAAGACAGTTACAAAGTCAGCCTTGTATCACCTGAAGAGAAACTCGTCCATGTATTTATCTTTAGACGCATCAATCACTGCAACAGTGTCTTCACAGTATTGCCTAAAAACTCAGATAGCTGATTGACAGACAGCTGTCTCTGTGTTTGAATGCATCTCCATCGCTCAGTCACCTCCAGGAAGCCGAAGGTGGACGAGCGAGACGGTCAGATGTACGGTTTCATGTCGCGCAGCGAGATGGAGTGCGACATCAAAAGTGGCCGTTTCCTAGAGCACGGCGAGTACGACGGCAACCTGTACGGCACAAAGATAAACTCCATACACGAGGTGATAGAAACGGGAAAGATCTGCATCCTGGACGTCAACCCGCAGGTGCAGTTTGTTCCTCTGTTTTTATACCTGTCGATACTCACACACATACCAAACACAGCTTTAAGATTGACCTGAAATAAATAATTACAATCGGATGGAAAAAGACACAGCTGATGTTATTAACGCTAGAGTAAGAGTCTGATGTTTGGAACTAGGGCTGCACCAACTGCAGTTTTCAGGTCGTTCACTAATCTTTAGAAAGCCTGATCTGATACTAATTGCTTTTTTATTTTTTGTGACTGACACTGCAACATGTCATGGCCAAAATCTCCAATTAGAGGGCAGATCGATCAGCTGGTCAATCGATCTGTGAACCTCATTCTTTTGGAACTTTTTGAGTTTCTGTTCTCTGTTGGTTTAAACCCGTCATCACCGTTTTTCCTCTGAAGGCCCTGAAAGTGCTGCGGACGTCTGAATTCCTGCCCTACGTTGTGTTCATTGAAGCCCCGGACTTTGAAGTCCTCAAAGCGATGAACAGGTCAGCCATTGAATCAGGAGTCGTCACAAAGCAGATGACGGTGAGTGTTTGGATTCTAAGACTTATTCCTCAATTGATCCATTATTCTTGATGATTATTTTTCCTCTTAAAAAAGTTACTTAATTTAATTCATTAATTTTATTTTATAAAAAGTTTGATACTTTTTCAAAAATGTTTTGCACTTTACAGTATCAGTCATAACTATAAAGGGTGTCAAAAAATAAATATCATCTGGGTTCAGCTGAGCCTTCAGCGCATCACTTATCATCATCATCTAATCTGAACTGCACTGAAAAAACTGAATAGTTGATTCAACTTAAAGAAAGTACTGACATAGGTGACAAGTAATTAAATAAAGTTCTTCCCATTTAGTTTATTACATTGTCAAGTTGAACAAACTTGACAATATAAGTATAACTTAGACCAGTGTTTCTCAAGGAACACTGGTCTAAGGAAAATCAATGGCACTCCTGGATTGGATGCTTTGGAAATGGCCAGCCAATAGCATGTCAAGTATCTCTGCTCACCTTACTCTGAAAAAAAAAACACAAAAACATACATTTTTGGCAAATGATTTGGAGTTGTATTGCACAAAGTGACATGATAGATGAATCCGAGTGAATGTAAATCTAATACAAGCCTAAAATCGCTGTTGTCCTCTCTAATGTGCCGGTTCCAGGACTCTGAACTAAAGAGGACGGTGGACGAGAGCGAGCGCATAAAGAGGGCCTATGGACATTACTTTGATCTTTGCATCGTCAACGACGGTTTGGAGGCGGCCTTCCGCAGCCTCCGGGTGGCGCTGGAGAAGCTCTCCATGGAGCATCAGTGGGTACCGGTCAGCTGGGTGTTCTGAGCGTCGCCCGCAAAGAGTCGGAGGACGCTTCGTCCGATGGAGCCGCACGGCGGACGTCGGCACGGGCGACCAGCCTCACGTAGAAGCATTTTTTGTACAAACTAAGTGTTCCTCTGTTGAGCCTAATGTCAAGTTGTGATTAATTTATCAAAACTGGTTGTTTGTTGAGGAAGCTGTAGAGACGACGGCGAGTTGTAGTGTGATCGTTTAAATGTGGATGATAAACAGTTTGAGGGACAGTTTTAGCCTTCACAAATCTTAAATACTTTATGTAGTGTAAATGTTTACATTGGTTCTGTAGGAAGGTTTGAAGAAAGATACCAAATGTCACATTTGAGTTAAAAACTTCATATTTTTGCCATTTGATCACATGGTATGATTGTACGTGTTCAGAAATGTGCTAAAATAAATGGCAATAGTTACTGAAATAAACATGCAATACACTGACTGACACACCAGAAAGGAAACACACACATTCCTGCTTTGAGAAGCAGCGGAGGATGTTCATGTCGAGACATTTTTCATTCATTTTCTTTCCTTTTTAAATGTTGATTTCTGTGCGTTCGTCCTGACAGTTAGAGGGTACAGCAGATGTTTGAGTTTAATCCGTAGCACCAGTAACAATCAAACCGTAACACCTTCAGTATCCTAGACCTGTTGTGTGCGTTGTTAAACCAACATTCAACCTTAGCGTTTACTTCTTGGACTCTTGATGGAAGATAGTTTTGTTTTTTTGTTTTTTTGTTACTTTTACGTAAAACCAGTTACCAGTGGCTTCAAATTCATGTTTACTTTTGCCTTAATATGGTTCAAAAGCCAAGGAAACTATTTTTTCATCGTGGAACTTTTCATTTCAATCAGTGCTCATGTTCCTTAGGAAAAAACACATAACTCTATCAGCTTATTTATTGTTCATTTAATCTTTCTTTAAGCCTGTAAGTACTGTATTGTAATAAAGAGTGTATAGAATATCAAAGAAACACCTGGTGCTCTGATGATTCGGCTGGTGTGCAATACTCTTTATTCTGATCTTCATATCAAAAGTTTATTAAAAATGCAGTTGGCTAAAAAATATTGCACTCTTTTTGTTAAGTAATTTTGATATGCATATATGCAAAAGTGTTCATATTTTTCCTTCTTTTTTTTTTTTATAAAAAATATACTTTTCATCTCACTGGAATCTAAACCTTTGGTTTATTTGCAGTTTTATATAGCGCTCTAACACAAAATGATGTGGAATGAAAATGATAAATGGTTTTTAAACTAAAACAGAAATAAAATTAAATCTGAAAAGTGTAGCACGCTTTTGTATTGAGCCATAAGTCAATACTTTGACTTAATCCTGTGGGTTCTATTTTGGGGTATCAGAGTAAAGGGAGTGGAATCTTTTTTTTTTTTTTTTTATTCAGTAGTAGAATATTTTGAAAACCAGTTAAATGCATTTTCTTCTAATATTTCAACTATAATCGGATTGTTCAGCTCTGCGACAGACTGGCGACCTGTCCAGGGTGAACCCCGCCTCTCGCCCGGAACGCAGCTGGAGATAGGCACCAGCACCTCCCGACCCCGTTAGGGAGAAGGGTGACGGAAAATGGATGGATGGATGGATGGATGGATGGATGGATGGATGGATGGATGGATGGATGGATGGATGGATGGATGGATTGTTCAGCTGAAGGAAGCTCTCCGTGAGCGGTGCTGGTTGGGGGGTAAGGCCGGTGTGGTCAGCTGTCCACGTCCCAGGGGAGTCATCCAATGAGAAGCAAGGGGCGGGGCTATTGGATACACGCTGTATGGTGGCAGGGCCAGTTTGGGGTCAACCTGCATGAGAGACACATAAAGGGTCACTTTGAGTATTTTGTGTTGATTTATTTAAATCAACCTTGGTTGCTAGGCAACGGAGGGCTAAGTGTGTTTTCCCAGCCTAACATCAGTGTGTTACAAGAGGAAGCTGAAATTAAAGCCACAACTTCCACTGAGCCACAGTCGCTCACCGTTAGGGGGCGCTGTTGCTAAATTACACAGTGACAAACTAACAGAAATAATCTGGGTTATAAGACAAAGGAGGTTTGTTTTTCAGTCATATTTTCACCATGTTGTTCATTCAATTATGAAATAAAATATTGAAATAGGAAGCTAAATATTTATTTTGCAAAGTAAACATTTAGCTCCAAAATATGTTGTTTAGCCACCTAAATATTTATTTTGAGGCTAAATGTTTAGTTTTCTAAGTAAATATTTAGTTTACAAACAGAACATTTAGCTCCAATATATTTAGTTACCATGATAAATAGTTAGTTTGAAACTGTAATATTTATAGGTGAATGAAAGATGTGGTGAAAATACGAACTCCACCTTTTTTCTCTTATGACTGAATTATTGCTGTTACTTTGTGACTTGGTGAAAATGGCCAAACAGAAGCTTCCTTCAGGTTTAAGGCAAGTTTCACTCTGTCTTTGGCAAAAACAATTTCGATGTACTACATTATTCAGATTTATGTGTGTTGAGTTTTTTTATTCTCAAACACTAGCGCACATTGGGAGGAAAGTTTTTGGGCTCATTTGATGTTACAGTTGACATTGGAGGCAACTTTTCCGCCCTCACCAGCGAGTACGGAGGCGGATGTCCCATGGTGCTGTAGCGTGGAGTACGTCGCTCGAACTCTGTGTCCACTTCCTGGTCCTCTGGCCTGCATATCGCCTGGACATGCATGGTTACCATGGTGTTGCGCTGTTCTCTTCTCTTCTTCAAGTGATGATAGAAGCAGAGGAGGACGCCTGCAATGGAGATTACTGCTACCGGCAATCTGGGAACAAATAGTTTATTTCCACACAGAGACTCTGGAGGTCAGACGGACTCCGTCTTCAATTCATTGTTGACTCACATCATTCGAAACATCCTTCAGTCACAGCTGGACTTACGTCGACCTGCCGGCCTCACTGAGAGACGAAGCGCATCGTTTCACCAACCTGCTGGTCAAAACGAGAGCTTTCTCTGCTTCTGCTCTAAATCAATAAGAAACAACCAAACAGATTGATGCAATTTGTAGCCAAATTAGAAACTAAAGTCCTTTATATCCCAGCTGATTCTGACACGCCCCTGTCAAATGGTTATGACCTGAAGTGACCTGGGAACATTTCCCTCACAGGAACGTTCAGATGCGAAGCGATAACAGAAGGATTTAGACCAGCAGCATCTGAGATCAAACATTTCAAACATTCATCCTGAAATCTGTTGTTTTTTTAAACCTGAGGCGACAAGTGGAGCTTAGTCTCAGATCTATTATCCCACCAAATATGTGATAATTAGACTCTATGGACGTTTTAGACACTGATCTCACCTTGTTTGAAGTTATCCAGAAGTTATCCAGAAGTTATCCAGAAGTTATCCAGAGCCCGAGCTGCTGTCAAATGATAATGTGTCACATGAAGGAGGCAGAGTGAGCAACGTTTACAGCATCGCTGTCATGCCACAGAGGGGCGTGTTCACTCTTTGTCACACTTACTGTACAGCGCTACGTTCAAACCCCTGGCACTTTTACACATTTTGTCACAACCACATAATTCAACATGTTTTTGGGGATCTTGTGTGCAGTGCAGTAATTATTTTATATAAGCAATATAAAATAATTTTTAGATAAGAGTAAAAAAAAAGCGTGATTTCCATTTGCATTTAGCGTGATGTCGGGTTTGCTTTTTTGGACTAGCTCTGCATATTTACTGTATACAAGTAACCATTAAAACGACATGAAAACACATGCAAACATGACCGAGAACAAAATCCCACTAATTTTCTGTTTGAAAAGGAGTAGCAAGAAGCAAACACTTATTTAATCCTGACATATTTAATGCAATATGTAGCACCTACATACTCAATGATTATCAGAAATTTGTAATTGAAAGACATGTTACTCATTTTACTGAGCTAAACCTATTAATAAATTCTGTTACATAAAACAAAATGATTACAAACTGACTCTTAACTGGACGAGAACATTTACTGACCCATAATAATTAATAGTAATAATGACTTGTGAATAACCAATGAACCAAATTCACACATTTCACTTCTTTTTTTTATTTTATTATTGGTAAAAAGTTTTTAAAACATAAAGATGGTTGAAATATTTTTTTTTCCACTTTACAAAACAAAGTCAGTCCTTTGCATTGTCACATAAAATCTATATAAAAATTTAAACACGGAAGTTTTTAAACAAAACTGTGAACACATCTGGACATTTTAAAACACATAATGTCTATTTAGGAATCAACAAGAAGAGAGAATGAAGGAGTGGGAAACTTTAACTACGTTCTACTCAGATCAGGTTACTACTGATCTGAAGGCTCTAAAAAAAAAACAAGCTGAACTTGAGATAATTTATGCATACTTTTTAAACTTTTTGATCACCAAAACAAAGTAATTTCTTTCATTTTTTAAATCGGAATCTGCTTATATATGCACAATAGTGCAGCACAAACAGCACAACATTATTGTGCTGTTCTCCTATGCCTCAGTAACAACAGAGGAAGAGGACAATGAAGAGGATCCATCAGCAAAAAAGCCCCAATGTTTTTACAGTGGTCCAATCAAAGTACAGAGCTAAATGAAATTGAGACGCTAAATTAAAATATAAAAACTTGCCGTTTTGCAGAAACGCTTCACTAAATCTGGGTGAATTTAAGCCATTTTGTCAGGAAGAGTCGGCGAGCTGTTCAGTTTGTCGTCGCGCAAATCTGCTAGAGACAAACCTGGAGCGATGGACCGAGTCACTCCGCTGATTTCTGTCTGCAAAAACTGTTTAAAAACATATTCGCTGTCATTCAGTTTGCACATAACACTGCACATGGATTTTTGTGGTAGTAACACAGCAAAATATCCTCAAAAAAACTGAACAAAAGTTTTGTTCTAAAAAAAATCATTCTAAAAAACCCCTCAAATCTGAAACTTAAAAAAAACCTATTTTTTTCTCAGGCAGCTGAATTTAATCCATTTTCTCTCAGATTAAATTGATTTAACTTGAAACCAACATACTTTAAAAGTTCCCCTTCATATTTATCTGCATCTAGATCTTTATTTGTACAGTTCAGCGTAACCGACGCCGCCAGGTACAGTAAATGCACTTAATTATAGAGGTTTTAAATATGACTTGCAGTAGACAGTTCACACCCTCAGTGGCCTGTTTAAAGACGCAGAGCACACTGAGGTCAAAGCTGCCAGTGTTAGAGACTTAGAATCACGTTGACCATACAGGAAAGTGACCGCTGCCGGGGTTGAGCCGCAGACCGCTGCAGTTTGCAGTAACCCTCATTATGATGAGGCACGGACGTTATGGGGAAGAGGAAAAAGTGATGGGAGAGCTGATGACAGGAAGCCAGGAATCCGTGTTTCAGCTTGTTTTGAAGGAATGCGGTGGAGGCGCTGCCGGGACACGCTGGGACGATCTGCCGCTCACCTTCTGTACGCACAGAAAGCTGAAGGAGGGATTTTCTAAACCAGAAAATGTCACTTCGGGCGAGCGCTTTGGTATTAATCACAGATGAAACAGCTCAGGGTTCAAACACCTGCACGCACGCACACACACACACACACACACACACACACACACACACACACACACACACACACACACACACACACACACACACACACACACACACTTTCTTTTGGTTCTGCTTCAAAGTTAGCAGAACCCTGAGTGACACAATCTACCATCTAGAAGAGAGGTGGTGGGGGAGGGGGGGTGGTGGTGGTACACCACTGGCTGGAGGAGGAGGAGGAGGCGGAGGAGGAGGAGGTAGACTGGTGCGGCTGCCAGCAGGAGGTGGAGGGGGTGGCAGGAAGCTGTTGTGAGGGGGGGAGGGGGGTGGGGGGGGGGGGGGAATGTTGGAGGGAGATGGAAAGGAGGGTGGAGGAGGGAGGCCAGTGTCCATAGAGGAAGGAGAAGGCAGGTTTGTGGCAGAAGCAGGTGGAGGAGGGGGAGGCAGGCTGTTAACTGTGGGCTTGGTGGGAACACAGGGTAGAGGTACGGCGATGCCGTGAGCCGACCTGTCGAGGCAAAACAACAGGACAGCAGTCAGGACTTCGACATCAGGTTCAGTTAAATCAGATATTATCAAAAATATATCTCCATATCACATCAATAAAGTTGCAAAAGAGACTGTAACTCTGTAGGGATCCATAGCTTAGGTGGAAGAATCTCTCAACAGAACATATTTTAGTCAAGCATTCCTCTAATCCGGCTTTTACCTTGATCCAAAATCATTTCTAGGTATATCAATTTCATTCAAAAGTCATCTAGTTAGTAGACAAGGTCGATGAACCTAATTCATTCTCAGTATATGTGTAACTGTTCTGTGATGGCCTCAGAGGTTCAGAGAACATTAGTGATGACACAGAATCCACACGACCGAGGAACACGGCAGACAGATCAGAAAGAAACGGCCAAGGCAGGAGTTTTCTACAAGCCATGTAGGGAACACAGCAAGAAGGCACCACTGTCAGATAAAAGTGATTTTGGACTTTATGACTAACATTTAAAATGATTTGTGTGATGACAGTCTACCACTTCCCATTGCTCTGATCACACCATCGCAATGGTGAACAGGCTGGTGTGTCTGAGACCGAGACCAAACCCAAGACCAAGACGATGGCTGTTCCTTTCAAGACCAAGACCAGACCCTCCAAGAGAAGACAAAGCCAGGAACCTCCAAGACCAAGAAGAATGAGCAAAGATTTAAGTTTCTAGATGGGCAAACCTAGCAGAGACGCACCTCTGTCAAATCGACTATAAAATTAATGTTTACAATCTCTGTCATTTTCGTTTGCCTTCACAACCTTGCACTGCCTATCAGATAAAAGTTCAATGAAAAGCTTTGAAGTTTGTCTCTGTACTGTGGAGAGATGAGATTTCTGTCTACATACACTGAGTGTTCGTTAGCTTGCTCCGTCTTCTCCACGGCCTGTGTGTTCTTGCTGGGCTCCTGCCCTTTGACCTGCAGGTTGGGAGTTTGGTAGAAGGTCAATGACGTACAAACTATGAAAAAGACAATATATTTCTCAAACTGAAGCGTACTTCACCTGGAAATAGTGTCCAACGGTGTCCAAGATGGCGTATGATATCGGAGTTCTCATGTAACCCATCTCCTGCTCAATGCCTGAGGGGGGCGGGGCCATGGGTTTGGATCGGGTCTTGTCTTTGGGTTTGGTTAAGGTACCAATCTCCCTCCTTGCCACGTTCTCAAAGTGGATCGCAGCAGCCTGGATGAGAACACAGTCGACTAAACTACTAATCGCCACAACCTGCCATGACTAAATGAGGGAGTCTGACCCGGAACCACGAATAAAAATACATTTTACCCTCATTTTCATGTTTCATTGAAGAGAAACGTGTGCAACATGACTGAGTTACTTTTACTTACAACAGAAAAGAAACAATTAGTCCTACTGCAACAGCAATGATTATTATCACACTGACAACATTTATTCGTTCCTATTTTGATTTGATGCACAGATCTAAGCAAAAATATAAAATGAGCAGCTGCATTTGGTTGGTTTTATTTGATCTGCGTATGGAATATTATTTCTTATAGAGAGAGAGCAAAATTAATATTGCACATTGATTAAATTAGATTGTCTGTATGGAGTTCAGTTATTTCAGTGATTGAAGTAGCCTCATTTAAATAGATTCATTAAAAACTAAATAGTATTTATGATTATGAAAACCCAATATTTTCCTTTGTAGAAAAATAGAGTACTAAAAAAACAATGCAACATAAATCTTCGACAAACATATTGCAGCCTATGCATGAGAACGTTCTTGAAAGTTATCCATCAGTTACAGACACTTTCGTGTAACATTTTCTACCTTCTTCTACTCCATATATCAGTTTTATAACCACTGAAGGTAACGGCTACTTGATTGTACAATAAAATGGCACATTGTGGCTTCGGACTGCATAATACTGACCCTTTAAAACCAGTACTATGGTATGTTCTCCTCCGTGTCACGCTGCACTGATTCAAGCAAAAAAGAACCTCAATCAACTATACAGTATACAGTCCAGCACACAGACATAGACCTACATGTATCGAAATGTTGAGACTAAAGTCTCAGTTTAAAAAAAAATTCATGTCATAACCTTCTAGAGGATTTTCCCATCTGCAGCTGTCTGCAGCGGGTCGGTAGGGTGTGAGAGTGTGGGGGGCTGGTGGTGCTGGTGGAGCTGGGGGAGCTGGTGGTGCTGGGGGAGCTGGGGGAGCTGCGGGTGCTCCTGTCTCACCAGTGACAGCAGGTTGACGGAAGACTCCATGTCTTTGATCTGCATGGCCTGGGAGTCCAGCAGCCTGAGCACGGTGCTGGCCACGCTGTTGATCTGGTAGGTGACACTGGCTAAAGCCTGGGTGGTCAGAGCCTTGGTCTCCTCCACAGCTTTGGTCGGGTCATCCGCCTGTGGCAGCATCATCACACACATCAAACCACGCCTGATTTAGAAGCTGTTCGGTGCTCAGAGGGGTCTTCACTCACCTGGAGGTAGTTGTTCTCGCAGTACTCTGCCACTCGGAGAAGGTTGCTCTGGTTGTCCACCAGATCTTTCCTGGCTGCTGGCGCCTCCTGTAATAACTGATTTATAACCTCTGAGTAGCTCTTTGGTGAAGTCATTTCTCCCATGGCTCTTGCTTTAAAAAAAAAAAAAAAAAGTCTACTATATGGGAAGCCGACAGACGTCGTTTGGTGAGGATGAAAAAGTTTTTTTTGTTGTTGTTTTGTTCCCGGTCCACGCAGGGAGGCGTCTGTGTCTGGAGAACGCGGAAAATCCCTGAGGGGAGATTAGAGAGCAGCTGGTCTGAGGGAAGAGCCGCTCCACAGGAAAACAGGAAGCATCACATCTGACTGCTTTCACTATTACACCTGAACTCTTTCTGTTTTGCACCATGCCAATTCAGGCAACCAAACTACTTTTATTATTTCCGACGCGTCTCTAAGCAACGCGAAACTCCACCGGCGATATTCGGACTGTCCACCAGAGGTCAGTGTTGCCAAAGGAAATGACTTCTACAACCCGGAACTCCGAGTGACGTGGAAAACTTACAGATTTTCACAGATCTGTGAGAATCTGTCAATTCTTTCAGAGTCTTTTTGTTTTGACTTGTTACTGAAAATGTGCTGTATAAATAAAATTACCTTGACCTTTTTTTCTTTGGAAATGTGAAACTTTTGTTTTTGTATTGACAATATGACTTTCCTCTTTGCTCTCCTGACATTAAGCCCCATTGAAGTTCACAGTTTTGAAGGAAAATGTTTTGTAACAGTCATTGAGGTTTCTAAGGTTGAGGTTTGTAAGGAAAGAAACAACAGAAGGATTTCAACAGGTTGTTGCAGGTTGTTGCATTTTTGACTGATCAGGTGTTGGTACTATTCTTCTAGCTATGAAAACTTTGAGGTAATTAAAGAATTTACAGCACATTGCTCTTTATTTTTGTGTTTTCATGCTTCCTCTTCACTGAAAAGAAAACACAAAACCTTTTTTTCTGGAGACATCAAGGTCTCCAACCAAATTTACTTCTGGTCTGAGTTCTAACAGGACAGTTTCAGTGTGAAGCACTAATGGTACGAAACACATCTCAAAACGAAGCGAGGGAAGTTGACTCATTTCAAGAGTGCCTTGCAAATGTTCCGTGCCTCTGGATGAGTTGGAAAGACGCCTCCGTCCACTATTCTCAGTGTTGATTGTGGTTTTGGAAGACTTTGGTTGACTTGCACTGGTTGGCCAGTAGGTGGCAGTGTAGGAAATGGCCCAATGAAGCCCAACGACAAACGCTGCGAACTACAAGTGAACACTTTGTGATCCACTAGAGAGAACACTAGGGATGACAGTAAGCATACTTCCCCTGGTGCTGTTGGGTTCATTTGAGCCTCATTAAGTAAAATCTCCTGACCTTCCCGCTCTCTGTTCTGCCCACTGCACTTGTTGTTCTCTCTCAGGAACCAGAGAAAGACGTACAAGCTAATGATAATAACCACAGATTGTTTATCCAGCAACATGTGACCAGATAGACTATCAGTGGTCTCATGCGCACTAAAGATTAGCGGTAATTAAACCCACGTCTGATGTGGACATTTGCTCAGCACTCTGTTGTTTTATGGTCCTGTTTAGACAGCTGGATCATCCGACCATGAAACCAGCAGCAGAGCTCAGAAATGAGAACTGTCGTTCACTTCTAATTGAAACTTACCTCACAGGACGGTTTGGAGGCAACATCATGATAAGGCAGAAAATACTCCATAAGCCCAGAGGTCATTCAAACTGGTCTATGGTCAGACTTTATTAAAATGACACCTGAACGAGACAATGTTTTCCTCTGGTATGACTGACTGTTTTTTTATGTTCCGAACATCCATTGGTTGTTCACAAACACAAATGGATGACTTCTGCTGCCCCATCACAGTGCGGTCCAGACAAACCTGGCAGCTGTCGGTGGGGTTAACCGTCTGCTGCATCAAACCTTCAGCGATTAAATTCACCAGGTTTTTGAAAGTCCGAACGGCAGAAATGGTTCCTGATGGCATGCTCGACAGAAAACAGGTGGAAGAGAGAGGAAATAAAGCTAAAGACCATACGGCGCTGACGCAACACATTACAAGTAAAAACCCAGGAAACGGCACAAACTTCCTCTAAGTGTAGAAGCCTTTTAAACTTTTTCTGCTTCCTGTGGCCTGATATCTTCAGCAAGCCTCTTTTGCAACAAGGGACTTCGGAGTTAAAACAAACACTGACCATCAAAATGCAACGCAATCATCCAGAACCTACAACAGAGACACCAAAAACATCAGCCGCACCTCCAAAGAAAACGTTATGAGGTGTCAAACCTAAAATTTCCAACCAATTAGCTATTTGAGATCATGTGCTACCAGTACAGAACTTAACTACAGGCAGCACATTGGTGTGAAGGCATCTTGCATAGACAGCAAGGTAAAGGTTTTCAAATTCATTTTCAGTGGCAAAAAGGGAAACAAAGAGAAATAACAAAGAGATGAGATCAAGAGCAACACCAGGCAGATGGACGTTCTGCAGGAAGTACCAGGAAGGAAGGGAGGAAACTGGTGAAAAGTTCTTTTCTCTTACAAATCTTCCCCCTGGTTGCTTGGGGCCTCCGAATAATGACTCGCCTGGAGAGGAAAAAGAGCCCCCACGGTAAGCTTTATTGTGTCAACACTGAACAATCCTGATACAATCCATGTGCTGAGTGGATTTTTTTCTCACCACAAGAGAATGAAGTTGGGGTGGAATCCACCCAAGAACGCTGTTATGAATTCAGATCAGGACCAAAACATCTACCAAATTAAAACCAAATTCTTCGGAATATTTTCCAGGAAATATTGAAGTCAGGACTTGGAGAGTTTAGACTTAAGGCCAATAAAGACCCCAGAGAACCTTTGAGTAAGAAAGAGTAACTGACACATTTAGGTAAAGAGAAAATGAAACTATCTATCTATCTATCTATCTATCTATCTATCTATCTATCTATCTATCTATCTATCTATCTATCTATCTATCTATCTATCTATCTATCTATCTATCTATCTATCTATCTATCTATCTATCTATCTATCTATCTATCTATCTATCTATCTATCTATCTATCTATCTATCTATCTATCTATCTATCTATTTACAAGTCACTGAACGGCTCAGCACCACAATACATTAAAGATCTGCTGTTGTACCAACCTTCCAGACTCTCAGGTCTTCTGGTTCTGGTTCTGCTCTGCATCCCCAGAACCAGAACCAAACGAGGAGAAGCAGCTTTCAGCATCTATGCACCACAAATTTGGAACAAACGTCCAGAAAACTGTAAAACAGCAGAAACACTGAGTGCCTTGAAATCTCGACTAAAACCCCACCTGTTTAGAGTTGAATTGGAAACGTAATCAATTACAAATTTAACGTAATTGACTTAAAAACTTGACTTGATGTCATGTTTTTAATGTTGATTCTATGTTGCAAATACACAAATATTTGTGAGAGTGGACGGAGTCCCAGAGCGAAGATCCGTGACAGACGTGTAACGGAGCCTCGTGCCGAAAACCCTTTGAAAGCTGCGTGATTTGAGTGTGAATAAAAATAAGTATATAAAATGAAACAGGTAGGACAACAACTTCTAAATCATATGCTGTGCTCCACCATTAGCATCCACACTTGTGCAAACACTGAGCACTACTTGTTTTTATGGCATGTGGGAAAACGCTGAGCAATCTCTCTAAGTGTGACATTATTGCACCCTCTATTGTGCATGCGAGACACGTTCAGGTCGTTTGCAACTCACACTGGAGAACAAATACAGGTCACATGTATTTGGAAGTGTGAACAATCATGTCCAAAAAAATCCAATTTGACAAAATAAATGGGGTTTGGGTCACTTCGGGCTGCAGTGTGAACGCAGCCTTAGTCTGATGTCATTTCTTTTCTTGGTCTCTCTAAACGTCCTCCTCCATCATGTTTGGATCTCCCTTCAGGCTGTTTTCTTAAGATGACATCACTAAAAGATGCTTCCAATCTTGGGATTCTTTGATAATTCGGTTAAAGTCTCTCCCTCGATCACTGGAACACACTCTCTGCTCCCCGGGTCTAACAGTTGGGACCACCACTCAGGTCTGCCACTCCAGTGGTTTTATATCTGTCCACCAAGTATCGGACGGGTCAATATACTCAAGGTGTAACCTAAGAAAATATATTTTATTGCGTTGGAAGATATTGGGAAAAACTGCAAGATGAAGTTACTGAGGATGCAGATGAAGAAACTGCAGGACAGCAAATGTAACATTTCATTTCCTCCACAGAATCCATTTTCTCTACAGACCAAACGCCTTTGGGTGTCGCCGCGACAACGCCGGCCGTCAGTGATCAACACATACAGGCTGGAGGAGATTGGATGTGGATGTCGACTATCACTGTCTCTCCACGCTCCACAGAGTTCTATTACTGAGGGAAAAAACCAGATTCAATTACCATAGAGACAACAGGAAAACTACATTGATTGTGTGCAAACATACACACGCGCACACACACACACACACACACACACACACACACACACACACACACACACACACACACACACACACACACACACACACACACACACACACACACACACATGCTGAGAAAGCAGTTAAATCTCCCCGAGAATTGCTACAAGCAATTGAGATCTTAATTTCCACTCGTCTCCAGCCACCTGCTGCTCCAGAGTCAACGTGTTTCTGTCTCTGGGCAACAGGTTTCCAGAACATCCATCCAAAGAAATATATTCCTGAGATCCGTCTTGGATTAAATCACATCTTACCTCATTAATGTGCATCACAGATCGCTTTCATGATCATTTTTTTTTTAATATATATCTTATAATCTCACACTCTCTTGTTTTATGATCAGTGCATCACATGAACTGGACAGATATGGCCTGGCTATCTGTCCAGCCAGGCCATATTCTGTCAATGAACAGTCAGATGCACATGTCAGTCATGTGTGGCTGTTTCCAGCCATTTACAAACCGTCTGCTCTCTCTTTAAAGAGATGTGGACTCCGTGTCTCTGCAGAGCGGCCGCGGCAGAGCGACAGGAAGCCGTGGAGCAATTTTCCAGTGATTCAAAGCTGAGCTGCGCCACGTGTCGCTGTGTCACTCTGAGGCGCCGATGACTCTCTCTGCTGTGACCGGACAAAGCACGATCACTAATCGCACCCATTGAAGACATCTGACCAGCTAACGCTGATGTCTTCAATCATCAGCGGCTCGGCAGCAGAGGGCCGCCGGCGTTTGATGACCTCAGCAAGAAGACTGAAGTGCAATTCCTTCAGCGTTCTGCACCAAATGTTTGCGCCACGTCAACATGTTTGTATCCCAACAGACACGAGAAATGGCTGACAAGGACATTCGGGGCGCCCGGTTTTAATTGGTCGAATGATTGGAAGAATGATCTTGCTCAACAGATGCCGGATTGAACCAGCCAGTAAAGACGTAAAGGAAGTTGTAGAGTCATTGTGATGAGGCAAATTGTGCTTTTCAAGGTCACATGCTGGTTTAACAGAACTCTGCGGATCAAGAGAGCAAACAAACCAGCTTTATAATCACCATGTGAGGTCAGGGAGGACAGGATCACACTCCAGCAGAACGACCTTAAACACAAGTCAGAGCTGTATGGTTTTTGTGTTAGCATGTGTATTTAAAGAGCAGACAGATTTTTGCATCCAGACAATTTTTCACAGCACTTCATTTTTCCAGTGTGTTATGTCACAGTGTGTTATATCCCAGAGTTCATCTCTTTCCTCAAAATTCTACACACCAACAGATTCCATTATAATGTGCACAAATCTTTGTGCTCTGCTAATGTTGAACAAAACAACAACAACAACAACAACAAAAAACCCACCATTTGAAAATTGCCAAGTTTTCATTTAGTGCAATATTGAAATTAAAATCACATGAATATGTTTGGTCACGCAGTAAATCATTACAGTTCATGGCAGTGACGGATGAAAGCACTTATATTCATAATTCAGTCATGGTGCCAGACTGGCACATATCACCTCAGCCAATCAGAGGAGGCCTCGCCTACTTGGGAGCGGCTGCTTTGAGGGAATTTGTTGTCGGCCATTTTATAGAAGAGCTACGGATTGAACACATCAAAATGAAACAAGTTTTTATGAGCCGTGTGACGCTGTGACAGTTCTGGTTGGACCCAGCTGAACGCTGAACAACAAAACTAAAACAAACCTGGTCCTCCTCCTACTTCCTGTCTGCTTCTTTGTCGTTTTCACCAGTAGTGATCACGTGATTCGCGTGACCTGAAAATAGCAGTTTTGTGAACTCCATCTGTTCCCTTAAAGCCAGCCAACACGGGAACCTTTCATTGACAAACTTGAGTTATTTTTCTCAAGTTTCTATAACACATTTATTTTTGTAATTTCAATTTGTGCAATTTTATGTTTAGTTGAAGCACAGCAAATGTGAAAAAAGAGAATGTTTTCCAAATGTATTTAAAAAAAATAAATAAAATAATGACAGTGCAGGTCAAAGGTCAAACAGAGAGAAATCGAGTTTCTCTGCTCTGAAAAGAAAGTTTGAATTATCTGATGTAAACGCCGGGCGCCATGTTGGGAGGAAACCAGGCCTGACTCAACAGGAGGCCAAACGGTGGAAAGTGAGGCGACGTGAAAAACAGCATATTTTTTATTTATTTATTTTTTTGCATGAAAGAAGTTGTACGTGAAAATTTATAGCGGAAAAGTCACAAATGAATAAATGAATATTCGTGATTGGCTGCATTCTTGTGCACTTTTCTCAGTTCTTGCTTTTATCCTCCCCTAACGTATAAAACAACATTATAAACAAACTTCCTGACATTCTGTGCTAATCTGCGTTTTCGGTTTACCGCCGCAAGATAATCAGTGGTTCCACCCAGGGAAACCTTCTGGACTCGTCCCTTAATATCAGCAGCCAGTGAAAAGCCGGCGCTGCTGTTTGAAACGGCAGAAATCCTCATAGATACAAGCAGAAAGCAGCATTCAGGCAAGAACTGGAACCTGAACTTAAATGTCCGCTTCGTCCCATAGACTTTTATAGGAAGCTACCAAACGACATCCAAAATAAGAATAATTGCTGGATTTGGAAATACGAGGCCCATAATTAGGATTGTAAACGTCACTGATGCGTCTCCTCTGGAGCTCCACACTGACTCGCTGACTTTGTCAGAGACTGATGACGGCTGATATCAATGCCAAAATCTCTTCTGATCTTCCTGTTTTTAATGCTTTAAGTCTCTTAAATATATATAAACTTTTCTGTCTTCAAGTTCAAGTGACAACAGCTTAGGATCAAAAGCAGCTCAGTGGATTTGGCTCGTTCAGTTTTCCTAATAACTGTGTAACATTTCTCATTCCAGGGACAATGAAGTGGAAGATCTGAAGGGATTGTGACAAAGTGTCCATGCTGCTCTGTGTTTTGTGAGAAATAAAACCCGTCGTTCACGTTAGGATATATTTATATTCTCTTTGCAGATTCCAAACGTTCCAAAGCTGGAACATTCCTGACAGCAACGCTGCTCCTGCAGGTTTTCCATCTCTGATGCCCACTGTGCTCCGAACCCACACTGCTTCCTGTCCTCTTAATATTGAATAAATATACCATAATGTGACTCGGTGTGAACAGCCGGCTTTTTTACTGACCTTGAAGTTAACATCTGCTGGTCTTCAGTGTGTTGGTCTTCTGTGTTGGCCACAGCAGATGACTTCCACATTAGTAATAAATCTAGCTGCTTTCATAATAAGCATTTAATCTTTTAAATTGATCACTGTATGCTTAATGTATCTATGTATTCTCACTAGACACTAAGTTGGATCCCCTTTTATTTTTGCACTCCCCAAACTCCCCCCTGCCCCCCACCACCACATTTTTTCCTTCCACTTCACTTTCCATTAACATGTGAGGAGGCAACACTCTGAACCGCCAGCTGTTTTTTGGAGGGATTTTTTTTTTCTAGTATTTTTCTCACTAATCTGTTGAATAATAACACATTACAGCGGTACTAACAGGATGAGACGGTTTGTTGTCTCTGTTATGATTCTAGTTTTATGGGATCGCTGTGACATCCACTAAATTAGAATGAAAGGAAAGAGAAAACATTTATTTGTACACAAAATATTTGTTATAACTTCCGGGAATGAATAAAAGTCATTATAGTGTGTGAGCCCCTCCATCTCCCTTGCGGTTTCTTCCTATTCTCTTTCTCTCCTGCCCCCCCTTCCCACTCTGCCCCCCTGCTCTGTTGTCTCCAGGGTGAAACGGGGGAACTGGGAGTAAAATATGCGCAGTCCCTCCCAGACTCTCCGCTGCGCTGCTTATTGAAGAGCCGTCACTCTGCCGGCATGACAAGGCGCACAGATCCAGCGCAGGCGGCTTCGGTGCGCAATGATCTGCGCTCCGTCCGCCGATCTTTCCAGACGACGAGGCGCGTTTGCGCACGTAACTTTTTTCTTCTCACCGGCCGCCGCCGCCGCCGCCGCCGCCGCCGCCGCCGCCTGGCTGCCAGGGGACGACGCGAACTCTGTCGATGCGAAGCTGAATGAATCAGTAGCCGGAGGTGCAGCGGGTGCGTCCATCAGACTCACCTGGCGCTGTTCCCTGCGCCAGTCCCCGCTCTTCTGATTGGTGGCCGTCATTTGTTTGGCTCCCGGCTGTTTGAAGGGAGGGCTGGAGCCAACTGGGTTGGGTTAGAGTGGCACTTTAAAGAGACGCTCTCACTGATTCCTGTCTGTATCTTCAGTCTGGGAGAAGTGGAGGAAGGCATAGCTGCGCTTGGCTCCACTTAAACTTTTTCATTTAAGTTTTTGTTGTTGTTGTTGTTGCTTTCCTCCTCTCTGTGTGTGATGGGAGCCATGGCTCCCGAGGCGCGCAGGCTGCTGCAGCTGCTGCTGCTGCTGCCAGCCCTGCTGCTGCTGAGTGAAGCTCTGCCAGCCGCCTGGCTGCCAGGGGACTATGAAAACTCAGTCAGAGGTGCCGAGAGTTTCCTCTTTGACTACAACAGCACCGCAGAGGAGGTGTTCTTCTACAGCGTGTCCGCCAGCTGGAACTACAACACCAACCTGACGGAGCACAACTCCAACCTGCAGGTAGGAGAGCAGGGAGGGGGAACAGTTGCGTTTCCTAGTGGAAAAAGTTTCCCTTCATGGAGGTGAGACCTGCTCCACTTGCGTATTAATATAATTCATCTCCCTCCAGCTGCATGTGCTCATTTTCCTGCATACGCCTGCAGCCTGGGTTACTGAAATAAAATCAGATTGAAGAGAAGTGCTGCTGCTGTTCATGCATTATTAGGACTCTTCTTATGACTTTCTGTGTTTGGCTGTGTGCTGTGCAGTGGCACAAAATAAAAAAAAATAAAATAAAAAGAAGGAAAGTGAACATGAATTATTTAGGACCTATAGGGGCGCCATGCTAGAGGGGGCGCCAAAAAAATGGTGGAATAATTATTCCACCATCTTTTCTCTGTATTTTACTGGCTCATGTAAAGTACTTAGTTTTCTATGTTTGGATCTCGTTCACTACTGATGTACTTTATTGTTCTCATTGGGGAAATTAGTCTTGGGCATTAAAATGCGCCGTCACTATTAAACAATAGAAACATGTTGAAGGCAATAAAATCTAAATACACACGTTGCCCAGAAAAAGCGCATGTTGCTCATTCCCGCATGCAGTCCAACGTAATTCAATATTTTTACAGAATTGTCTCTGGTGACAAAAGCACCTGCTGCATACAATGAAGTTTCTCCTCTCATGCACCATGTTCAACGTCCACCATCTTTTTTTTTTCTTTTTTCTTTTTCTTTTGTAGCTTATTTTTTTTGGCACCACACTGCCTGATCTGTGCGCTGCACAGCTGTTGAAACACTTTAGAGAACAGTCAAATATCTAGACACAGTGTAAAAACCGGTAGGCGGCTGTGTGTGTGTGTGTGTGTGTGTGTGTGTGTGTGTGTGTGTGTGTGTGTGTGTGTGTGCTTGTGTAGTGCTTAAAGTGCTAAATCCTGAGGAGTTAGCACAAATACACATGTTGTAGAATTGTTCACTGCCAATGGTTTTTGAGATTGCTCGTCTTTTTTTTTTTTTTTTCCTGGAAAGTTTAAGTGCCATTTGCAGTCAGGAGAGCCAAAGCATCTTAAACTGACAAACTCTCTACTGTTGTCGCTCTGTGTGTCTAACGCTGCACTGCGATTCCACTACATGCTTCTGAAAGTTGTGCACGTTTGGACATTGAACGGATAGACAGAAACTTTCAGAACAAAAAACTTCTGAATACATTTTCAGACAGAAAGGGAAGTTTACAAATCTTCCAATCTCCTCACAGGTGTCCCCCAAAGCTTCATTCTTGGACAAATATTCTTTACACAATTTATAACTGTTATGTCCAGTTGTCTGCTGGATGTATTGTTGATGTCAAAATATATGCAGTTGACTCAGTGATTGATGCATTTACCAAAAAAAGAAACAGTCTCTTTAATTCTGTCTCCTCTGAATTCAGTAAGGCATTGAAATCATTTTTCCATGGTGGAAACATAAAAACTAGTGTAATAAAGTTGTGTTGCAGCCCAGTGTCCCCCTACAACATCCTGGTTAGCATCAGGATAAGTTAGGATATCTGACATTTTCTGATCTGTCACATGCAAAATAATCCAATCTGTGTTTTCAAATTATCGGCAGTCGGAACGGCCATGTTGCACTTTTAATCAAACTTTCACGCCACTGATGTGAGATGTGCATCAAAATTCCGCACCAGAAGAAGACAAACGCTATAAATCTGGACGTAAAACAAAGGCTGTAAATGAAACCGGTGGAAGTTGTCATCACGTCTGAGTCCCTCCACTCTTCACATCCAGACTGACGTCCCTGCAGTCTCTGCAGTCGCTGCAGTCGCTGCAGTCGCTGCAGTCGCTGCAGTCGCTGCAGTCGCTGCAGTCGCTGCAGTCGCTGCAGTCGCTGCAGTCGCTGCCTTACGAAAGGCCACTGCTGGTCGTTGCGCTTTACATTTTTCTTCTCTTGAACATGAAATGTTTGAATGCTGAATATTAACTTTGCCTGTAATAAACCTGGCAATGCTTCACCTTCATACTGTCGGTTAACTGATAAGCAACGATGAACAGGACCTTTGTGATTGAAATAAATCTGCCACAGCCGGTAGTTATCTTTACTGTATTTTATTATGCACAAAGGTAATAACCAACATGGATGGTTGCTGGCTTTCTGGAAAAAAAAAGATTTAAAAGGGGAGGGCTGGAGGGTAGAGGGGGGGGATGGGGGGTGGGGGGCAATGGGGCAATGGGCGGGTGGAGATGGTCAGAGAGGAAGAGCACAAAGGTCAGAGTTAATACATCAACTCAGAGCCACTTTTTCCTTTTGCTGCTGTCTGTTGTTTCAGTGATTGTGTGGACAGAGATAAGAGGCTTCAACAAAAACAGTGGAAAGAATCTACTGTTCTGTGTGTTATGGTTTGTGTGCCATTTTTTAAATTTGATTTTTCATGTCAGCGTTCAGCAAATGGCAACGATTGAGTAACAATACATTGTTTGTCCGTATGCTGTCAATTTGCTAAACGTACAACATGTGTTGTTTTTAGGCCACGGCTCTCTTTAAAATGTCAGCTGGAGAAGAAAACGTTGGTCTCCAGCGGCCTGGAAAAGCACCTATTCTTTAAACACCGCCATCACGGAGCGAGAATGTCCGTGACCTTTCAGAACGCCGTAAAGAAAAGCCTTAAAGATTCACTGGAGCTGTAGGCGAGCGAGTGTAGCGCAGAGACAAAAGCTTTTTTTCCAAAAATGCAATCTCCTCTCCTTTTGTCAGTCACATTATTGATCCCAGAGGGAAAGATGCGGCGCTATGACTGTCAGCATGCAGGGACAGGCTCATGAATTGCTGTCGAGGTTGCTCTGACGGAGGATTTGGGGAGAGAAAAAAAAAAAAAAAAATCAGTGGAAGTGATGTCCGAAGCTCAAGCAAAGACCGAGACAGTAGATACAAACTGCAACATTCCACGGGCCTCGGTGCTTTGTATCAGGGTTGCAAACCGTTCCATAAGCTCACTCTTTGTTCTCTCTGATCCTCACGGCTACCATTTAATCATCTCAACAAATGAGAATCATGAAAAAGTTGATTTTAGCAATTCAACTCAAAATGTTAAAGCCTCATATCAATTCTTTCCACGCGGCGATACATATACAAACTGTTTATGTAAGGCCACTCAACGTGTTTTGTACTAAAATCTGAAACCTACTGACAGAACTCCTCAGCTTCTCTGTGGCGTTTAGCTCAAGCCAGTTTGCCGACCAGTGACTCTTGAAAGGCTCCAGTTACCACTGCTCCAGTCTGAACAACCAGTTTACTCACTTTGTGGCTTTTTCTGCTTGAGCGTAGAAAAATCCCAGGCTTTTTCGAGCTCCAGTTTATTGAAATGACATGATCTTTGTCTTTTTTTGAAATCGTTCGGAACATGGAGTAACAACATTTGCTCGTTAGGCCTTTGAAGTCCAATGCACTTGGGAGCTCACTGAGATACACAAATTAGCCATTTGTTCTAAGTTTAACCACAGTGTTCAACTCAGTTACACATTTATAACAGCCTCATAAGGGATGATAACATGCTAGAGTCTACTGAAGAACAATAAACTGATTTTTTTTAAGTGGGTGAAGTTCAAACGATCCAAATGTACCCAATCTTTTTCTGTGATGTCACACATTTTTTTTCCTTTTAGCCTCATCCTTATCTGTAGCGTTATCATTGCTTATAGTCATCACACTGTGAAAACTGGGTGTTTAGATAAAGGGGAGTGTTGAGGGTGTGGGAGTACATAAAGAATAAAACGAGAGGACAGGAGCAAATGACAGAAACGTTTCTTTCAATTAAAGTTGTAGGTGATGAGGCGGTAATGTTGCAGAAAGATGAGATGCACATCACTGATCCCAGAATTGGAAAATGAACAGATCGGGAACATAAAATCAGTTCTTCAAGTCCTTTCTCTACCTGTAAATGGAGAGTTTTAATCACTCCTGAAGGATGAATACAATCAGTTTTCTAGCACAGAAGGTTTTTAGGAATTTTTTTGTTTTAGGGGTGCATACATTACCTCACCATGCTATGTTGTAATTTTCAGTGCCGTACAGCTGGATGGTCCAGTCAGGTCTTCAATACTGTTCTACTATACCTATAGGTATACCTATAGGTATACCTGTAGGGGAGAGTGCTGCCAGAATGTAATTATTTCTACGACGATGATAAACTGTTACCCAAGCTCAATGTTGTTGTACCACAAAGTAGATGAAGTGACACATTTTTGACATGATGATCCCTGCGTACTTTCGAGGGGCCGCTCTGTTCAAAGCAAACACAACCAGGCAACAATGCAGGGTAGAAATGGAACAGGCCAGCTGTGATCGTATCGTTTATGGGCAGGGTCTTGAGGACCCGTATTTGAAAGACTGTGTCTGGTTTGGGAACCTTCAGGTTTCATTTATGCTGATTGCTGATAATGTAGGACTATTGGCCTTTCCAGACCACAACCTTCATCATGTTCTAGGGTGTTTGTGCAGCCAAATTTGAAGAGGCCGAGATGAAGGTCAGTTCATCCTGATGTGAGGTAACAGGTTTCATTGTCACCGTTAGTAATCAGTGCTTGCTTGATGCAGAGGAGTGGATGTGTCTTTCATACAACTAATAGTCATGTTATTGGAATGCCTACCGAGACCGATTCCAGGCACATTGCTTCTGACATGGAAATGGGTTTGAATCTCCCGGAATGAGCTCAGGTGGTCAGGGGGTTTCCCTCCTAGAGATCACCCCCTCTGAACTGACCTTGAAGTTAGCGGACGGTGACGACTGAATGGATGTTGTTCAGGCTTTAATGTTTCCAAATGGGAGAATGGAATGGGGTTCACGTTTCGCTCTAATGCATTCACAGAAATTAACTCTCACTTCTAACGCTTTTTGTCTTAAGGTAGCTGCAAGTCTTGAAGAACAAGCCTTCGTCGAGGCCTGGGGGGGGAAGGCCAAGCAGGTCTTCTCTCAGGACACCCTGAACAATCTGACCACAGCCGACAGGAAACTGATTGAAAAGATCAAATCACTGGGAGCGGCCAACCTTCCACAGGCTGAACGAGAAGAGGTCTAGTACTTTTTATGTATCAAAAGTATAAATATGATGCAAAAATGCAAAGATTTACGTTACACTTTGCCTACTTGATTCACGGAACCTGCTCATTCATCTTTTGTCTTGTTTTTAGTATAACAAAATCCTGAGCACCATGGACAGTATTTATTCAACAGCTAAGGTGCACCCACAGCCAAACATAAGCTGGAGCCTGGAACCTGGTATGTAAAAATAGTCTTTAGGTTTTAAGGGGCAAGATCCACAAATTGTTCAAATGTTAGCAGTTTGTAGCAGGAAAGAGCTCTGCATAGGGGGAAATGTTGCACTCAAAACAGTTGTAAGTGCTTGAGATTTTATCGGTGCAGGAAGCAACAGGATGGGTATAATTTCTGAAGAATCCTAAGAGGAAGTTGCTGTTGTATCTAGAGTGCTATGTGAAACACTAACGAATCTTCATGGCGTGGAAGGTACTGGCATTCATTGAGAACAATGGTCTTTTGTGTCAGCTACAAGTGCTTAATGCATTTGTGAGGAAATGCTCTTCGGCACGTACAGGGAGAGTGGAAAAAACAATCACCTAAGAGAACCGCTCATAAACTGAAATGAGCTCATTACATCCATAACGCTGAGTAGTTTGTCTTTTATATAAGCTGTCCACAGTGCAGATGAGGTGAACCACACATGAACTTCGACCCTTTTTTTTTTTCCTCCGCCATTTGATCTTGTGTAAAATGTTAACGTAAAAACCATTATCTCCCAGATAAAGAGCAAGCGACCCTCTTGGGGAGCAGGAAATTATGCAAGCAACAATGCATCAAGACGATTACAGGGAATTTAGCATCTTTTCCCTTTGAGTTGTGTGATTGATTGACGTTGCCTTTCCTGTGTCTGTCTAACTAAAGGGAAATTGTCATTTGTGTTGAAGAGCTCACAGAAATCCTGGCCAACTCCAGGAGTTATAAGAAGTTACTGTTTGCTTGGGAAGGCTGGCACAATGCATCAGGCGTGCCTCTTCAGAAGCATTATCCTAGGTTTGTGGAGCTCAGCAACAAAGCCTCAAAGCTCGATGGTGAGAAGTCTAATTTGGCTCAAAATAAAAAAAGGCAGAAGATGGAGGTAAAAATGTTACACACCAAAACTTGTGAAAACTGGATTTCTTCAAAGGCTTTGATGACACCGGGGCTGATTGGCGCTCCTGGTATGAGACGGAAACCTTTCAGGAGGATTTAGAAAATCTCTACAAGACGATTGAACCGCTCTACCTGAACCTGCATGCCTTTGTGAGACGCAAACTCTACAACTTCTATGGTCCCAAATACATCAACCTAAAGGGACCCATCCCTGCACACCTACTGGGTAAGATGCACACAGTTACCACAACGGAAGCACACGTTCACCATTTGGATTTTTCTTTCATACCAAGAGTTGAAGAGGTCGGCTTTGCTTAGTTCCACTATAAACTTCGGTGATTGCAGAAACTACGTTCTTACCAGTCAAATGATCCACTTTGTCCCAGATAAACATCTTCCTTAATATCAGACAGCTGTAGCCCAGTAACATGATATAGACTTTTTATGGTCAGTGAGCACTGAAGAGAATGCCTTAATGTCGGAGCTTGCACAGTGATTCAGAATGGCTTTTTAAGTTCATTTCCATCCTGCCACACAGGAAACATGTGGGCCCAGACGTGGAATAACATTTATGATATGATGATCCCATTTCCTGACAAACCCAACCTGGATGTGACCAACGAGATGGTCAAACAGGTATGTGTGAAAGACGGACTTTATCTTATTGCTTCGGCCTGCAAAGATAAACGATGAACTAACTGTTCAATGGCATCTGTCTTTTCAGGGCTACAATGCCACACACATGTTCCGTGTGGCCGAGGAGTTCTTCACCTCTCTGGGTCTGAAGGAGATGCCGCCAGAGTTCTGGGAAGGGTCGATGCTTGTTAAGCCTGACAATAGGGAGGTCGTGTGCCATGCGTCTGCCTGGGACTTTTACAACCGCAAGGACTTCAGGTAAAATTTGTAAACTGTGCTGCCTGTGCATCTGCTTTAGAAAACACAAACTATAGACATATTGCATGTTGTCGTTTACATCCAGAACGCTGGAGGGCAAGAAGGCGATTCTTTTACTTGCCATCCATAGCCGCACAGCCACAGACCCGTTGCTATAGCAACTGGCTGGCAACATCTCCACTAGTGGCTTGGGATTCAACACCATAAAATATGCAGCCATTTCCCACACAAAGAACAGAACATTAAATAGGTGTTAAATATGTTTTCATGCTTGATGTTTATTAAGAAGTGCTTTTCTGAACACTTATTGCTTGATTATCTACATTCAGCATCTGCTCTACTAATGATCTGGCAGAGTCGGTGTGGGCAGGACGCCTTGAACTGAACCAAACACACTGAAGTCCACAGCACACCTACATGTTAAAGTTGTCAAAGTCAAGCTAGCGTTACCTGCCTACCTTTCTCTGCCTTCCTTTTTTTTTATTGAAACTTTTTAAGTCAAAATTTTTTTTGAATTTTTACATTGGAAAAATGTAGACAAACATACATTTTGCATGTTCCTTTTCTTTTCTTTCTTTCTTTTTTTTCCATTTTTCTGTTTTGATGTAAAGCGTTTCGGCTGCCCCAGCGGTCTTTGAAATGTGCTGTTGGAATGAAGTTCATTGGTTGGTTGATTTTTCTTGACCTGTGAAATGTAATATCCTTGGACCTTGTTATCCAGTCATCACAGTTTGACAACTAGACAACAAGTTTCCTTTATGTATCACACACATTTAAGATTTAGTTGACAACTTGACTGCTAGACCAGGTAGTTGTCGGCTAACAGGTTTTTTGGCCTCCAGTTGGGAGGTGGGGGGCAGGATCTTGTGCATGTGATGTCACGGTGCAGCATGTCTATAGTTGTTAGCAGCAATGGTGGCAACAGAGGTAGGAACCATTGGATTGCTGGTTGAAGCCATGACTTCAACCAGCAATCCAGTCTCTGTATTTTATCCTGGTGGCAGCAGTGGATGCCAGCCTCTCTGCGGTCAGACTGTGGCTACAATTTGGTAGCTTGTAGTAGTATAATGACTGACTGGATGTAATGTAAAGCACTCTGGACTCCTTTTGGACCAGACCAGAAGTACACAAGTGCGATACATGTACAGACTAAATACTTCATTTACAAGTAAATCTGTATGTTACTGTTTGTGTTTCATGCTGTTCAGGATTAAGCAGTGCACCACAGTAACCATGGAGCAGCTCTTCACTGTGCACCATGAGATGGGCCACATCCAGTATTACCTGCAGTACAAGGATCAGCCTGTAGGCTACCGCCGTGGAGCCAACCCTGGTTTCCATGAAGCCATCGGTGACGTCATGTCCCTGTCAGTTTCAACACCCAAGCATCTACATGAGATCAACCTTCTGGAGTCTGTGGCTACCGACGCGGGTAACAATCACCGAATAGCCTCCAGTGAAAGAGATGCAAACTTAGAATACGGTCTTTGAAAAATAGAAATGATGACTTAAATTCAATGAGACGAGTCTTGGATTTTTCAATTTCTAGAAACTGATCTGAACTTCCTGTTGAAGACCGCTCTGGAGAAGATAGCCTTCCTTCCCTTTGGCTACCTCATCGACCTGTGGAGATGGGGCGTGTTTAGTGGAAGCATTCCTCCAGAGAAGTACAACTCGGAATGGTGGTACCTCAGGTTTGAACTCTTCATCAAAATCTAGTTAGCCATGTTTGAGAATACAACTTCAATGGAAGAATAAAAACAAGCATTTGACCAAAAACCATTTCTCATTTTGAGTCGGTGTCTCATCAACTCTTCCTTTCACAGAACAAGGTATCAAGGAATTTGCCCACCGACCAGCCGAACAGAGGCGCACTTTGATCCCGGAGCCAAGTATCACATTCCCGGAAACACGCCATACATCAGGTAGACCCCATGCAGCTTTTACAATTTTATGACAACGCGACACACAACCAGTGTCACAGCGGTAAAGAAAACCTGCTGTCCAAACACAGGAGGTTTTCTGTCACACCATTGAAAACCTCAACTTGATCATCTTTGCAGTACTCAGAGAAAAATGTTATTATATGTTCTAATTTAATCTTAGTGAAGATAATCTTTTTTTTTAGAGTCTTAGAGAGTGAATGTGAATTAACATTTTGGTGCTATTTATTAATATTGACACAAAGCAGAAGGAAAATGTCACAAAGCAGAGATGAAGAAGTCAATTTAAATTTCTTTGGCAGAAACAAAAATCCTCTTCTGCACCATTAAATATAACAATTGAGGCAATGTTATATTTTGAGGCGATGCACCAACAGTGAGCAACACTTAACTATCAACATTAAAGCGAAACAAGAAGAAGGGAGCGCACCGAACCGTCCACCGGCGAGCAATGTCCAGCCCTTATTCTAAATTTATTCTTCGATTAAATATATTTCTAATTAATTAAATACTATTATAAGAGCTACTGCAGTGTGAGCTTAGCATTGTAAACAAGCAACGTTGTAAAAGAGTTCTTTCCTTCAAAAGAATCGTTCGTCAACGTCACATCGCTAGTGTGAACACTTTGACACAGTTCTCTCCATGAGGAGAAACTGATTCTGGTTCCGCTCAGTATGCAAGAGAGTGGAAGTGATGCCACTTTCTGCCGTTTTGTTCCGTCGCCTTGAACCAACAACAGAGGACTGACCTGTTGCAGAAGCCGAGGCCCGCTGAAGAGTTCATGTTCTGGCTTGTTTTAGGAAACGGCTGATATACGGCCGCTTTAGAAACGTCTGGAACCGGCAGATTGAATCTAATGAACGTGGTTTTTATAAAGTAATCGTCTGTCTCTCAGGTACTTTGTCAGCTTCATCCTCCAGTTCCAGTTTCACGAAAAACTCTGTGAGGCGGCCAAGCACACCGGGCCTCTGCACACCTGCGATATCTACCGTTCTGCGGAGGCTGGCGAGATTCTGCGGTAGGAACAGCGTCTTTATTGCACAGCATCAGTAAAGCACAGTTTTGAGAAGATAAACATGCGATACATTTTCTCCCTTCATCAGAAAAGTTCTTGAAGCAGGTTCCTCTAAGCCCTGGCCTGAAGTCCTCCAAGAGGCCATAGGCACAAATAAGATGAACGCCACTTCTCTGATGAAATACTTTGAGCCCGTAATCAAGTGGCTGGAACAACAAAATGTGAACGAGACCCTGGGATGGCCTGAATTCAACTGGGTCCCGCCCATCCCTGAAGGCTACCCTGAAGATATCGGTGATGCTGCAGAGTGAGAACATTAAAAGCCCTTCGAGTATTTACTGTCTCAACTGACTGTGATTCTCCTCTAAACAGACAAGAATACAGACGAGCTTCATGCAAAGCAATTTCTGGACGAATACAACAGCACAGTTGAGCTCGTGTGGAACGCCTACACCGAGGCCAACTGGAAGTACAACACCAACATCACTGAAGCTAATAACCAGGAAGTGGTGAGGGCAACAGCTGCTGTACTGCGGCTGCCATCTTTAGTGCATGTGAACACTGATCACTGGGTTACAGAAACATTCTTTTTTGGGGGGGAAGTCGTATATTTTTTAATTGAGTTAGGACAATTTTGCATTTCTGAATTCAAAAAATAACGTCCATTTTTCAACCAGGTCAGGATTTTATTCTAATTTGATTGACAGAAATTTGATCTTCTGACTAAATTGATGACATCATGAGTTCATTTCTATTAATATTTCCCATTGAAAAGAAGTCATAGGAGGAACAAATTGTTTTCTAACAGAGTGTATTAATTAAATTTGGATTTATGTAAACTGAATAATAAACACTGATAAGGGTAAGTACATGTGAATTGACTTTTCGGTCCTGGGATCATCACTCATTGATCAGATTCTCCACATGTGAGAACAAGTCATGAATTTTGATGCTAATGTTGCTCCGTAGTTCAGAAAGTTGACCTGGTTGAGCAAAACCAACGTGATTTTTGGATTCAGCTCATCAACATGACCCTGTAAGAGCTGAGAAACCCCAGACAATGTTTTACCTGTTGACCAGTGTAATCATCTGTGTCAAATCACTGACTTGCCTAAAAATGACTGTATGCACGCATCGTTGACGCAACTAAGATTCATGCTTTGGGGCATCCTCTGGCAGTAACCCATGTTATTCTCCAGTCTTAATGATCAAGCGTTTGTTGTTTCTCCAGCTTAAGAAGGATCTGGAGATGGCGGCTCACACCCTGGAGTACGGCCTGAAGGCTCGCCAGTACGACACCTCTGACTTCCAGGACGCCTCGGTCAAACGCATCATCAAAAAACTCAGCGACCTTGAGAAGGCAGCGCTGCCTACTGCAGAACTGGAAGAGGTGGGAACGGGAATGAATTCATCTTGCTAATGTTTAATATAATGCTGGGAAATGCACTTAGCGAGTTTAAGAAGCATCAGAAGACAAGACAAAAAATGTAGAGATTTCTTTGAACTCAGCTGGTTTTGCTGCTGGTTTTCCTAAAAACATGATATTCATACTCACACCTGCTTTCTGACAAGATCTACTTTAATTTATATCAACTTCATATATGTAGGTACTTTCATTTGTGACTTTCTGTATTATTGGGAAAATTTTATGTTTTATCTCTTGTTTTTTTTTTTCGACAGTTAAATAATATTATGTCTAACATGGAGACAAAATACAGTGTGGCAGAAGTTTGTAGGCCAGATGGCAAATGTCATCCACTGGATCCAGGTAAAGTTAAGAATTTTTCAACTTAATTAGAAACACTTAGGGATTAAATTTATGCTAAGCACAGGTCAGAACTAATCAACTAATGTTTATAGGTAGTAATCTAATAAACCTGTCTGTTTTCAGATCTCCAGAGAATCATGGCAGAGTCCAGGGATTACGATGAACTATTGTTTGCCTGGAAAGGATGGAGAGACGCTGCTGGCAAAGTAATCCGTGACGATTATAAGAGATACGTTGAACTGGCCAATAAGGCTGCAACACTTAATGGTATGTCATCTGGATCTAATTTCACCCTACATGCACGATTCCCTCGTTCCCTCTGCAGCCGGAAATGTTTTCCAAGTTGCCTTGAAGCCAGGAAATGTAATTTAAATGAATGCCAACAAATACAAACAATGGGTGAATGCAGACATGTGGACTTTTTGCTGAATAAAAAAAGCTTTGCGTGTCAAAGCTAGATAATTAACCTGTATATGACATTTTTCTGAGGTTTTACTGGTTTTTAAACGTCGTCAATCTGGGAATTTTACCACAGAGATGTTCTTTATTTTGACAAAATAAAGAACATCTTTATTGTTATGTGTTAAGGCATGATTAACACATGCGCTTTATTGCTCTGACTGGGAAACAGAGAAGACAGTGCTGACTTCTAAGCACAACCAGAGTCACAGGAATCATCCTGTGTTGTTTATGCCATGTCAGCAATCAGCACAATTTGCTCTGGTCCAAAAGCGACGGCTAATTACCAACTAATCTGATGTTTACGAAAACCTAAACTGTAAATATGTCTGGCATATGATCCTAAGTATATTTAGAATTCACTATCCATAACAGTGAGCAGAACAAGAATAGCTGTCTATTCATACTTTGTGTGTGTGTGTGTGCGTGTGCGTGCGTGTGTGCGTGTGTGTGTGTGTGTGTGTGCGTGTGTGTGTGTGTGTGTGCGTGTGCGTGCGTGTGTGCGTGCGTGTGTGTGTGTGTGTGTGTGTGTGGTGTGTGTGCCTGCCTGCGTGCGTGCGTGTGTGTGTGGTACAGTAAACTATATTTACAGAAGGAAAGTGGTATTTTCTGATAAGAGAACATTTATAATATAAATTATTCTGCATGTTTTGCAGCTTAAAGTTCTTGAGCTGTTTGAAAACCCCAGAACTGAGCTTGTAAGACGCCTCCAACAATAACTACTTTTGCTTAAAGCAGTTTAAGTAAATCTCAGCAGCAAGTGAGTGCGGTCAGGCCAAAGTGGGTTAAACTATGACCCCGTCGACTTGATGAGGAATGTAGAGCAAAACTGTGAGGCAAAAGTGCCACTTTAAATACACCTGTGTTAACCTCCGGTGCCGTTTACAGGGCATTCTGATAATGGGGCCTTCTGGCGGTCCCTGTATGAAACCCCTACCTTTGAAGAGGACCTGGAGGCTCTGTGGAAGGAACTGGAGCCGCTCTATCTCAACGTGCACGCCTACGTTCGAAGGGCTCTTTACAAAAAGTATGGCTCAGATAACATCAACTTAAAGGGGCCCATCCCTGCTCACTTGTTGGGTAAGTGCAGAGCTTTCTGGTTGAAAACCGTATGCACAGCGTATCAGTAGCTTGGATTTTGCACCGGCTTCATGTTTTCATTGTATAAGGGTAGCGTGGAGAATAACGTCAAGCTGCAGATGCCTTTGGATTTCAGCTGGATGAAATTTTCTTTTAGAGGCGTAAAGCGTGAGAATGTGTGTGACAGTTCCACACGGACTCAGTCACAGTCACAAATCCCTCATGGTTAAACAGCGACACAGCAGAGAGACCTGCTAACTAACCTCTTAGTCTTTGACATAAAAGGTTCTGCTATTCTGCTTCGACATTTCAGGCAACATGTGGGCACAGACGTGGTCTGGCATCATGGATTTAGTCATGCCCTATCCAGGTGCCACACAAGTCGATGCCACACCAGCTATGGTGGCGCAGGTAAATAAATGCATGAAAAACACGGAACATAATAAATCGTATTCTCATTAAACAAAGACCGTCTGGTGGTTAAAGCCTCTTCCCAGAGAAAATCTCACAGTCAATGCAGGCAATTCTGTTCTTGTTCAGGGCTGGAATGCAACCAGGATGTTTCGGGAGTCGGACAGGTTTTTCACCTCCCTGGGTCTTCTGCCAATGCCGCAAGAGTTCTGGGACAAATCCATGCTGGAGAAGCCGACTGACGGACGCCAGGTGGTGTGCCATGCCTCTGCGTGGGATTTCTTTAACCGAAAGGACTTCAGGTTGAACTCTTGTTGTTAGATTTGTCTTTTTCTCTATAAAGATCTTACAGCAGTGAATCTCACAGGGTTGCTGGATCTGACAGAGTTTCCAGCCCAAAAACAATGTGGAAACTCAACCAACTCTCAAAAACAGTCCAGTTAGTAGCTGCCAAGTGGACACATCTTTGTTTGTAATCTGTTCATTTTGAACAGACACACTTTTGCAGTTGCTGTGTTTCCATTATGCATTAAAATCACATGTGTATAAGCATGTTCATGCGATAAGTCATTAAAACTCATGGCACCGATGCGTGTGGGTCTGTATTGTGGCTGCGGAGCTTCCTGTGCCTCTTTGCTCCTTTAGAGCTTTAAGGAATAATTTGAAGGCTCACTGTCTCCTAACAAAACAGGCTGAACTGTAATCGTGTGTCTGCTTGTGTTACCAGGATAAAACAGTGCACCGTCGTGACTATGGACGACCTGATCACTGTGCACCATGAGATGGGCCATGTGCAGTACTTTCTGCAATACAAAGACCAGCCCGTAACATTCCGCACCGGCGCCAATCCAGGCTTCCACGAAGCCATTGGAGACGTCCTCGCGCTGTCCGTCTCCACGCCCAAACACCTGCAGAGCATCGGGCTCCTGGACAAAGTGGAGAGTAACAAGGGTGAGCCACAATAAGCGCAAGGCATTTGTTTTTTTTGTTTGTTTGTTTTTGCTTTTGGTTTGTTTCTAAGTAATAAATGTTTCACTCTTGTGCAGAGAGTGACATCAACTTTTTGATGAGCATGGCGCTGGACAAGATCGCCTTCCTGCCTTTTGGCTACCTGATGGACCAGTGGAGGTGGAAGGTCTTTGACGGACGCATCCCATCGTCGGATTACAATAAAGAGTGGTGGAACCTCAGGTGAGAAGAACTTCAGCGATTAAACGTGCTTGTTATTGTGATTGCTCATCATAAAGTGGCTGATTACGCAATAACAATCAAACCTGTAAATGTGTTTTGTTCATTGCAGGCTGAAGTACCAGGGCCTGTGCCCTCCGGTAACCCGCACCGAGGATGACTTTGACCCGGGAGCAAAGTTCCACATCCCTGCGAGCGTGCCATACGTCCGGTAGTGTTGCATTTGCAAAGCAAATAAAACATGTTGGAGCTCAGAACAGCTAGCTTGAGAACTGCTTAGAGATGCTGCAGCTATAAATAGATAAGAAAATAGGACTTGCTCATTGTACGCACGGCTTACAATGAGCGCACAAGCATCATCCTTAAAGTGCATATTTTCATGTTTTTCAGTTACTTCGTCAGCTTCGTCATCCAGTTTCAGTTCCACAAAGCTCTGTGTGACGCAGCTAAGCATGACGGGCCTCTGCACACGTGTGACATCTACCAATCTAAAGAAGCCGGGAAGCTGCTGGGGTTAGTGTGCTCTGAATCCTGCAGACTCTTTTATAGCACGTGTCAAACTCAAGGCCTGTGGACCTAATCTGACCCACCATAGATTTTATGGTGGGCCATAAAAAATGATTTTGTGTTTTCCAGTCAGTATGTAGCTGAAAAACATAAAGTACTTAAAGCCAGTTGTGTTCTTAAATATTGTCACCTTCCTAAAATAAGTGATTTATTTATTTATTTATTTATTTATTTATTTATTTATTTTTACCTAAATTATCTTTTGGCAAAAAATTATTTTGGCAATTAAATTAGGAATGTGATAATATGTCATCAATCCGGTCAAAGCAGTTCTTATCCACACACAACCAAATTACATCAACGTGAAACGATGTTCAATGTTTCATTTTAAGAAGTGCTCGTTCAATGGAGAGAGCTAATTGGCTGGAGGATTTCAGCAACACATTCTGACACGACCGGCCCTTTAAGAACATTCGTGACCTTCACGTTACACACCTGACCTCTGCTTTGATCACATTCCCGCTTGCAGGGATGTGATGCGGCTCGGTTACAGTAAGCCGTGGCCGGAAGCCATGACCATGATCACGGGTCAGTCCAAGATGAGCGCCCAGCCTCTCATGCAGTACTTCCAACCTCTCATCACATGGCTGGAGGAGGAGAACACGAAGAACAACGAGGTCCGTGGGTGGCCCGACTACAACTGGAGACCGAGTACAACTGGAGGTACGATCCATGCGTTCAGACATTCACACACTTTTTAAACAGCCGCAGTGTTCAGAGAGTGTTCCCCTGACTGAATAATGCCGTCTTGTATGCTGATGAGATCCTGCTGCAAAAATGCATGGAGATTGAATTGATTTTGTTGCATCATTAAAGAACTCAGCGTATTTAGTTGGGATTTTGTGTGTAGTGCAGAACTACTAACAGTGGGTGGACAAAAGTCAACCCACTGCTGCCAATTTAACAATTTTTTTGCTATCTCTAGCAACATTTTGCTCAGAAATCTGCCATCAGTGCACCTCTACCCCTAATTGCATTGACTGAGCAAATTAAAGTTCTGATGTGTTTGCATGTTTGACCAAGATTGTGAAATTATTGTCGTATTTAATTATGCTGCACTGGTGCACAGCTTTCAAATAAATTTGTAATTCAGTATTTTTATGTCCTTTTTCTGTGAAACATTTCAAGTCAGATCTGCTCAGTTTTTCTAAATCTCGGAAATCTGTATCAGAAGTGAAATATTGGATCGGCGCATCTCTAGTTCTTACTGGGAGAAGGTCAAAACAAACAGAATGCTAAATTGATGCCAAACTTATCCATTGAGTCGAGAGTCCGCTGCTTGGCAATCTATATAAAATGTTATATTTTCATTAATTCTTACCTTTTAGATCCTGAAGCTGGAACGAACGATGGGAAAGTGGAGTTCCTGGGACTGAAAGTGGACAAGGACGCTGCCAAAGTTGGTCAGTGGTTACTGTTGTCAATCAGCCTGGCTTTCCTGGTGGTCATCATCCTACTGGCCTACAGGTACAGGAAGTCCAAGAAGCGTAATAAGTCCTTATCCATGATGGAACTGAAGCAAAAAGACTAGCAGTACTGTAAGTCCGGGCTGATTATATCGTAGCGACCACAAAACCAACCTCAATGTGAACAGCTGCAGAACGTCAGAGCACATTTTTTCCCCACACTGAAAGATGACTGAATGTCAGGAATCTCAAACTGCTTTCTCAGTTTATATAAATCAGAACTAAAGTTAAATGTTTTTATACTATCTAAGAGGTATATCTTTATTTTTAAAAAAAATTCTGGTGTTTCACTGATGGTTTTGAATGAAAGTATTTATTTCTGGGATGTTTTACGGTAATAAGGCGTAGAAGTTATTTAGCTTTGATCTTAAACACTCCTTTTACTTCAAAGTAGTTCTGTAAGAGTCTAAGTCAGTCGAATATTAACAATTGGATTCATGATAAATATGTTTTAATATTTCTAATGTGTGCTTTACCAGAAGTGGACAAGTTTTGTCTAATGTTCAAAATGTGACAATTTGTCCTTAAATGTTATGGATACACTCAAAATAATTTTATGTAGCAAATAATATATAGAAATGTGTGTGTGTATGCATATATATATATATATATATATATATATATATATATATATATATACTATATATATATATATATATATATATATATTAAATGTCAAAGGGAAAAAATAATTGATTGAATATGTAGATATATTTTGACTTTGTTTCTCTGAAAAAAAATTACAAATTGTAAGTGTATTTGAACTTTGTAAAATATAGCTTTAGGTAATTTTCTTAAATCGTTTATTTTAAAAAGGTGGAACCTGCCGCGAATAAAGAATAAAAACATCTGACCATGGAATTAGTTTTATTTCACATTGTAAAAAAAAAGAAAAAAAGAAATGATCTGGTTGATCATGTTTGCATTTACTCTAGATCCTTGGATTCAATTTATTATTGTCTGGCAATGCAAAAACACATCAGTTGTAATTTATTTGTAATATTTAAGTGTAAAAGAGGAAATGTTTTTAAAATGTGTGTCTTTCATTGTGTGAATATGTTTTAATACCTGATTTTATCTCTGTAATAAAGACAGAATTCTGCCTCGGTTGAGTAAATCAGAAATATTTTTTTAGCGTTTTGTGTTTCCCGAACTGAACTGCGGAAAACTGAGGCTCCACACCACTGAGATATTTGTAGAACTTTTTCGGAATATTAAGTGGAGTTGTGGTATACTAAAGATTCCTACCAAACAATCCTGAAATTCAATCAAAAGGTGCTTTATCAGATTACTCCACCAGGAAGTAACATGCCAAGGCTTCCACCCTCAACTGCCACCAACAAGTGGTGCTTCCTGTAGCTTCTCTGGGCTCATCCTTGTGACCCCGTGACCTGGTCTCCCCAGTCTGGCCGCCCGACCCGCCATATCACCGGACTCTACGAGTCGCTTTCAGTCCAACCCTTCACCTGGACCCAGTTTGCCATGGGAGACAGGAGCTACAGTTTCAGTCCATATGTTTTTCAAGATCACGGGGATAAACATTGAGGTGACGATTCAACTGAGTCGGCTTCTCTAGGTCTGAGGTCTGGACTGGCCCTTCTGGGCTGGGAGTCAATCTGATTAAAATAAAAGTTGCTCAGTCAAAAGTGTCTTCAAGTTAAGTACTGTCTGAAATAATGATTTTTGGAAATATTAAACCATTCAAAAGTACTAATATTTTCTGACGTCAGAACGATGCTGTGTTGCTTCGAGTGCTTTTACAGAACATTGGCACTTGCTAAAAAAGTCTTCACCACTTGTGAAAACTTCAATATGGAAACGCAATAATATCACAGCTACTTAAAAAAACAAAAACAAAAATAACACAAAAAACAGAAGAGACATTCTTTATTTCCACAAACGGCAACACTGGCAGAAAAGCTAAGAAACGGTCATCCTGCACGCGCTGCTCTAGGTCCCTCACCTCACTGTTTGAACGAAAGGCGGAGATCTCGCGACGCTTCAGGAAGTTGACGTAACTCCAAAGCCCAGCTGTGAGCGGCGACTGTGATTGGTTCCCCTTCCTTTGAGGGTGTGGCCAAAAGCAGTAACAGAGGACTCTAAAACTCGACTTAGCTTAGCATAACCAAAGAGCTTAGCATATCGACGAGCTTCGAGAAATGATAAAAGTACAATGTTTGTTCAGACAGCTTGGACAAGCGGAAGGCTTATCCAAGCTGTGAATCATCTTTATTTTTGTTTTCCTTTTTCCTTTAACAATGTATTTATCAAATGAATTGTACAACATATGGTCACATTTATATGGAGGCATTTAACTGCCAGAGCTAGGCAGGAGCAGAAACCTTTCACATAATAACCAAACATAAAACCTATTATAGTGAGGATGTTTCTCATTTTTGTATATAAAATATGCTCCTCTGACAGTTTGCGACTTCTTAAAAAGCAGATAGGTTTCCCTCTGAATCCTTCTCACCCTGTTGATACTTCAAGAGGTATTTACTGTGAATACCTTTCTGTTTTAGACTACTAGAAGATTTGGGATTTACATCAAAATCAACATGAGATTTACATCTCATTAAAACGAGAATGATTTCTCGTTTTGAACCTCAAGATGCTGCTCCACAGTTTATTCCCATCTCTGGGTGTTAGACACCAACGGTGAAAAATTAATTCAGAAATGATTTATCTTAATCTTAACTTTTCCAAGGAACATTTTATCACACATAAAGACCATTATCTGCAGTTGAAATTCATGGTTCCAGTGTTGGTCGACAGTTTCATATGGAAAAACAAGAGCAAAGGCCAAACGCATGCTTTCATTCAGTCAATTTAACTCACTATTATGTACAATTTCATCTACACCCTCACAATCAAATAGCATTTCCAGTGTTCAGACTCCCTGTTTGAGATACTTACGATATCAGCATAGCATCTGTTTATTGTGTTAGCTGAGCATGGTGCAATAAATTAAAAATCAAGCGTAATCTGCCCATTTGGTGAACCCTGACTTGGGAATTATGAGGGACAATTAAACTGTGACATAAGCAATGTAAAGCCAGAAATATAACAAAAATAATCCTGCATCAGAGGATTATCAGACTTTGTGATGCTTTCCCATCATTGACATTCAAGCAAAGACAGTCAACAACTCATAAAGGAGTGGATTTTGTCATAATATAAAATCTACGCCTCCAAGACCTGTTTGGAGGTTCTTTAAAAGCAAACAATAACAATGCACAAAAGTACAGAGCCTCCAAAGGGACATAAGGGAAGTTTTTTCTTATGTATTACCTTGTAAAAGTATTGCATTGTATTGCAGATTGTGTGTTCCCACACAATAACTTTGAAAATAGATCCAATTTAAACTTGTATATACGTACACTATCCAATATTTTGGTCAAAATATTTGCATATTTTTCTTTCCATCATCACGGAAAGTTTTTGTCATGTTTATATTTTAGAGTAAGGATGGAAACCATCCATCCATCCATCCATCCATCCATCCATCCATCCATCCATCCATCCATCCATCCATCCATCCATCCATCCATCCATCCATTTTCCGTCACTCTTCTCCCTAACGGGGTCGGGAGTTGCTGGTGCCTATCTCCAGCTGCGTTCCGGGCGAGTGGCGGGGTTCACCCTGGACAGGTCGCCAGTCTGTCGCAGGGCAACACAAAGACAAACAGGACAAACAATCATACACACACACCTAAGGAGAATCTGGAAAGCCCAATCAACCTGACAGTCATGTTTTTGGACTGTGGGAGGAAGCCAGAGAACCCGGAGAGAACCCACGCACGCACAGGGAGAACATGCAAACTCCGTGCATTAAGACCCCGGGCCGGGAATCAAACCCAGGACCTTCTTGCTGCAAGGCAACAACGCTACCCACTGCGCCTAAGAATGGAAACCTGGTGCATTAATCAGAAAAAAAAGAAGAAAATATGTAAGATTTTAGATAATTACTTTCACTTCTAAATACACTTAAAAACTTATTGTGTGTGAATGCAACACCTCTGCAAGGTAACGCAAAAGAAAACATTTCCCCCCCATGCCTTTTAGGGGAGAGACGTTCAGAGACTGAGCAAAAAAAAAGAGAAAGAAAAACATGTTTAAAAAAGTTACATGCAGATTTAACACATTAATACCTAAAAATACAACAAAAGTTTCCCTCTGGATGCAACATGGATTTCAGTGTATAACACTGCATTCAACAAAAAATACTTAACAAATTACAATCTCTCCACATGTTCAGCATATTGCACAGAAAAAGTTCAGGAAATGGAATACTAATTGAGAAAAAAAACAACAAAAACAAAAAAACAAAACAGGAAATGCACTGTCCACAGTAGGTCCATGCACTGAAGTCCTTGCAGCCCAGTCAGGTCCAGTCAGGCCCAGTCAGGCCCAGTGTTCTCTGTGGCAGTGAGGGGTTCAAAGGCATCAGTAGTAGCAGTGCTGCGTCTCTGTCCAGCTGGTCATCCAGTACTTTTTCTGTGGCTCCTCTGGCTGAAATCCCAGATGGAACTGATAGCGTTCAGCTCTGCGAATTCTCACACCACGGTGCTTTGGCATTACCCGGTAGTAGATGGCTCGCTTGAAGAACCCACGCTAGCAAGACGGAGGAAAAGCAGCACAAATGTTAATACGCTTAGAAACCGCTGTAAAGATGAGCAGAAACGGCAGGAGAGATGGGATTAACGACAGAGGAAATTACGGATTAAAGGGCAGAGGAGACACAGGTTGTTAGCAGTGACGGCCTGCTGGAGAAGAAAGACAGAAAAGTGAAGGACAGCACCCAAGGAGTCAAGAGGGAAGTCTATTTAATCTGCCTGAAAGAAAGTTGGAGGATTTAGGAGTTAGAATAATCAGAAGCTGAGGGGACAGAGAGCTCGGTGGGGAAAGGAGCCTCAGCTGAGATTATTAGCGCTGCAGTGCCTTGCAAACGTATTCAAACCCAAGGATGTTTTTACATTTTGTCGCCTTAAAATCACAAACAACAGCCTGTCTAGTTCAGATTTGTTATGACCAACACACAGCGGCACATAATTGAGAAGTGAAAGGGAAATAATTCATGGTGTTCAAAAATCATTATCTTCTATTTTTATAAACTACAAATCCAAAAAGTATCAATTTGAGAATCTTTTGGAAGAATTAAAAATTATCATATTTTTCCTTTCACCTCACAATTGTACTCGACTTTTCGTTGGTTTATTAATTCTAAGATTCCAAAACATTGAAGTTTGTGGCTGGTGTTTACCAAAATGTTGAAAAAACCCCCCAAGAGGTTTTATTCTTTCTACCCGGCACTGTAACAAAGAAAGATCGGTTCTGAGGGGTGTCTTTACCAAAAGGCCCCATTGGTGAGTGCTGTCGGAAAAACACCTGGAGGCCTTAGTAGTCCTCAATCATCTTTTCTGTCTCTGAGGGCTGGATCTTCATCTCAGCCTTCTGGGCTTTGGCCTCATACATCTCCCTCCTGCTAGCCCTCTGGAAGAACCCACACTGTTTGGGGGGTAAGACGGGAGCAGCGGTTACAGGAGGAAGGTTAGAACAATGATCAGTCAAATGAATCTGTCACGTTTGGTAGTCCATTTGGTCAGAACTCATTTCCAGTGAACTGTTCGCTTCTCAAAGAAATACCAGAGAACGTAAGAACGTCTGAGTCTAAAACATCATTTTCTACTGACTTAAAAGTATAAATAATCACTGATCATGTGATTCTTATGACTAATTAGACTTCAGACTTTGTTGTCAATGCACAAAGACACGACAGTGAACGTGTCAATGAAATGTCGTTGCTTGGCTACCGGATAATACAGAAAACAAAACAACAAAATACAGAAAAACTAGACGTGCCTAGAAATAGGTATAAATATATAAAGCCTTTACTGGTACAGGTAAGAGAAAGAAAAAAATAATCTGGTATATTATGTGATGTCCCTTTTGAAATAAATAGGCAACAATAATAGTGTCAGGCATCAAAACGTAGCATGGGACTTTGTTCAGCGTCGTTTAAAAACCCAGAGCAGTCTCACCTTCCACAGGATAAGGATGATGATTCCTAGAAGCAAAAGTCCTGCTACAGCTGCAGAGATGATGATCCACAGCGGGAGCTCATAGGGTATCTCCACCGTTTCCTCCGGCTCTATAACCGCTGTAAGCTACAAACAACCAAAGTTAATCTGTGCTAAAACGTCTGTAATCAAGTGTCATTGTCGTCGTCATCAACACGTACAAACAGTTCCTGTGGGTCCATCTTGATGGTCGGTTTATCCGTGATGAGCTTCAGTGTGGCACGAACTTTAATTCGAACATTCAGAGCGTTGGGATAGTCCTGCAATTGCAAAAAAAAGAAAACCCAACAATCTCTAAACATCAAAGGTGCAGCATGTGGGAAGGTTTGGGCAAATCTGGCTGGGTGAGCGGACCTCCAACATGGTGCCGTTCCACAAGCGAGAGCGGACCAGAACCTGGGCCTTCTTGGACATGTTGAGCAGAGGACAGGTGAACTTCACGCATCTCGCCGTCCCCACAGAGCAGTCCTTCAGGACAGAGGGAGGAAAAAGCTTTTTCACAACAGCACAAACGTGTCGACATATTTTTTAATGCATAATTTAGCGTAAGTGTTTATTGGTTGTTCTATAACTGGGTATTGTGTGATGTTTTTAAATAATGTAAAGCACCTTGTTGCTGAAATGTGCTATGCAAATAAACTCAACTTTAAAGAAATTCTGAAATTTTCTAAATAAGAAAACAAACAGGTACATCTCAGATAATTGGAGTTATTCACAACATTTATTTTTCAGTACAAAAACTGAAGCTTTAAATAATATTTTTATGTTTTTTTTGTACAAAGTAAAATTTTTTACTTTATGCTAATGAGAAATATGAGTGTGAATCACATTGTGTATCACAGAAAAACACTGCTTTGATTTGATTGATAAAATAATATTTAGGGACAATTGCTAAATTGAAGGTTCTGTTTTTGTGGCCCTCTAGAGTCTGGAGAGCCACATAAATAGCTGCGGCGGGCCAGATTTGGCCCCTGAACCTTGAGTTTGACACGTGCCATAGAAGTTGGTCTGTTGAGATGACAGGCCCTGGGTGCTTTCAGCACGTCAGATTCAAGCAGTGTTGAGGGCAGCATTGTCAACATATCATTATCTGTATCAGATTCTGCTGAGTCAGGTACTTTGCAGATGAGATGGACTCTGGAACGTCACGCGGTGCCTCTGCACGTGAGAGGGAAGTGTTAAGTCCTCCTACTACTTTCTGCCGTTTTCTTCTTCATGGTTTGCGCCGGTGGCGTCGTTCGGTTGTGGATCATGTGACTCGTGTGCAGAAAAAGTGCTTCCATTGCAACTTTGATACAATTCAGTGGCTGATACAATGATGAGCGCTAGCGCCATGTAGAAGTTCACTAATCGTCACCGATATGATTTTTAATGACTTATCACATGAACAAACTTGTTCTCACGTGTGATTTTGTTCAGACTCTTGATGAGAAGAATGAACAACTGAATGTTCATTTGCATACTTTGAGTATCACCATCTGTTCCATTAAAGTCTGGATAAGATGAATTTTTATTGCCTATATAATTTCAAGACACCCATTCTGAAAGGCCAAGCTACCCACATGGCAATAAAACGTTACACTGCCTCTAATAAATTAGTTGCGTTTATTTCAGTTTTTTAATATGTTCTCTGTTTTTAAGAAGTGTATCTGTTGAAAGACGAGGGTACATGGAGAGACCCTCCGCTGATGCTGCACAGCTCACCAAAACGTAGCTTTTCCGAGGGGAGTGCAGGGTGATTGCCGCCTGCGGCTCAACGGTTTGGGAAGAAACCTTCTCTTCAGTGTCGTTCTCATCAGTCTGCCGTTTGGACCTGGCCTGCCTGGGTTGGCTCTCCGACAACTGGAAGCCGTTTCAGGGAGAAGGGTGGATGAAAGGAAAGAGGAGACATTACATCAGAGGCCTGCTGGTAATTACTGGTGCTGATAAAAACATGGCCAGTCATGACAATTCATCTCAGAATAGCAGCGTCATTTCCACTGACTATATGTAGGCTGCAGACACTGTGAGCTTCTATTTGGGGATTTCTGAGGTCAGTCTGTGGTGACACAGTTTGTGTTTTTTTTTCCCCACTAAGAGTATTTCTGAACAGAGGTTTGGCTCTGAGACCATTTTAACGCCAGACTGCTTCAGTTCACTGCAGTTCTAAAAACATTGTTGCGTATAAGTGGGCAAGGTGCATCAGAGCCATTTAGGCTATATTTACCTGGAGTTCTTAAGCTAGCTCAACATAACTTCATCTTATGTACTTTTTAGCTATGTATAAGTGGTTAATGGACTGAACTTATATAGTGCTTATCCAGTCATTTTGACCACTCAAAGTGCTTTACACTAGTCACCCATTCGCACTCACAAACGATACACCGATATACATATCGGTAGGCAATTTGGGATTAAGTGCCTTGCCCAGAGGCACATCGACAAGTGGCAGGGGGAAGCTGGAATTGAACCTACAACCCTTTGATTGCAAGACGATGACTCTACCATACAGCCACAGTCGGTAGAATTAAAGAGATAAAAATAAAATATGTCTATTTTTGAAGACAAAAGTAAACTTTTCATTTTCTTCGTTTTATCATCCTAGTCACATTATGTTTGAGCATAATGACCAACAGTTAGCATGCTAAAGGGAAAACCATGCTAACACCAGTGTGGTTGTAACAGTTTGGAAATTAGCATGGTGGTGTTAGCATGGTGGAGGATGTTTAGGACTGGGGCACCACATCAAATCTCACAGGGGAAGAATATGAGCAATAGTGCTTTTCTGTGCCCGGTGGGAGCCTTTCCTCATAGTTTGTTTGTTCATTTTTATTTTATAGCTTTAGGTTTCTTTAGGTCTATTTGTTGCACACGTTAATGATTCGCGTTGTCCTGCTGGTTGCACCAATCTGCCACGTCTTTGCATAATGACAACCTGAGAAACTTTGCTTTGAGAAGCCAAAGATGATTTTTTATTTTTTTTTGTACTAAAAATATATTTTTGGTTACTTTTCTTAGCTTAGATCAGTCAAAACTCAACAGACTCATGAAATCACTAAGCATTTAAACCAAAGCCATAACAGAACCTTACAGTTAGGTTAAGGGGATTGATCACTCCGGCAGGGACGCAATCCATTTCTGATTTTCCTTTAACAACAATCTTTGTCAGGTACAGCAGCCACTTGCCATTGGCCACTTCAAGAGGCCAATCAAACTCTACGGCAAGGGTCCCCATGTCTCCCAGAGGCTCGTCATGCATGTCCACCTGGTGGCAAAAGTTTCCAGGATTACAAAACCAATATTCAAGACATCAGGCAGATGCAGTTCGGCTAAAAAAAGAAGAGTTAAACGCTGAAGCATCCACCCCTGGACATGCGTACACCACAAGACAAGGCTCAATTAAAATTCCTTTTCCCACACAATATAATTGTTTTTTTTATTTTTTTTTACTTCCAAGACAGGGTGTGGATGAGGAAACTGTGGGTGAGAGGCATGCATATTATAGATTAAATATACAGTTGAGGAAGTGACTCACGTTCAAGGTGAACTCCACCAGACTGCCGACGTCACTGGTGTTGCGCATTGCATACTCTCCCTTCACTGTCCCTCCAAATCTAGTCTCTACAATGTTCATCCTGAACAAGTCAAAGAAGAATTTTACACAGGCTGTTCAGCTCCGAACTGTACAGAACCTTTGACATTTTGACACTACAACCAGAAACTAAAGCATATTTTATTGGAATTTTATAGTGTTTTGTTTCTAACTTTAGCATTTTTACCAACTCTGAAAAGTTTTAGCGCACTTCGCTTCCCCTCCATTCATTTTTCTGAATAAATTCTAAACCTCTAAAATACTTGGCTGTTTTGTAAACTTTCACGTGACTAAAGTTGGACATCTCAGTTGACGTTTCGGTTAGCGACAAAGGAAACAGTTAAACTGATATACGGCGTTCCTCCTAACCGAAGCCCTTCAAAATCTGCGACAGAGTAACAATATTCAGTAACTATAAAACTGGGGGAAAAAAACCCCCAAACAAACAAAGAGAAAAGTTCTGTTACAAAGAAAAGCATTCTGAAGTGAAACTGCACAAGTGGTGTGTAACAACACATGGTGGGTATCAACCTGGTTGAATTTAGCACTTTAGAATTATCTTCTGCTAACTAACATGTTGGTATAGTGCTTTAGCTCCAGTAATGTTTATTATTAGTGCTTTACAGTTAGCAGAGCTGGCCTTTTACTTAGCTCTGCTGACTAAGAAGCTAACTAAAAAGTTAGCGTAGCCCAACCTGATTTTTACTAATCGGTGACCTTGGATGCGTTTCACTGAATATAATTAATACCGGATTATTATTTACGAAAGACCTTTGAAAGCTGCTGGTCATTTTTCACCACTGAACAATGACCTACAGGCTTTTTCTTGGTTTGTAGTTATGAAACCCCAACAAATTACCTTACAGTTTGTGGTTGTGATGTGATAAAACACTGAAAGGTTAACAGCATATTTATAGCTTTGCAAGGCACCATTTATGCACGTCACCAGCTGTAAGGAGACCACACTCACGGGAAAAAGGAGGGTTTAATGACGCTTTCGATCTGCAGGGCTGCGGTGGCCGGCCTCAGGTCACTCTGCTCACTGAGACTGAACAGATCAACGGTGTTACGGCACAAAGGAACCAGAAGCAGCTACTGAAGACCATGAGGGTCTTACAGATCCCTGTTAGCCTTCAGTGAACACCAGAGCATTTAGACGCTGCTGCATTGCGACCTTACGTTGATAACATCAGCTGAATCTCTATGACCGTCGTGTACAGATCGATGCCCGAAGTCTCGAATAAAAGCTGCAGCGACACCTGAAATGACAGGAAATATTTATTATATGATTTCTTTTTTTTTTTTTTGTCTCACTGTAATAGTACTTCTTCCTGTAGGTCCAGGGATGATATGGACTTTGCTTCAATTAATGATTTCCTTTTGTTTGTTTAACCGTATGAAATGTTTAAATGTGACAAAAAATGAAAATGAGATACTTTCAGACTAACTTTGCTTACGAGAGAGTTAGTCTGAAAAAAAAAAAGAGATAAAAATGTACCTTTTCTTTGGCCTTTAGTGGATTCCCCAGCTCACACATGAGTGTCGCATCAAGGCGGCATTCTATGTCAGGGTTCTGCACAGACCAAGGTCGAAAACAAAATCAGAACGTATGACTCAAAGACTTTAGGTGACTCTATTTGTTCTAGTTTCATTTACTATTACTATTTTTTTTTACAACCCTGTAATTTAAAAGGCCAATAAAAATTTTTTAAACCGCAATCATGGATCCCTCAACCATTCCTCCCAGAGCTCTCCTGCCCCCTGGTGGACTTACGTCAGATCTGACGCCGGAGTACTGTATGGCATTGGGGAGGGAGACGTTGATCATGGCCAGGTGGGCGTCCTCCGCCTTCTTTCCAGGCGAATCAAAGTTGGTAACCAGCACCAGCAACTTTATTCTTCTCAAACTCTTGTCGAACTGGAACACCTGAACGTTCCTCTTCCTGAACGCGAGCAACACGAGAACGTCAGACTTAAAGAGACGATGAGTTCTGATCTGATTTTTGGTCCAGAGTGTTTTGTCTACCTGGGGACGAGGGTTCCGTTATCGTAAGCAAACTCTGCAGACATCTGCAGGTTACTGGTGCATTTGTTGTCTAAGCCGCACGTCTTCTGAAAATTTATCTGCAGGGCAGGAGAGGATTTTAGTCACACCACACTGCTACTGTATAAGGTTGGGGATAAAAGGTCACGTTAACTGAGTGATGTTGTTCTGTACCTCAGTTTTCTGGGTGAGTTTCTGCTCTGGACTTTTAGCGGGGTAGAGATCCTCGATGCTTCTGACTTCGCCATCCTGCTCCGGTAACGTTATGTTGAGGGAAAAGACCACCGGTTCCAGCTTGTCCTTCACACGGTCCTGCCAATTAATCCATGTGTTATTTCATTCTTACAGCTGTAACTTTTATTTTTAAAAAAAGAAGGAAAAAAAAAAAGATTTTTCCTCTACATTTGTATATATTGCATATATTTGTTACCATATTGTGACAGTTTATGAAACAGATGACACTGAGTTACAGAAAAACTTTTTGTTAAGTCATCTATGTTTTTCTATTTTGCACTGCTGAATCCAAAATAACATCCATTTCTCTCAACCAGGTCAGGTTTTTATTCTAATTTCATTTAGAGAAATTTGATATTGTGACTAAATTGATGACATTTTTGTGGCATCAGTTCATTTCCGTTCATATTTCTCAGCCAAAAAGCTTTTTCTGTTTTCTAACAGAGTGTATTGATTAAATACTACAAGCCTAGATTTCTGTAAATTGAATAATAAACACTGATAAGGAGAAGTACGCGTGAATTGAATATTACGTCTCTGTCTCTTGCCTGTCCTGGTGGAATCTGTCCTCCTCTCATCACTCATTGATCAGATTCTCCACATGTGAGAACAAGTCATGAATGTTGATGCTCATGTTTCTCCATAGTTCAGAAAGTTGACCTGATTGAGCAAAACCAACTTGATTTTTGGATTCAGCTCATCAACATGATCCAGAAACTTGAAAAACTCCTGTGAATATTTTTTTTTGTTGACCAGTGTAAATCTGTGAAAAGATCGATCTCCTGCACATCCTTACTGAGCAACTACTGCCATCTGGAGGGTCTTAGCACTGTCAATCAACCTGATGTACTTGCTGCTAAATGTGCTAGTGGTGGAGAAAACTTCTCGTTACAGGAAAACTATTTATCCACTGTCATCTGTGACCATGCTAACTAGGGATGCATGATGTAACATCGGTATCCAACAATATTAGTCCCAATATAATGTATCGGACTGATAGATAAAACTGGGTATTTATTTCCATTTAATTGGCATTTATTTTTGGAGGGGGAGTTTGGTCATGTGAAAGTGATGCAGCAAAGGACTGTGGGTAGCTTAACTGAGACAGAGTAGCGTTGGTGACGTAAGCGTTGAGGTCGTTTTATTCAAGCGACATTAATATCGGATATTGATATCGGCTCATGTTTTCACATCGGTGTGTCAACATCATCAAAATGTGCAGAAAAAACAAAAGAAATCCTGTATGCAAAGCCCTGTAAATAACTGACAACAACAAGTCCAAATAATGTATGTATGTAAAACACATGCAATCACTGTGGGATCCTTACCTCAACATTTAGTTTTAGGACCTGACAGACGGGACTAGAAGACGGCCGGGTCAGAGTTATGATGAATGTATTGACACCGTTTTGGAATTGGACTCGAGGTTTTTTACTGTATAGCGTGTCGGCTTCAACTTCGCAAGGAATCTCTTTTGAGAGACAGACATAAAAAATTATTTTTTTTTTAAATCAACAAGCTGTTTTGAAGACATCTTTTTTTTTTTTAAAGCTTTTTATGTCAAGTTGCAGATTGTGTGTGAGAACGTCTTACTAATGTTTTTCTTAAAGTCTTTGTTTCCGTTGCTCAGTGTGAACGACAGGCACACAGTCACCGAGATGCTGTGAAAGTATAAGAGAAGCCATACGATATGTTAACATCATACAGTGCAGGTTTGTTTCGGATTGACGTGTTTCAAAAGAGGCGTTACCATGGATTATCTGCAGGACAGTTCTTAGGATCCACTATCTTTGGCTCAGCAGAGAAGTCAGTGGTCAGGTGAATGACAGGCCGAGCTCTGAAAGGAAACACAAAGGCAGCCATGTTTTTCTCACTGACCTTTTCTGTTTTAGGTCAGTCACAGAAACATTTCAATTTGCCAAAAGCCAGAACAGTGAAAGTGAGACTTTCTTTTTATTCTTCTTAGGGTTTGGCAGACTGCGCTTCGGAATCTACATATTTAGATCCAAGCTAAATAGTTAACAAGCTAGCAACTAGTGATTCAATGTTAACTTGCCAAGCGTAAGCTAACTAGGCCTTGCTAACTATTTAGCGTGTTGCAGATAGTTAGCAAGCTAAATATTTAATTAGCAAGTTAAATGTGTGCCTGGTTAACTAAATACTTAATTTATGAACCTTTATATTTAGCTTACCAACTTAATATTTACTCCAAATTAAATATTTAATTAACTAATTATTGGTGTCCAAACTAACTATTTAACTAGCAAGCTAAATGCTCGGCTTGCTAACTAAATACTGAGTTTGAAACTGTGACATTTATAAATGAATGAATAACATGGAGAAAATATGACTCTGAAAAACAAGACCCCATTTTTTCCGCTCTAGCCAGGCTAAATAAACCAATTTTTGGTTTGTGTATTTTTGACAGTGTAACTTCACAAACGGCATCACATAGATATTTCTTTGTTGTTCTACCTTAGAAGAACTACGCGCTCATCCAGTGAGCCAACTAAGATGTCCGGGTAGCCGTTGTTGTCCGTGTCCATGCCTGCATTTATGGAGTAACCAAAGGTTTGGAATTTGCCTTTGATCAGTGAATTTCCCTCAATTATCTGTAGAGGGCAACAGAGACACATGGCTTTAATCAATGCATTAACTAAAAAGCTCCAAGAGAACTGCATACAGTCACCAGGACTAATGTTACCTGACTGGGCTTCTGGGAGACTCCAGTTTTACTTCCCATCCAGATGTAGAGCCTTCCTGTTCCATGAAAAGGAGCTCCTACTGCAAAGTCTGCAGAAAGAAGGGAGAGATACCTGAAGGAGACAATACTAACAGCAAACAAATGAGAAATAAAAAGCAGAGATGTCTATGAAAAAAAATCATTCTGTCTTTCTACTGCAGCGGACCAAAAAAATCCACAAATAGTCCTTAAGCTAAGCTTTATAAGTGATCTTATCTTCCAAACGACAGGCTGAAGGTCACACCTTGAAATCCGTCTTGATTGACATCGCCGATGGCAGCGACTGCAGTGCCGAACCCGGAGAAGGCCTCACCGGTCAGCTTCATGGTGTAGGTACTCTGGAAAGAGCCGTTCTCATTCATGAAAATGTACACCGCTCCTCCCTTCAACGCGCCGCGGTCAAAGTAAAACGGAGCCCCAACAATCAGGTCGTTCCAGCTGGGAAGGGAAAGAAACAAAACAACACGAAACATTAGAAAATGGATTGAAACATGTTCAAAACCTTTTTCAAACTACAAAGCTCAATGTATTTTTTCAGGGACTTTTTATGACTGACCAAGACAAAGGATTGTGAAGGAGAAAGAACAGATAAGAATCAGAAATGTGTGGCACATGTTTGCATTGAAACTCCAGTTTGCTCATCTCAAACCTGTCTGCTCCCATCTGTCACATCCGGTGTTCTCCACGGCCCCGTCCTGGGATCCCAAGTCTTTATCATTTACCTTCTTCCTCTTGGTAATATTTTTGTTTCCCAGAAATTGTACATTTTGTATCACTGCCATATGGATGACACCCAGCTGTATCTGTCCAGTCAGCGAAACTCCACACCCCCACCCTGTTCCTTAACCTCCTAGTTATCTGAAACATCGTCCTAATTCACCTCTGACTTCCTCAGACTGAATAGAGACAAAACTGAAATCGTTTCTGTAGGAACCAAATCTGTATTATCCAACACTGACAATTTCTCCCTTTCATTTGATGGTTCTACACTCTGGTCCTCTCCTCAGGTTAAGAGTCTGGGTATCATTCGCTTCTCACAACAACAATGTTAGCAGTTGGGTGTTTTTTCTTTTAGAACAAATGCATCGTCTTCTTAATATGAGACAAGTAATCTGTGAAAAGATTGGCCTCCTCTAACCCTCTACAGCTATTGCAGTCTGAAAAATAACCAATCAGAGCCAGGAGGCGTGGCTTAGTTCTCTAAATCATTTTCATGTACTCGCTGCTCAGTATTTTAATGGTGGAGAAACAGCTTACCATTACAGGAAAACATGGTGACAGTTTTAGCAAATATGTAAAAAAAAAAGAGGTTTTTACAAAAGTGGCATCTTGCAGCATTACGGCATTGGAGCTGATCACAGTGGATGAAAGTAAAAGTGAACAGTTAGAATCCCCACAGACTGAGCACAGACATACTCATCATTGTTGAGGTCGGTGGCAGCCAGGCTGCTCCCGAAGTAGGAGCCCACTTGTTCTCCCAGGATGGTCTGGATTATCTGGATTTTGTCCTGAGTCTGTTCTCCCAACATCACGGAGCCCTTGGACTCATCCCTGGGGGACCCCGTCACAACAGTGTGATGGTCACGACTCAGCAGTTTTCGCTCCTCGAGAACTGAATAACCTGGAAAAACAAAGCAGGTGTTTTCAATCACCGGCACAACGCTGCTCACGCCAATCATATATAAAAACAGCGAAACTGTGTTTCCATTGATCCATTGGCAATTTGACATTTCTGGAGTAAACCTGCTTAAGGGAAGAACAGCAATTTCTAAAAAAAAAAAAAAAAATGTTTTGATAAGTTTTGGCGTTAGGTTGAGGTGGCTTTTTCAGGCGTACCAAATAGGTTAATTTTACAAAAAGGGAATGGAAACAAATTTTTTTTCCCCTGACACACAGGTCATACGATCAACAACCGGATGTTACTACTGTTGCAAACCACAAGAAAGAAGACAACAGGAAGAGATTGGAGGATGATGGCACGGCAGCAACAAACATTCTCATGTGTGATTTTAATTGCGTTTGTCATTTAACACAGAATAAGAACTCACCTATATAGATGTTGTTTTTATTCTCGTCAGCTATCGTTTTCTGAATAATGTTCCCAAAGTTGTCTGGATTTGGATCTCTCCAGGTTAGATGGACATTCCCTTTAAAGCAAAGCAAACAGACAATTACAAGACAGGAAAGTGGTTTGGTTTCAAGACTGAAGCTCGGCTGGCAGCTCCCAGCATCCCACCTTTCCAGTTATAGCTTCCCGGGGCGCCGAGGACGACGTCAGTCTCAGTTATGCCACCGGAGATGCCCAGGTTGCACACCCCGTCCTTCTTGTGGTCGTTTGCAGGGTTACAGCGCTCATAACTATCAGCTTGCCAGTCATCGTTGTTGTCCAACGTCAGATCGTTGCTCCTTACGTAGCATTTTCCGATCATCCGCCACTGGCCTATGCTGATCTTCACATAACGATGCCCACACGCCTGCAAACAGGAAGCCACAGTTTTAAAGCCAGCGATGTCATAAAAATCCACTCTCAGAATTAGAAAATTTTTGCGTCGACAGCGACACCAGAGGTTGGCCTGAGCTGCGACAGTGTGACCCCACTGGTATCACTGGAACATACTGCAGGCGCTGATTAGTGCAGTGAACAGGGAGTCATCTCACCAGTATGCGTCCCTCCTTCAGGCTCTGCTGGCTGGCCACCGTCACGCCCAGCCACATGCCCTCCACTATCTCCGACGGGTTGGCTGTGAATTTGTCACACGGGTTCAGAGTTAATCTTATTTTGAATCGTCGGCAAAATGGTTCCGAGTACGAGACACGAAGACAACCTGTTTGATTCCCTGACAGATTTCAAAGAAAAGTTTCCGAGGAGAATCTTTCTCTTGAGGGTATTTGGTCAGTGGTGAAGCCTCCCTCCACCTCCTCGTTCACAAAATCAAAGAGTTTCACCATTTTCCCCACCCTAAGCTGTTTCTATAAAATACATGTAATTACAGCATTTTTATATATTTTTGTAACTTGACTTTTTAGTTACTCACTAAAAATTCCCCATCACTGCGATTATTGAAACTATAGAGGGACGCAATTCAAATTTTCAATCAAGTTCATTTGAAGAGTCTGTAATTAATTAGAAACAACTTCTTACAGTTCAAAAAAAGGTTTGAGCTCATAAAAAGAAACAACAGATATGCACAAACACTGAGATGAAACAATGTTTAGGTTTTTGGAAGCCGACGTCCATCACTGAGCAAGAATTTATTATCAAAACTGATGAAAAACTTCAGCACAACCAGTTGATGGATCTGGAAATGTACATGAAATAGATCATTTTGACCACCAGGTGGCTCTGCAGGAAAAAAAAAAAAAAAATCTAAACTGCAGGTAATCCTGTCAGGCAGCTGCGCATCATCCTTACTTGATGTGATCAGAGAAATCCTGGTGCAGTCTGTGGGGTCATCGCTGATTGGACAGGCGTACACGGCGCCCGTTTCGTTGACGTTTGGAAGAGAATCAGCTTTTTCTTTGGGCGCCCCGACGAGAAGCCTGCAGGGACACACAGACAAGAGGGACAGGCAACACTTCAGGCCGCGTTTGTGGGATGTTTGTCAGGTGACACACGGAGAAAGATGATGGAAAAAGATCTGACAAATTATTCCCGAGGCAGCTTAAAGGCAGCAGAGTGACACCTGAGACGCTTGAGAGTTCCTTCACCAGAACAAGCTCACAGAAAAGGTCATTTCAGTTTGCACGACCTTTTAAATACAAGAAACAAAACAAAAAAAAGAGAGTGAAGCGGTCAGAGCAAGCCTAGGCTTCAAACATGGACACACACACACACACGCACACACACACTGACAAATGGACACTCCCTACACCAGAACCTTTTAACACAGCAGTGAACTTTGAAGTAGAGTAATTGCTCGTCTGCCAGGGTTCACACATTGTTTATCGTAAGCACAAGATTTATTCGCTGCACTTTGTAGGTGAAAGGTGTGCGTAATCTTGTTTACACAGAGCTAGTGAGAAGGATCTGAGCTGAGAGCAGAAACGACGCGAAGTGGTGCAGCTTCGTCTCCTGTTCATGTTTGTTCTTTTAACAAAATCAGAATCACTCATTGCTGGTGCTTCTAGTCTGAGGTATTGAGTTTTGTGATATTTCATGGATCACAGCAGCGTTTTAAAGCATCTGTGATGAATCTGGTTTCAGTCGAGGTCTGAATAGTTCCAGTCGTGAACCAATGTGGCGTTAAATGCACTTAAAATGACCCGGTTCTGAGTTTTACTAGAACAGAAGAAACGTTTCATGGATCACAAAGTCCCAACAGGTTAAGAAGTAACTGGTCCATATCTTGTGTCTTTAATGCTTTTCTCAAACTATTTTAAATAATTAGTGTTCAGTGTAGAATGGATCAATAAGTAGTTCACACTTAAAACTGGAAATGATCAAATGTAAAAAAAAAAAAATTAAAAAAAAGATTTGGATAATTTTTTTTTTCCCTCTACCAACAACCTTCAATCAGATGCTAACTTTAGCGCTGGTAGCGGTTAGCCAGCCGTAGCGTTCTTAGCCTCTTCTGTTGTTTTATTTATTTATTTTTCTCAACCTGTTGGTGCCACTTTACCTTGTCCTTTGGAACACACCATTCTTACATGTCAGTCACTCACTCCTGGCACCGCACCCTTTCATCCCCACGCTTCTCTAAACACAAATATGAAAAGTTAACATGTAGCCTAGCCTGCTGAAAAACCAGCCACTTGGCAGAAAATAATTCAAAACAGCGCAGAAAATGGACAACATCATCCACAACTTCTCCTGTTTGCTGATTGGCCCGGAAGAAATTCTACCACAGGAATCCATGTGAATGGGAGAAATCCCAGACTGAGCTGGATTTCAATGGTCAGGCCAGCGGTAGCCTGCAAACAATGTGTGTTAAAATGTCAACTGGTTTTTGAATGTACGCAAATTGAAACACAAACCAAAAGTATAAAAATTTCTAAGAAATCCAGAAGGATAAAGATTTATTTTTTAAACCAGACCTGAGTCGGAGCGTTTTGCCACATTTTAGCAACATAATAAAAGCTGTGGTTTGTTTGTGGTGTTGGATCCTCCCTGTGATGTCATGCAGCTGATCATGTGACTGGGCTTGCAAAATAACCCAAACTGGGATGTTTTGGAGTGCAGAGACAAAGTGCCCCCATATAAACCAGGAATCGTATCCAGAGAGCATCACAAGAGGCGAGAAAATTTCCCTTTGACTTATCAACTAGATATAAATCTCACATTAATTTAGTCTTTGCTCGGATGCTCTGATTGCAGAACTGATCTGATAGCAGGACACAGTTTAATATGTGTAGCAGGTGATTACACCTCGCTCACTAGACAATACAGATCCAGGTCAAATGCTGACACTATTTTTTAGATTCAGAGCACCAATCTTAAGATTGTTGACATCCAAGAGAAAATCTTTTTCCTTTCTGCAATTGATTCGTCACAGCAACACCGACATCAGCCAAGATTCCTCAGAGGTTTAAAGCATCGAGAGACTAGAAACGTTTCTTGAAGGAAACACATGGAGACGCGATCTTTTTATTTGCATTTTAATGCAAGCTGCGTTTAAGAAGAATAAACTTCTGGGAAACAGACGTGTCCTTTCTGCCTTCCAGTGCTGGCCGCTTCTTTCAGCTGGGAGCAGAACAAATGTATCAAAACACCACAATCCAAGGTTAGAGACTTTTGTGGGAAATAGCGAGTGGAGGAACACTTGGAGGCCAGGCGGCAGACTTCAGTCTAACCAAACAGGAATCCTGAGGTCAGCACCAAACACCCAGGCTTTAGGGACTCCGATAATCTCAGATGGAGGAAAGCAGGTTGCAGCAACTAATCATATTAATCCCACAGAAAAGGTTGTTGTTTACACTGCACACAAAGTATTTTATTCTGACATTCATTGTTGTTTCCTTTCCATTAGAACTTTGAAAATCACTTCAAAATTCTGATGAATTAACTCACTGTATTTGAGTTAAACAGACGCCCACCTGAGGATGGACTTCAGGCCTCACACACTCTACTTCCTTGTGAGACATTCTGTTTCTCAGACTCAGGTGTGTGTTAAACTTCCACAAAGCTTTTCAGGCTTATGATTCCACTCTCTACATGAAGGCTTGTCCTCAGAAACCTTCCTAAGATGACTAACTGGTGGCTGACTCGTCCATCACAGATCAGCTCATTTCCTGTCCCACCTCAACAATGCGTTCTCTCCTTCTGCTCATCACCTCCTCATAAACAGGCTGTCAGAGGGGCAGCTGCATTCCACCTCCTCCTCTGACATGTTGAAATTCGCCTCCGCTGGTTAACAACTGATCCGAAGGACTGGCTAAACCAAACATTTGCCATGGCAAACGCTGGCAGCTGAACTTGGAGCAGCATTCCTATCAGCAGCAGGGAGAAAAATCACACGACTTCCTTAAGCTAAACAAGTGGAGGTCAGTTTATCTACACAACAAGGTCTGGTTAGTTAGATAGTCCTAACCTTAGTGGAGGTGAACTGTTTCCTAAACACATTTCCATTTCTGATTACCCACAAAACAATGAAAACTGAATATGTGCCTTAATGATACCTGCAGGGTTTTGGGTTAGCCAGTTTTCTAAGGGTCACAAATTCTCAACTTTTATTTTCTCTTTGCTCTATTTTAAGACATTTTTGTTTTAAAGGGACATTGTTAGTTGCCTTTTTTTCTTATTTACACCATGTTAGAATGTTATTTAATCAAAAACATAACTGGAGTGTTGCCTGGATTCTTTCATGCATGTTTGAGAAATTATTTAATCTCCTTAGCAACCATTCAGCTGTGTAAAACACCTGGGTGGACATAGCCCCGCCTTTGAGGACAAAGCTCCTCCTACTGAGCTGCAGTTTCTGAACTTCTGCCTCACAGAGCAGCCCTCCTCCACAACTCCCCCACTCAGCTCCTTCAGACTAGCCAGCAGTAACTAGCAAACACCTGATAGAATTGCTCATCAGCTGAGCTCATTATAGGAGCTTCTTCTCAGAGCAATGCTGGTAAAAAACAATGTTAAAGAGTTAATAGAGGAGCCATGTTGTTATGACTTCCTGAAGGAAGAGTCTCAGAAATGATGGGAGCTTCTTAAAGAGACAGAGGCCCAATTTCAAGGTGTGAAATTACAAAGTAAAATCTCTTTTAAGTCACATTTAACTGAAGAGAAGTTAAATGAACGTTTCTTCATTTAGGAAAAGTTCTTCTTTAATGAGTAACTTTTCCAGTTCTTCATTTAATGTTTGTTTTTGATTAACAACTGAAGGTTACATAGTTACTTGATTACGTTATAAATCAAGTATGTGCCTGGAAAACACATAACACCGCCCCTCTAAGAAATATTGCTTGCATACAGTAATCTTTCCCTTTTCTTCAAACATTGTCACATATATGACTAGTTGTAGCAATTAAAAAATGAAATACAAAAAAAAACAACTAGATGTCTTAGTGACAAATGATAAAAAGAGAAACAGAAATGAAGGAAGTAAACACAGGACTGAACAAAGCAGGGAACTTTGAGCTCCTGGTTTATTGTTTAACTCATTTATGGAGCTGGATCATTATAGCGGCTGTTAGTGTGCCGTGCACAAGTAAACCAGCCTAACAAGGGACGGTGATTAACTTTCAGGTAAGGTTTGGGGCGGCTTGTTTTTCAGAGGGCGTGACTCCTGACCCGAAGGAGAAGAAAACCTACAGAAACTCAAATCCTTTTTATTTCATTGTCAGTCATGACAGAGGCAGCAATCAATCAAACAACAACTTTTCCAGTTCTTCTATTGTTCAGATAATCCCAGTCCCACCGCAGTCCTGTGGAGACACACACACCGGAGTGCAGATTTTTTTTTTTTCTGGCATAATCCTGTCATGGTTTCACTTTTCCACGAAGTGGGCATGTTTCTATCAGCTTAAAGACCGACATTGCTGATCATTCGTCTTCGCAAAACAGCACAGGTTCAATCGGAATGGATGAAAAGTATCAGCAAACGTCAGGTTTTAAGCATCGCCAACTTTGACTGAGCCGTTTCAACACACGACTGCGTTTTAATCTGAACTAATCTTTCTCGCGGTGGGTCTAAACACAAAGGTGTGTTTTCACTGAGTTACTGGATTTTATCAAGGCAAGAAAAAAAAATGCAAAGAACAACAAACAACAAAACCTGAGGAGTCTCATTTACACCCCTTGGCGATCACGTCCTGACAACCATCGTTTCCCACCAAAAGAGGAAAACACGCAAAGCTGGTTTACTTCAGCTGATTAGATACGGCGGTGAAGCTCAGGCAGACTGTAACATCACGTTCCTCAGACAAAACAAAATGTGCTTCAGAATCATCACATATCCAAGCAAGTATCTACAAAAATTCTCCTAACATTGAGCTCTGTGGACCTCTGAGCCAAAGACCAGAGATGAGGGAGACCATGGATGACATGGCAACATGGTCCCAAATCTGTGTACTAATGCATATTATGATGCATTCTATTAAAATAGGTAATTCTAACCGTTTTAAGAGGAAGTCCAAGTTATTTGTGGATTTTAGTTATTACATGGCAGTGGTCTCTAATCCCTGTAAATAAAGGGATTGGACATTTTGAGTCATCCTGATGACTCAAAATACAGCAAAACCCCAAACACACTGATCCGTTTTCACTACATGTTTCCATTACAATGTGTGCAAAACTGTAGATATTCCGCTGATGTTGAAAAAACACAATTTGGCAATGGCTGTTAAATAAGAAACGCAATTACAATAACGTGACTAAATTTGCTCATGCAGTGTTGGTCATAAACGTGTCACACCATGATGCAAAAAAATGGTTTCCATTGCAGTTTTGTGAAATGCATTATGTTTGAAACAGCACTCCCCCTCCCAACCCCCCCAAAAATCTCAACATTTTAACAATGTGAGTTTTTCCACAGTTTTTCCATTGGCCAAGTTTATTTTTGTAATTCGGCCTGCGGAGCAGCGCCGGAGCGCAGAGACGTTCCAGGTTACGCGGTACAACGCTCCACCCAACGCAAGACGCACACAAGAACGGAAAAAAAAAAAAGCAGCCTTCCACTCAAGGATTCGTGATAAACACAGACAAAACCTACGACTTGTTCTTTGCTTAAACATGTTGTATAACAATAGAGAGGATTTCTCCATCTCCATTTAGACCCACTGCAGGGAAAGATGGGAGAGCCGTAATGAAATCTGTTTCTACAGGCCAAACCACAATCCATCGCAGACAAGAGAGCAAGATCTGAAGGCAAGATATGTGACTTTACCATAGTCCATGGGAACTGATTACGGTCATGGAGACCAACACCGTAAAATCCAAAGAACCTTCCAGGAAAATGAGAGACAGACGTTCTTCATCTGGTCTTTTCATTGTTGCAGGAATGAATCTAACGTTCAGAGTTTGACTCGTCCAGGCTGGTGTGACTTTGCAAGTTTGCGCTGACACTTCTTGATCACATATCAATGTCAAATCAAACCACACATCCCATGTCTGGTGACTCATGAGAAAGGAAAAACATGTAAAGACGGGAACAAACGGGATGATCCATCAATAAGCGCAGGAAAACGAACGCCCGCCCGCTTCGGAGTTTCAGACGCAGCAGGCGGGACTCTGTTGATTCGTTGTTGTTTAGAGCCACTAAGCAAATGAATGCAGACAACGCTGAACGCCGTGACTCAATTTGCAGATCACATTAAGAATGAGGACAATAGAGGGCCTGAGCTTGATAAAGTCTGATCTCTTTATTCAACCGTCCTGTTGCAACGACTGATCGAGAGAGAAAACAAGATGTGCTGCTGTTGGCCTCACTGTGACTGCTTTGGTAGTGGGAATACAGCGTCTGATTGATCCCGACATGAACTCTCCTTTAACTTACCGTTTCTCACCAGATTCATCGTCCTGGTGGACGTTGAAGACAGTCGAAGCTAAAAGTAGAACTCAAAACAGGAAGCACAAAACACATGCTAAGGTGTTCTTCTTCATTTGGGTTTATTTGGTTATGCTCAGTATTTTTTTATGCTGCTGGAGGTCGGAGCAACGAGAGACGCCAAGCAGTTCCTCTAACCTCTGATGCAAAAGGGAAGAAGAGACATAATCGGTAGCAAAAAGGAGGACACAGTGCAGAACCAGCGTACTGAGCACAGTAAGGTGAAATATCAACGATCACTGGTCCATGATTCTGGATCTGGTTGTTTCGTCTGGACAAACACCCTGTCTGCAGCCCGCCATCTGCCTTTAGTAAAACAGTAACAGGAGGGAAACACGTCCAGACCCAGGCAGAGAAATGGAACGTGGGAGGCCATCTTTACCAACATCAGCAACACGTCCACCTGTTTAAAAACTAAAGTCAACAAGCTATGTGAACCATGTCTGCTACAGACAGCTATCCACTGTTAGCTTCTTATAGTCACAGTGTGACTCTATGAAGAGCATTACCATAAACAGATACTTCTACTGCTTTCCTGAGGTTCTCTGAAAGTATCCAATTATCAGTAAAAATGTATCATTAAACACTAAACTGATGCTAAAAATCTTCTGATCTGTTTTGTTTTTAAAGATCTCAGACACCAAAAGATGGAGAACTGCACCGTAATCTGCAGCTTCTGGGTCAGATAACAACAATGTCTCTGGCATTAAGGCACTTAATGCTTCCCAGTTCCTCGTCACTCTGCATTTACTTACGCAAACAAACAAACAAACAAACCAACCCTGAGCCAGGTCACATAGAGAACTGCATGCAAATGCATGCATGCACACTGGAATGCACATTTACACAAGCAAACGTGGCTGGACTCCTCATGAACGCATGTCGCTTTGTGACCTCCATGCTAGCTAACATTGTGCATGCTGGACCCAGAGTATCAGTGACCGTCAAAGGCACGAGACTGATTGATTGAAAACTTTCACCGACACAGCAGTGGGCAACCTGAACTGACCCTGAATATTAATAAGAAAAAGGAAAACACAGGTATGTCTGTGAAATGAACCCTTTAACACATTTTCACAGATTTTTACATGACATGTCATTCATATAAATATATATATTTTTAAATAGACAAGCATTCATTAAGATGTTCTTTGGATGCGCCACAATTTTGAGTGCACTTCGCCTGAATGCACACTGATGTAACCCCATACGCCTGGATTATTTCCCCTCAAGGTTGAAGAATGAAGGTGTTGAAGCATATTGTTTTTTTAAGCTTCATGTAGCCGTAGCTATCTTTAGCCCCTCAGGGCACCTGCTTCTCCACGCTGCTGGTCCAGAAGACAGAATCAATCTTCACAACAGGAACTTTGGTCGATGAAAGTCTCTCCTTTGAATATCTTCTCTGCAGAGATTAGCAGGAGGCGTGAAATCTGACTTGCAAAGCTTTCAACATTGCATTACAAGACGTCAGTCAGGCTGCGGGACATGGTGACCATTTGTTTATTACTTACATTTCTTAACGTTTCTAATTTGCCATTTAAAAAGTGAACACATACCATAAATGACCTATTAAACCTGCTTAAAACAGACCACAATCTTATAAATCGCCATTTGCAAGCTATGAAGGCAGTTACTGCGACTTTGCAAAGCGCCATTAACACAACTGCATACATCACAGAGCTTCCTTTGCACTGTGGCAGATCAGTAAGTGCTGGCTTACTGTCATGTAAAAGTGTTGGCTCTCAGAGTACAAAATGTAAGCATCTGAAGGTGATTTATGGCGGCAGCTCCATCGTTCTCCCACAGACACACTCCACAGACAAAGAGCACCAGCCTCTGTGCACAGAGGAATGTTGGATCAATGCCACGTGCAAATCTATCAGCATCGTCCCGACACTGGAAGGAGTCTTTTTCTAACAGCACCCATGCACAGCACCATCCATCTTAAGACTCTCAGTATTTCAGAATCAGTTTTCCACAAAATGTTGCATTCTGCATCTGGGTCAAAGCTCACAAGTTTGCTGTGTGTAGAGCGTCTCGGATACATCATAGTTTGTCCAACCAGTTGCTTACTTTTTACCACTGACCCATGCAGTCCAGACCTGTGAAGAGAACGACTACTGGTTGTCCTGTTGACCGTTTCTCCCACCTGAGTGGTACGTTTCTCCAGTTCCTCCAGAGTCACTGAGCAGTTTCATGTGAACGGTCATATCTTGGTTGGTTTGCTGTTGCGCCACTGTCTTTTCATTTCAGATGAAAAGTGTTCTTTAATATTCATGATGCCGTTTATTCATTAATGTTCTGCAGGGACCTTCACGTCAAAGATGGATGCGTATGAGAGATCTGAACCCACACAGAGACTCTATTGACTAATTAGTCATTGATCTAAAGTTGAACATCCTCAACTTCAGACCGGATCGGTCCCAACGTCTTTCCGAGTGGATCAGATCACCCTTAACACACCACATACTGCAAAAATGTCTCCTAAGATTACCTTCAGAACCATTGTGAGTGTCGGGAGGGAAAACTGGGTCAAGAATCAGCATAATTATCTCGCTGCGGCTTCAGAGAGTACAGTTGTTGTTTTCTCTACATGACAGAACGTTTGTCCAAAGTGATCCCCTTCGAGACGGTCGTAGGGAGGTCACGACCTGATCAACACATAAATCACAAGGTTGATCCGAAACTCGCACTTCTCTGTAAAACTTAGTTGCCAACCAGTCACTGCCAAACAAACAAGCAGCATTATTCAAGCACAACGAAGGATCTGTGTTTCTGCTTCTTACTAGTTTCTGGTGCATTATGATGTGTCTTTATCAGAGCAAAGGTGGACTTTGGTTGCACAGAGTGAATATTCTGTTACAGTAGCTGCATTTCACACAGGAAGTACTGATGTGTCTGGCATGACATCCTCTTTAATTCCGGCTAACTCTGTGGCATGAAAGAAAAACAGAACCTGTTTCTTCTGCGTGTTCTGACTGAACATCAGGTTAGTGTGTTTACTGGAACATACCAGTTTAATTTACACCTCACAGACGTTCATCCCCGACGAGATGAACGTCTGCTTTTTATGGCCTCAGGCTGTCAGGCAGACATGATGCAGAAAAATCAAACGCATTTTAGCTCCAATTAAATGTTCATCGATTCATCGGTCTGATGAACCATTTGCCTCAACTCTTAGAAAATGCAGGGACTCTTCAACAGTCAGTTCCTTTTGTGGTTTTTTTTTTTTTTTTTTTTTTTTTGCTTTTGCTTTTATGCCCCGTGGATCATCATTTTCAGTTGCAGCTTGCCTCAACCTGAAACCTGACAGGTTGTGACTTTGCACAGAAAACTAATACATTCCAAGCATACCACAGGGTCAAAGAAATGGAAGAGCCAATAGGTGGCCAGCTGACCGCCCAGGCCCTCCTCCCCTCCTCATCTGAGGACAACCAAAACAAAAAGAAACAGAGATTCAACAACAGAGAGAGTGAAGATAGACACCCCACTGCAAAATGGCCTCAGGTATCTTCAACATTGACTCCCAAAAGTATTGCCAGCTTCCTACTGGACCCCAAACCCCCACAACTCAACCTATCAACTCCACCAGGAATCAGAAATCTGGAATATTCGGTCCACATGGACAATGATGAACATTTGAACAGGTTAAAGAGAACTTTACGACTGAATTTAGGGGACGGACACTTTCAATCTACACTTTCATTATCATTCTCATCTTTCTGACTCATGCGTGGAAAAGCACCCAGGACACCCATGACTTGTTGCGACTAGTTTATATTCCGTAGCAAAGTCTTGAGTTATCCTTGATGTCCTTTCTGAGCAGCCCGACTTTCGCCTGATACTTAAATGAATCCTAATCAATAATGAATATCCATTAAGCACTTTGTGTGAGCTTCATAAGATTCTAAACTCAACTTATTAGTTGATATATCAACCATTGGCGTTTCCACATATAGCAGATCATTTAGTGGGTAAAACCTTTTAAATTAGACTTGACTTTGACAACAGCCCTCAGTTAAGAAGACACAGACGCCTTCATTTTTATGTTGGAACACCAACTGAAAAATGATACAGTAATCAACAACAACAACAACAAAAAAGACATCAGTTTGGTTCTATACCTGACCATGAGTGTCTCTGTCTGATGTTACTGACTTTCAGATACTTTCTCTACCGTTGTGGGTTCGACACACACGAGGAATGACAATCAACGACAGGCGAAAGCGTCCGCCACCAAGAGGGACAAACCCAACACACGGGACAAAAACGTCTGTTCCCATTTCCTTATTTTTAGCTGCACACTCTGCAGTATGCCGCACTGGTCAGGTGTAGACACCAAACAGCAAATGCATAAAAAATGGAATGATTACAAGTGAGTTTGACTGACCAGATGCTATGAAACTGAGGTGGTTTGAAACAATTGCACAACTCAGTATTCTTAGGCTATTGCCTTCATCAAATAACTCTGAAAAAGACAGCAACGACTCTTTGAAGCAGCGACGCAAATATGGGCTCATGCAAGAAGAACATCAGGAGCCAGACGCTCCATCAGCACTTTGTTATGTGTCTTTACAGATTTATACAGTTTGTACAAAACCTCAGCTTAAAACAGAGAAGGGAGGAAAAGGTAGGTGTTGGAGATAAAAATGATAAACCACCACAAGACATGCAGAGTGCACAAATCTCTCATGAACAGGAAGTGGGAGTTTATTACTAAAGTAAATTAAGTTCTGTAAAAAAAAAAAAACCCAATAATAATAATAAAGCTCTATAAATAGCAAATAGCAGCTGCGTGAAATAATTTTTTAACTTAGCCGCCTGGCTTCCAACACACAGCAAAGAGCAACACAAGACAAAATTCTTTACTGAACCAATACTGCAATTGCAATACCATCTTCAGGCATCCCAAAGACTGCAGCAGAACTCTTGATCTTTACCTGCATTCATTTACAACTGTTTTAAATTTTATTTTGCCCCCTCCCTCTCTCCTCCAAGTAGGGCGACCCTGCATGGCAACGACCCCTGAGGGATGGAACTGGGACAGCACGTCTACCCGACCGCTACCAGAACCAATGCTTTTGGTACATGTTCGCTCTGGCACGCTGCAGAAATTAAACCAGCGAGCTGTGAGCTCTGCATGGAGACTTGTGGCTGTTCACCACGCAGAGGAAGCGGTCAACAAGTCTGCAGCGCAGATAAGAGAAGGATATGGAGATGCTCTGTGATCAGGGATGAAGAGGCCGCTGTGATTGGCCGAGTGACATCCAACACCAGACGACTGCGGAGTTGAAAAGAATTTCATTCATCTGGAGGAAGTTTGAGAGAGCTTGTTGTTACTCGCACTCACTGTCCATGATACTCTCGTCTATGCTAAACACTGTGCAACATACAGTGTATACTGTACTGCAAGAAGTTTTCATTTCAAAGTGTAAAAGTGAAAAAAAAAAACCTTAAAACTGGCGAATATTTTCAAAACATTAGTAATATTTTACTGATTGGCAACTACTTCTAATGAATTAAATCGTTGCAACTTAAAGGCAGCAGGGAGAATCCTGCTCCCTGTTGCAAGCCGAGTTGCAGATAGCCTCAGGAGACGCATTTTATTTTGTCAACTTGCTGAAGCCCGGGCCGTGTCAGCCAGAGAAAACGTGTCTCATCGTGTTCCTGACCTGCTTCGAGCGAAAGTCATTAGTTCTGCGACGTTCCACTGCAAAGCGAAATTACACTCTCATTTTGTTCTAGAGCATTTTGTAAATATGTGTGTTGCATGTTATTGTTTACGTGTGGAAATTACGTGCACATGCCTGAAGCTAGAGGGCAACAGGAGGATTGTTTCAGCACAGCAGCGCTGGAGCATTTCGGTTAGCAGAGTGAACCCTGGAGGTTGAGCTATTATTCATTTAGTGCTGGACATCACAGCAAACAGAAAATAACAGAAAAACCTCAGAGGAACAACTCAAAATGTATTTTCTGTATATCAGGTGTAGATTTAAGATCTAGCGCGTTATAATGACGACTGGACGGCTAATGACAGCCATCATCCACAGCTTTTTTTGCAGGATCTTGATGTGCCGTCATCTTGCAACGTGTCCATATGCTCTTAAGTCATTGCACATCATGTACATATAATTAGATTAATAGGACGTATTTATTATTTTATTTAGAATCAAACTGAAATGTGCATAGAGACTTTGAATCTCTCTATATAATCAGGCTGAACTGACTATATTTCTGCATATTAATCAGATGCGGTTTTGTTTTTGGGATAATGTGCTTTGAGACAATATTTGTTCTGAATTGCTGCCATATTAATAAACCAAACTAAACTGAGTTTAATGGACTTGCTGACCATGGTGAAAGGTCAACGTACTTAATGTTATCATGGGATAATGTGAAATATATTGTTATAGGCTGTTTAAATATTAGCCATGAAAAATATTTCCCTTTAACTCAAACATATTAATCAATATTCAATAATTGTTAGATTACTAAATAATTAGTTACTTTGTTATAGTGAAGTTTTTCTTTTCTTTTTCTTGCTTGTGTCTAAAATTGCGTCACATTTCCTGCACAAGGAGTTAGAATCTGTCTGAAGCCAAAGAAACAACAACAACAACAACAACAACAAAAAAGAAGAAAAAAAAAAAAGGGGCCCCCACGTTAAACTCTGCTCTAAACTCTGCTCAGGGCCTCGTACGCGTTTGGACCGGCCCTGGTTCTACACGTCCCTCCTGACACTTTCCGACCTGGACGAAAGAAAAAGCCAAGCCGCTTTTCTCCATCTGCTCTGGTTTAGAGAAGCGGAGTGAAGTGGGCCCCCAGGGACCAGGCGGGACCAGGCGGGACCAGCTGATCGCATCTGGACACCGCGCAGAGGCTCGGCTTCTTGTCCGCAGGTGAGCGCGCGCGCCTCGCCCAGGTAATGGTTGGCTTTCGGCTGAAACACCGGATCAAACCTGCAGGTAAGAATCGGGTGAAACACGAGCGACTCACAGATGTCTGTCGGAGCCCTTGGTCTGTCTGTGCAGCGCCACCGAGAACCCAAAGAAGCTGCCGGCGGTTTTCCCCTGTTTGACCACAGGAAACTTCACGTCCACGTTAAATCCGTCGCAGGTCGGCGCCCCGCGGTACGCGGCCAGAGCAGTCCAAACTAATAACCGTAGAAACATGTTTAGGCTCCTCATCCGCTCCGGGTTCAGTCGGTTTCAAGCCCCAAACTCCGCGATCAGGTCCTCGATCAGCCGGGGCCCCGACGTCAGACCAACAGGTAGGCAGAGCAGACGACAGCCAACTCATGAATCAGTGCAGTGTGTGTGTGTGTGTGTGTGTGTGTGTGTGTGTGTGTGTACGCCGCCCTCCCTCCCTCCCTCCCTCTCTCGCTCTCTTTTTCCTCTCAGCCTGTCTGAAAGCAAGTGCACTCGCTCAGTCACAGCAGCTGCCTGGTTTCCGTCTCACCGCCTGGAATCCTGAACACATTGAGACGCTGCAGTCAGTTAAGAGCAGAGCTCAGCTGCATCTGCATCTGCATCTGCATGAGCCTCCTGCAGGCTGGGAAACATGTCTACACAGGTGATCACAAAAAAAACAAAAACAACAAAAAAAAAAAACAGTAGCCCCTTTCACTCAACGGTTGTAAAAATTACAGAAGTTGCGCAAATTGGAATTACAAAGATAAATGTGAACCTGCTAATTGCACAAAAACTCAATTTCTTCCATAATAAAAAGTTCCGGCGCCTGGAAGAGATTTTGTTTTCTTTCTTTCTTTCTGTCTGATAAATGATGATCGTTTAACTCCTGCCTGGTTTGAACTGTGAATATGTCTCATGTTACTGTTTACATCCGTTTAACTGGAGGTTTGGACCCTGATTTAAAGTTGTCTACAAATCAGTGGTTTTTATGTGGGGGGGAAAAAAAATCCAATGCAAATGTGTCAATGATTAACGGTAAAATGTTGTTTTGTGTCTTTTTGACAAGGAAGTTGCTTGAAGACGGTTTGGGTCCCTGTTGGAGCCCAACGAATCCGGATTTATACAAAGTGAGAATGCAGAGATGTTACAGGAGCGTTCACTCTGCTTGAAATTCATGCAGAAAACAAACCTCCATATCTTCTGTCTGGGTTCCAGTTTGGGGAAATGTGTTAAGAATTCCTCCTGAAGTTGGGAAGTCTGTCATTTCTTTCCCAGCCCGACCTCAAAACCCAACATGGCCGCCTCAATACACGAAAACAAAATGTTCATTTGCTTTGACAACTTCAATATGAGATGCAAAGTCCAAATTCGGCAATGAAAAGTGCTGCAGAATGCAACGAGTTTATTCACGTGTGATTTTCATTTTATTTCTTGTTTAATGGAAGCATCTCAATTGCAAAATAGTTACTATTTTTTTTTTCTAACATTGGTGGAATATAGACAAAGATTTGCAATGGAAACACAGATGGCTTGTCACACTGAGACTAAATAAATCCTGTCTAAAAATAATGTTTGTATCTCTGTTTGGACATTCCTTAACTTTATAAGAACAGAAAGTTAGTTGGGGTTTTTTTACAGCCTTAGAAGAAACAAACCAAAGTTACGCAGTTCTGAAACATTTTTCAGTGATCAGTGTTTTATGGACGCTCACTATCTGGAGTTGTAAGTCCGAGGAGCTTTTCTAGCTCTGTGTTAACACACTCCTCACATGGGCTCTCTTGTGACGGCCGCCGTCGCTCATTAAACCCCTAATCCCCTCCCAGAGCTCCCTGAGCAAGGCAGTGTTTCAGCTTTCAGGTCCCCTCACCCTGCCCCCATCCTGCTACCGGGAGCCTTTTGTCAGGCTGGGATCTTCTCTTCACCTGTCGCTTCCACGGTGCAGCTTGTGATCTTTCATCTTGTCCGATCCATTTCGTCGGTCTTGGCTAAACTCCGGGACCGCTGACCGGTCAGGTCTTCAACTGATCAGATCTCCTGAGATGAAGAACTGATTCACGACGCCTCGAGGGGGTCAGAGTTCAGCGAGCGCATTCCACAAGCTTTTACTGTTTCTCAGTTCCCCAGTAGATTTGGAAAAAAGAATAATATTATTTAGGACAATGAGAAAATAGAACTTTATAATAACTGTTATTTTAAGTGCTGTCGAATGCATAAGATGACCAAAAACACATGCTGATTACAGTTCCTATGGTAACGGGGGAGGCAGATACAGGTTTCTGACCTGCATCTGGATCACAGTCACACTAGCTCAGATGTCACTTCCCAGATCCAATATCCAGATTCCCAGGTCACGATGTGGCATAAGCTGCGCGATAAAACAAGACGGCAAAAGGCAACTTTTCTTCTTGTCCCTCTTGTGTTTCTATTTACCTTTTCTTGCGAGAAAAACACATCCGATCCCGAATGTGGGTGGACAACGTGCCAGTGTATACAGTGTCAACATCCTGTTCCAGCGTCCATCAGGCCCGGCGACTGACACTGAGCAGATCTGAACACCTCACTACGCCCAACTTCACTTCATTTCACATTCTGATAAAGATTCACTGAAAGTAGCAAACCCTAACCTCTCACTCACCTTTGATTAAGAAAAATAAAAAGGATGATTGGCCCCTCCCCAACCTGTTGCTGCTCTGCTGGTCAACTGACCGCCAGATGCAAGTGTTTCCATTCATCCAACAATGAGGGACATAGATGCATACATATAAGGTACAGTAGAGGGGATAAAGGAAAAATATATATATATATTTTTTTAATCCTGCCTTTCCGTATTCCCCAGAGCCCACAGTGAACCAACACCCCACAGTGAACCAACACCCCACAGTGAACCAACACCCCACAGTGAACCAACACCGCACTCTGCAGCACGAGCAAAGATCGGCTGCAGCTCCAGAATCCCCCCTGCTCTAAATCTCTTCACCCACTCAGCACACATGGAATGTACTTTGCAATTTATCTCACAGTTTCCTGTTGTTTCCTCACCCACGTGACCGCAGGCCCCTCCCCCACTGTCATAATTCTGTCCCCCCACGGCGTCCCCCTCCACTCCCCCCCAAAAAACTGAATACACCAGTTCCCTCACTTCTTGTAGCAATTTAGTTTGTCTTTCTGTTTCATGAAGCAACTTAATTAAAACGGTTCGCTGCAGCGTATAGGAGGAATGCGTCTTTGCTGCAGCTGTGGTTTGTCGTATAAGCCGAGCGGCTCCACAGAGTCCTCTGAGGGCATCCTTTGAATCAGTGGAGGGGGCTGGGGGGGCAGGGGGGCTGACAGGGTGGTGACTGGAGGCTTTATGGCGCTCTTGATCAGGATGGTGATAATAATAAAAAAAAAAGCTCTGGAATGCTGCTGAAAAAAAAATATTGAAGAGACATTATGAGAAATTGATATTCTTTTGCTCCAGATCATGTTATGCTGTTATTCCCTCATCAAACACATACCTGGAGCGTTGCCTCGATTCTTTCCTGTATGTTTGAGTAATCCTTTGATCTCCGATGGCGACCATTCAGCTGTGCAAAACGTCAGGGTGGACCTAGCCCCGCCTCCCTCCATGACTCCAATTCTCAGCTCCTTTAGACTAGTCAGCAGTAATTAGTAAACTCCTGGTGGAACTGCTGAGCTCAATATAGGAGCTACTTCTCAGTGAAACGCTGGTAAAAAACGTAGTTAAGGGGTTAATAGAGGAGCCATGTGGTGAAGGCAGAGTTTCAGAAAGAGCAGGAGTTTTTAAAGAGACAGAGGCCCAATTTCAAGTTGTTAAATTCCAAAGTCAAATGTCTTTTAAGTCAAATTTGGCTTTGATATTGCATTTTTATAGCAATGGAAGTCAGCATAGTTCTTTGATTGTGCTTTAAAACGGCTCTATGTGCCTGGATAAAACATGATGCTGCCTCTTAAGGGGATCTAAATGTGAACGAGTTGCTGGATATTTTGGAGTCAGTATGGAAACAGAAGAATACGATTGGTGCACAGTGTGGCGGCCTTGTGAGTGTGGAACAGACTGGGGGGGACAACTGCCTGAAAATAAGGAGGGCAGCCTCACGTTGATGAATATTAATCCCCATAAACGACTGCGGCGGACGTAACATAGAAGACGAGGACATTGGTCGGATCTGAAGCACAGCACGCTCTCACAGACAGGCCCGGGCTGCCGGTTGCCATGGATCGTGGAGTTGCTATGATCGTGGAGTTGCTATGAAGCCAGCATGTTCAGACGGCTTGTTGTGTCTGAGCGGAGAGGACGGACTGGCCTGTTTAGACTCCAGCCAGGTCTCACGCTGGGCTAAAATAACTCCTCAGGAAGGAATAAAAGCTGATCTTGTGTGTTCTGTCTGCGAAACAAAGAGTTTTACACAGATTCCCTCTGAGGAGTTCAGTGTTTACAGAAGGCCTAGCTGAGCTTCTCTGTCCACCACCGACACAAAAGGCAATAAACTGAGAACTCCCTGCTTGTAAATGAACTTTTTAATGAAAAATGAACTCATCCTTTTACAAGAGTGCGCCAGTATTATCTCAATAATGTCTGCAGCAGCCATCTATCAACCAGGCCAAACTTCATTCAGCTAAGTTCAATTTGTTTTATTTATGCAGGACATATTCATTCAAATCTCATCTGAGGACACTTTACCAGACAAACGGCACCAATAAATGTCGAATGAAGCGTCTTCTTGTTCAAATTTATGTTTATGAAATTGGGTCCAGTAGAAAACAGCAATGGAGTACAGCAGCGTTCAGATCCAGTTGCAGTCAAATTCAAACCCAATTACGATGCAGCGCAATCAGAGTGAGCTGACAGTTTATTTCCAGACGGTAAAAGGTTCTCCGTCCTGAGAACCTCAGTGACTGCATCGAGTCGTCCATTTTTCAAAAGGTCTCCGTCCTCAGCCAGCTTCAACGACCATCTAGAAAAGAGACTGAGCCATACACACACACACACACACACACACACACACACACACACACACACACACACACACACACACACACACACACACACACACACACACACACACACACACAGATGATGATTTCTAGAGTTGATGATGGCGATTCAGTGGACCCCGGCCTGTTTGCAGATTCACCTTCTCCCTGAATTTTCTCTTAAATATCTAAATTAATCACGGAAAATTTGAATAATGGTGGATTTTTTTCCCCAGAGCGTATCTATGATGTTCAAAAATGCTACTCAGCACGCTATTGGCTGGCGTTTGCGAAGCAGTCAATCAATGAGTGCCACTCTGCAAAAACAGATGCTTTACTGTTTTTCTGAGCTTCAGCCTTACAAGGTGAGGTTCAGCTCAGCTCCTACAGACTAGTGGCAGCAGCAATTGGCAAACACCTGGAGGAACTGTGAGTCTGCTAACTACTTCTCAGTCCAGCGCTCCTAACAGTTTTAAATGCCATGATGGAGTAGTTTTGTTATAAAGTGCTGGAGGTGGAAAGAGCAATAGTTTCTTAAAGAGGCAAAGACCCAATTTCAAGATGTCAAACTGCGAACACAGATTTCTTTGAAGTTGTGCTTAATATATGTCATATTTTTATTACTGGAGGTCACATAGTTATGCTATGAAATGGTCCTACATGCATGGAAAATACATAATACATAATACTCTGCAGTTGCACATTCTAAAACATAAGTTGAATAATTGTTTTTAATGTTTGTTCTGTCCTTTAGAAGTGGGCGTGTGAAGGCAAAGTGTGTCCATCAGCATCAGCATGCCTGTGTTTTCCACACGTCCATCCGTGGAGGTTTTGGACATTCTCGTGTCTTTTGTTGCGTCCAGGTCTCCACTCAGTGCTCCAGCAGAGGAATGCGTAGCCTGGGGGAGCTGGGTGGGGACGAGGACACACTCCCCATTGTCATGTTGCACCTGTTTTTCTTAGCTTAGCTTTCCAATAAAGTCAGGGTAGAACACAGGAAATGTCGAGGAAACAGAAAAGCTGCAGTCAACACTACACTGAAGTATTTTCTGTTTCCTGCGAGATGATGTCTCATCAAAGAGACCCGCAGTGACCCGTACCTCCTGACGCGTATCACAGACGTGTATCAAAACCTCAGAGGAATGTTTCCAACGTCTTATTGAATCTATGTCACAAAGAATTAGGGCAGTTCTTAGAGTTGTTACATTGTATTGCATTGTATTAAGTTGTATCTTTAACAAATGAACAGTTGGTGTGTCCTTCGAGGTTCAGGTTTAAAAGCTGACTCGTGTCCCGTCAGTCCTGAGCAGGTCGACACGCCTGCTGTACAGTTGCATCACCTCAGAAATGTTTAATCATTAAGAAGAGGGAGTCATTCATTATCCTGCATGCCTCCTTCTTCTGGTGGAAAAACCTTTGGTTTGAATGAACAATGGTGTGTGGAGGAGAGGTGCTGGACTTGGTCTGCCAGCTGGCTTGGTGCACTGATTACTTTAGGATCTGATAGGGTTTTTCCTGGGAACTAACCAGCACAAAACTACCAAATTATTTGCATGCATGAACAATGGGTGGATCAGACGAAGTTTAATGTTAGCGGCCATATTAGGTTTTCCTGAGCAGGATTGTTTCCAGAAGGTCAGGAGGACATTAGTCGCCGTTCCTTCCCTCCTTTGGGACACATTAACTTGATCTTTAGCAACCTGGTGAAGGCCACACCGTCACTCGCCTGCTATGTTTACTAAAGGAGCAGCCATCTGTGTGTGGCCGGCTCACTCAACGGTCTCCTCTTTCACTGTTTTCTGCTGCTTTCAAGGGCACACTGCTGGAAAAATGACCATATTTAGTGCACATCTACGCCGTTATCACTGTAGATTATAAATCCAAAATACTGCCTAGCAATTGTCCTTGAAAGTGGGATAAGTATGCTGACATTTCTATAATCTGATTGTTACCAGTCTCACCACTCCTCACCCAGGGTAATAGGTGGATATATGGGGCAGCAAACCTGATGCATGGTGCTGGCTTTGAGCTTAATGTAATTCTGTGGACAGACGGTGGAGTGATGACCCAATCTGAAGGCTGAGCACTGTAAATCTGATCCATAAAACCAAAGCTACCTTGTTGCCTCGTCGCTCGCGCTCTCTTTCTCTGGGAGCGAGGCGCTATGATTTACAGAGCCGCTCGTAAAGCCTCCTTCCTGTCTGCGCGGCATCAAGGCGGAATGGTTTCCTGAAGCCGGGACTCCTCTGGTTATTCCTGAGAGCGAATGTAAACCCTCAAGATTTTTTTTTCCTCCCCTTTGTCTTTTAATCGCCTGTTTGGTGTGGATGTTCTGTTTAACCACACGGTGCCGTTGGGTTTATGACTTCCATATCTTCTGTTTTGACCACAGCACAACTGACAGATGTTTCTGATGTGTGCTCAGGTGGCTGCATTTAGCAGATCACAAGTACTTGAACTGAAATTACACAGGAAGATCATTTTCTCAGACGATGCTCACATTTGCACATCAGCATAAATGTCATATTCATTTTAGGGCTTTCAGTAATCCAACTGATCTGTTCTTTTAATAAGGTGGAGTAAATAATACTTTCTCTGGTCCCAGGGTAACAATTGTACTTACATCCTCAAACATAATCAAAAAGCTTTACTAATATTTAGATCAAGCCAAATACTCCTGACGGAGTCGGTGATGAAACGGTGAAACGCCGCCGTTCCAAATGTATTTCCAGATGTTTTCACTCCATTTTCAGAGGAGATGAAGCTACTTGGTCAAAGTGACCAGGACAATGTCAGAGAGGACAATGGTCCTTTCTCCAGCTGGGTCCTTAATGTACGAGGTTGAAGAAGAGTCAGTGAGTTGAATTTATGAATTCGGTTCATTGATACCAAAGTACAGCTGGTCCATAATTCATGCTGTCCTTATGGGCTGGCAGAGCAAAACGTCACCTCACAGTTTGTGGTTCTCTTTGTTCGCCTCCATCTAAGCTACACCCTAAAGACGGCGTTCCCCAGTGTGTCATCTCCTTTAACTATAATTTTTACCGTGTGTGTGTGTTTTTGTGTGTGGCTCTGGTGGAACCCATCCTGGGGTTCCCTGAACACTTGCTCTCACAAAGCTCCGCCTGTTTCCACAAAGCTCCTCCTCCTCCTCCTCCTCCTCACAGCTGCAGTCTCCTGCTCAGTGTCGCCCTCCCCGGCTCCTCCGATGCTCCGTTCTGTCTAAATTGCTCTTCTCTGTGTGTGAATGGTTGTTTGGCCTGTGCGCCTGCACAGAGGAGACTGTTTGACCTGTCCGGTTTGAGCCCCGCCTTTCAGCCCTCTATAAGCCATCCATATTTAGGCCAGACTACTTTTTAGGGGATGAGGTGCAACTTGCTGAGGGACATTTAGCAAACATTACCATTTTCTCTTCTTTGTCGAGTATTCAACTGAAAGCGTCTGAACGTCTCCTCGCTGTTCGCAGCCCTTTGTTTCCTACCGTGAAGTTTCGTGGAGATGTTCTCTTTCGATCTGCACATTTTCCACTCTGCTGAGTGGTTCCCTCAGATCGTTAAACGTCCATTCATTAGAGGGGGACCCAGCCAGGGACTTAGCGTCAAGGCAAACACAGAGAGGCCTGGGTTGGGGGTGAGGAGGGCGGCTCATTACTGACAATGGGTGCCTGCTTGTGCAGTGTGTGGAAACTGCAGCAAAGTGTGGAATCGGATGTGATCACAACTGAGACGCAGCTTTATATGGGAGTTTTGCATTCTGCATCCTAAACCGACCGCATCGGGCGGAAGCAGTGAACGACGGCGGAGCAACGCTGTTCAAAAAAACGAATTGAACGTGCAACGTTTGATTTAGAGGGGAGTCTTAGACTTCTGTAACAGCTAGTGGAAAAGATATAAAATAATAACCCGACAAGCGATGGGAACTCCCAACATGTTCCGTGCTCAGACATGCCTGGGAGAGATGACGGCTGTCTCTGCTGTGTTAACAAGCCCACCAAATAAGCAGGTAGGTGTCTTACACAAGACTCTTCTGTGATTTTCCTCAACACAAAAGATTTCCAATAAGGGACAAACATAAACTTCTGCCTTTCGATGTTTGAGGAGGTGGAAAGCGGCTGAGTTAAGCCTGGTATTGTTCTGGGTTCCACGCAGACTTGCGTAATGTTTGAACAAGCTCGCTCACTGGAATTTCAAAAAAGAGGAGCGCCGAACTTGACGAATGAATAGAACCACTGAGAACTGTGCAGTTTTATTCCTGTATTCTTACAAATTGTACGCAGACACACTCGACTGAGTGTAGGCCACAGTATTTTGTAAAGATGTTTTTTTAATTATACAGCAATTTGAAGGTGCACAAAGAAGGACTCATGAACCAAACACTTGCAACTGTAATTGACTCAGAAGGTGCTTCTATGAAGTGCAAACTCAGGGAAGTAGAGGAGCCATTTTGAGATTTTTACTAGCAAAAAAACATGCACTTTTTTTTTTCTTCCATTTTATAAATATGCATAGCTTTCTACATGAAACCCTAATAAAATTCTGTGAAATTGGGGGATGTTGAAGGTTTGAGTAGTTTTGGAAGACAATGTAAAAGCATCTCTCCTGACACTCACAATGAGTCTGTGGCCTGTGGCCTTGAACATGGAGCAACGAGGACGTCGTAGGAAGAACGTTTTCTTTGCAGAGATGAAATCTGGTGTCCTCCTGCCTTCAGAAGGAGATAATCAGCAGATTGGAGGGAGTTTCATCTAGTCCTCGACGCGTCTCCGCCTGAGCCAAAACAAACATCAGGGTGGAGCTTCCTGCCTAAAATCCTGGGAGAGCCAACCCAATGAATCAAGGAGACCACAGTCATAGTCAAGGCCACAAATGCGCTTCTAAGTGATAAGCACCAAAGGCTGTGACAGAAAAGGCGAAGGGTGCACAGTTAGACATGAGGGACTTTGTTTCTCTGGAGACTGGTGCAAACGCTGCAACTGTAATAGATTTCAGGGGGAAAGATACCGTCGTGTACAAACAGCGTCCTGTGGATTCCCTTGACCTTCGGTCCCAGTTAGAGAGCGGCGGCAGTGAATAGAAAAGTTGGAGTGGACGGTGAACAAAGAGGCAGTAATCAAAGAAGTCTCTCCTGTTTCTTTAGATCACTGCTTGAACAGCTGTTTCTGCAGGACGCTCTTACTCATCCACTCTTGGCAGAGCAGAGCCGGATAATAGATGCATTCTTGTGAGCGAGATGAGGGTTGCCAGGATGGGGACACTTACAGGGATTCCTCTGTGCAGCCTCTGGTTTCAGTGCCAGCTGAGAGGGAGAGATCCGACTGACAGTTTGCAGCCCAACACCAAACACCGCAGGCCAAATCACTGCCTTTATACATGTGTGACAAGTGATATGCTTTGTAATCCTCAATTCACAATGAACTAGATCTCAAAAGAGTTGACTTTTTGAACAGAACAGTGTTTTTTTTTTTGTGGTGTTACGTCCTTTTAAATCACACAGTTGCACTGGGATTTCTGTTTTACATTACTGCTACATAATGACACTTGATTAACCAATGGCTGATCATTGGTGATGTCATGTTTGACAGATTCTAGACATTGCAAAATAAATGAACCAGTAACTTAGATGCTTCATGGAAACTTGTTTGAAGAAATATGTTTTTTGCTATCTTGCAAAAAATGACAATTTCAACAAAATATTCTCATCACTTCCTAAAAACCCACCAAATGTTGTCAAAAGCTGCCCAAACTTTAGGAACCTGCTCAGAGCTCATTTTTCCCACTCAAACATGTTCAAAAGCAGCCCAGTTGGGGGGAAACCTGCCTAATCTGGCAACACTGACAAAGAGGTGGTAGTGGACTGAGAAAGAAAGACCAGATGTCGGGTGACGTTGCAGGTACATTAAGTTCTTGAAAAGTTAAAAAAATTGTATCGTCATAGCAGATGTTGCCAGGCCTGAAAACATGTTTTATGTGGATGAAAATGTAAAGACATACAGCACAAGTCCTGTAAAGTATATACAGTAAATGAGCTTAATTTATCTCAAGTTTTGTAGTCATGACTGCCACTCAAAGCGCTTTGCACCCGAGACACATTCAAATCTGACCAATCTGCCGAGATGCAGATTGGTCAGAAGCTTCCCAGGGGCAAGATGGCCGCTCTTCCCACCCAACCACAGTAATGTGCCGTCATGGAGACACCTATGCGACTAACATGCTATGTGCATTTTGTGTACTTCACATCAGTTGTTGGCGATTTGTTATTTGCTGCTGACGAGAATCATTTTGTGGCTAAAACAAACATTATTTTCACATCAACTTTGTAAGTTGATGTGAAAATAATGTAACTCATGATGCAACATATGTCTTGTAAATATGTTGAAATGTTGCACATTGTCCTCAGGTGTACAGTCAGTGACAGAGTACAAACGGAGCCATTCACCAAGAATAACGGCGCAACGGGGAGCGGAGGAGCGTTAGCTAAACGTGACAGCAGAGAGACAAGCATCATTAGTGCTTCACTGAAGGGCAGCAGGCGGCCAATAGCGCGGATCCTCTCTGACTTCAGGTCACCAGGGCAGCAGTGTGGGTGGAAGACGTCCTGCGGAGGAGCCGTTAGCTTTGGAAGGAGTTTTAGTTGTGTTTCCATGTGTGAGCGAGGAGTGGGGAAACATCTTGACACACATGTTCTGCGTTACCTTTCTGACTCCTTTGGCAGCTGTTTACGCCCATAGGAGCATGTTATTCTAGGTTTACCTGGTGTCTGTTCACACACACACACACACGCACACATACACACACACACACACACACACACACACACACACCCCACACACACACACACACACACAACACTTCCCACTCAGCTCAGCGTCCCTGATGTGTAGCAGTCTGGGAACAGCGGGGCCTGACTTACAACGCCACTGGGAACCTGGAAAAATCATTTGTTCCTGTTAGACCTCAGGTCAAGCAATAGGAACGCCATTTGGTGCAGCTTTTTCACTCTATACTAAATGTGAGGTTATTATCTGGCTCATGTTTTTTTCCAGAACATCCATCTGGACGAGCGAGACCGCTCAGAGAAAATGAGTTTCTTCCCTAAATCAAAAGCATGAGGTGATTTCCTGTGCTTTGCACTCAGGTTCTCTTTAGGCAGATATCCTTGACTCGTTCCCGTTTTCTCCCATTTTATCTCAGTCCAGGGCATAATGAGGGAGAGGCAGAAATAAAGAGATACTTAACAGTTAAAAGACCTGCCCGTCTCCCACTCACCAGTGTGCTGTGACTCCCTGAGTGGGGCGTTCACATGGATCAGCACAAATTGACCGCTGGACCTCCTTCATCTGCAGGAGCGCCGCGCGACTCCCTTGAAATTCTTCAAAGTAAGATGGAATTGCGTTGATGGCTGTGTGGGAGTAGGAAGCAATGACCGGCGTTTGTTACCGTCCCCCTCGTAATTACAGTCCCTCTGGCCTCCACGGTGGGCGTGTACGACAATATGTGGACGCGATTGACGAGGACCCGTTTGTGTTGGGGGTCTTAAATACACAGACCACTGTTTAGAGTGGAACCATTTGTTTACACATAAATATGCGGTTGTTGACTGGTGTTTTTGCACAAAACACGAGCAAAACCTCAGGTTTTCTAAACCTGTGAGGCTCTTTATATTTTCTCACAATGCAACCACGAAGTTGCGTTTTGATCACGCTTTTATGTGACAGGCCAACACAAAACAGGGCAGAGTCCAATGGGGAAGTGGGTGAAACAATCAAAAATCAGAAAAATGCTGCATGGTTTAGTATTAATCTGATCCATTGCAACACATCACATTCTTACTAATATGTGACGTCATTACTGCTGGTGGCTAAGCTGACCGAACATTTACTTCCCCCTAAAAGCAGAAAAGTTCAATAAGCACATTGTAAAAGTACAGTATTAATGTGTTGTTAGCTTTTGTACCATAAAACAGAGAAGCAGAAATAAAACCAGCACAGCTGCAACTGACTCTTAGCTTTTTGACCATGTTTGCCTGGTGCTATTCTAGTGTTAACATTACCTATTAGCTCGCTAGCCTTGTGGAACAACAAATAAAATGTATCTCTGATAATGAGAAGGACGAAAAAAAAAAAAACGTCATCGCTTTGCTCCTGTTTTTAGACTAGTGTTTGCAGTGTAGCACAGCAAGCTACTACAGGAATGCAGAAAGTTACAGGCTTTTTTAAAAAAATATATACTTACAGTCATAACTGAGAATCCCTAGAAATATAATTTTGTGGGATTACTTGTGGTTTATTTATGAATATTTTGTGTTGCTAATCTATTGTTGCAGCAGGCATATTCAGTAAAGTGTCAGATGGATACAAAAACTGAAGAGACTTAAACGTCTGGAGCAACTGATGGCTTTAGAAACAAGAAATAAGAGAATTAGAACTAAAAGCTGAAGCAGATTCTTAACCTACTGTTGCTGTTTATGTAGATCTAGTGTAGCTAGCTACAACAGGAAGCTTGAAAAGTTGCTTTTAAAACTTGCCTAAGTTTGACTAATTATTATTTATGACATATTTCTATATATTTTTCTCTATATGGCAAAAATGTTTAATAAAGCCATCATTAGGGGGGTTCTCTATTTGCTAGCATTGCAGCCTAGCAAGCTGCTGCTATATATGAAGCTATAAAAGTAGATTTTAAAACAACCCTGAGTTTTAAAAGTTATTTGTGATCCATTTGGAGATTTGTTTTATGACAAACATTTTGATAAAACCAGCTGCCAAGCAGTTTCTGTACATCTACACCCAAGTATTAGCACTGTAGTCCAGCTAGCTGCAACAAGAGGTTAGAAAAGTAATAGTTTAAAACGCCTTGAAATCTTTATTTCTTATTTTTTAATCAAAGCGCAAAGCTTGTGTCAAGTGTGTTCAGATGTTTGTAATTTTATTGCTAAAATATTGAACTGGGTGATGTCGTCAGGATTTGACTGGAAAACGATGCAGCCCTGTTGTTGGAACAATAACGAGTTTCAGTTTCGTCAATTGGCCTCTTAGTGTTTTGTTTAGGAGGTTTCAGACAGGATGAATCGTGCATCTTTAAAATCACAAGTTAATTGCCAAACCTTTGTGTTTTTTCATCCAAAGAAAGAAAACATGACTTGTAAAGAAATCATGTTAATAAAGCGAACTCTGTCACAGACTGCCACAGGTTTTTGTTTATGTCATTGATTATGGGTCATTGTGGGGGGGGTTTTGGACCAAATGGGCTCCCTTAATCACACTGATAACTCTGAGGAAGGTTTGATGAGTTGGGGACAATTGCTCTCACTGAGAGAAAATAGCATCATTTATTATGTGCAGAAGAAAAGGGGGGAAATACTTGACGGTGAAACTCAGCCGGTAATTGCGGCTGTTTTCTGCACAAAGCTCTCAGCTTTTTGTCCGGTGTTGGAACAAAGCCAGCTGCTCCACTGTTACTCTCTGAGAGAAGTTAGAGAAGCACGGAACGTGTCACTGAATGACGTCATGTCTCTGACATCATTCAGCGGAAAGGACGCGTGGTGGACTTGAACTTATCAGCCTTCTGCGCATGCGGAAAAACATCTGCAAATACGTATATGTTGAGGATTACGCACATTCATGTTCAAATTGGACACTGAAGGTAACGTGTGACGCAATGCGCGCTCCCGACACAGCAGAGCAGAGTTTAGCGGGGGAGCGGAATTTAACACAACACCTGGATTAAAAGAGAACACAGAACTTCACAATTAAAGGGGTTCTTTATTTTCAACAGAGACGTGGCCACGAGGCTTCATTGAAAACTGATTCATATATTTCATGGCATCTTTTAATGCGCAGGGAATAAAAGTGATTTTGAAGATCCTCAAATACAGTTGATTCTGTTTTCAACAGCATCGATTCATAAGAAAAGTCGGATTTCCTGTTGGCAGAAAAAAAAAATCTGTTGAAAGATCATATTCAATAATCTGCCAACTGAGTTTATAATCTATTCTTCTGATCACTGGATTTTTTTGCAGCGTTTAGCCACATCTAAACACTGCAGTGTTTAGATGTGGCACCACCTACTGGCCGCGCTGTGTCACTACAAACAAAAACTCAACACACAAACTCAACTTCTCTGCATATTTTTCTGACCCTGCAGAGTGTCACGGTCTGTGAATAAAAAGGCTTTTAAAAATATATACTTACAGTCATAATTGAGAATCCCAAACTGTTAAAACTAGTTTGAATAATAAACTAAACCTGTTTATGAAATTCCTTCAGGTGAGATTTACTGTGATTCTGCGCTATATAAATAAACTGAATTGAATTTGTTGACAAATTAAATGAAATTTAGTTGAAAAAACTAATTTAATGAGGCCCCAGATTCAGGCAGACTATTTTCAACACTGGTGCAACATATAGCATCTCTATTTGTGCTGGATCTTAGACTGTAGCTATAAATCAGACTCAGATTTTTGAATATGAAGCTTAAAAACGCCAGTGATGAAGTACTTCTACTCTTGGGTACAATTTTTGGCTATCAAAACGATCTCTGCTCAACCACAACATCTTGTTACTCCACTAAATCATAAAATGTGTAAGTCTATGATTTTTATTGGGAAATATTCAGCACCAGGATTCTCTCACTGAATGCACATGAAGACAGAACTTGTCCCCCGTAGGGAGTTTGTCACTTTTTTTTATTCAGATTGTACATCAAAGCAGCTGAGGGCTGTTTCCCCAAAGCAACACACAACCATGACAAACGCAACTGCTCCACCAGACTCAATGGAATGAAACGCCAAAACGGTGAGTTTCCTTTCTTCAATTCAGCACCATTTATTTGTTTCTCATCATTGAGAGTGCGGAGTCTTCTTCTCTCCACTAGGAAGCAGGAAAGAGTCCTTCTGCTTCTACTGTGGCCTAAAGCGTTGAATGACATGACCGATACTAGATAAACAGAAGAAGGAAACAGCTGTACATTGTATTCTATACACACTAACTGAAAGGGCGAGAAAGGAAATACAATGGAAACTAGTGAGAGAGATGAACACAGAGTCCTTCCAGGAACCTGACTTAGAACTTTTAAAAGCTACAGCCACTGTAATAAACTCTATACAGCCGTGTTTCCATTTCTGTGCCGCCACACATGAACTTACCAGGGTGCACTATAATTTACATGTGAGTACATTTACAGAATAAATCAGAAGGATTGCATAATACAGTCATTTGAAGGCGACCAGCCAGACCAGCTGACTGATGATCCTTGAGGCTTTCAGGAGTTCACTGTAAAACATTGTCACCTCTTGGCAGTGAGACGAGGTGGATGTGAGGACCAGTAGGTACCTCCACCCGGATAACAGGAAGGTTGCAGGAGATGGCGACGGATTTGGAATTTTCTTCTTTATCCAGTGTCTTGCAAATATATATCTATATATATATATTCAAGTCTCTAGAAATTCCTTACATTTTTCTTTTGTCTGCTTTACTGAGATAGACAAACACAAAGCAGTTCATGATTTGTGCAATTTAAAACATGTGGGATTCATTTGAGTTTAGTCTCATCAAAACTCGTTCGAATTGTGTAACATGGTGGAGGTAGTGTCATGCTATGGTAGTGCTTTCATTGAGGACAGAAAGGATGAGTGAGGTTATAGCACCTGCAAGAAAGTGTAAGAAAACCCTCAAGATGAGAGTGAAGCAGTCCTTCCAGTTTTTTTGCAATTTCACAATAGCAGAAATTCACTCAAAATTAGCAGATACACACGTTTTTTATGCTTTAATGCATGATTGTTGTGAGTGTATTGCAAATTTTCTGCAAAAATTGACAAAAAAAAGGGCTTCAGTGATTTTAAAATTAAGCCTTAAAAATTTAAAGATGTTTATAGAAAAATCTAGAAATTTCTGAATTTCAAAAAATTTTTTGAACTTTTCAAACTCAGAAATGTTCAGGGTTTTTTCTTATTTTATTTTATTTTTTCCAGAAAATGTCTGCAGATTAACCTAAAAATTTATTTCCAAAAATGTTCTACTTTTGGAGCTCAGAAATATTCTTGTTTTTTCTAGAAAATTTTTCAATAAAACATTGCAAGTTTTCTGGCAGAAACGTACTCCTTTCTTTTTCTTTATTGGCCATAATATGCTGTCATTTTTAAGGCCGATGTTCTGAAACACTCTCTATTCAATCTGACGACGCTTCAACTGTTTCACAAAGAAGAAGGGCAACAATTTGAGAGAGCACAATTAGACTGCAGGTCTAAATTCAACTGCATGCTTCATTTTTCAGATTATCAGTAAAAATAATAAAAACCTTGTATTATTACCATATTGCACTACTTTGTGTTAGTCTGTCACATAAAATACAGTAAAGAAAATGTGAAAAAGCTCGAGGGAAACATTTGCAAGGCACTGCATTAAGGAGAAGTATGTTCAGTTCCATACAAGTCCAGCAGAGGGCAGTCTCTTCAAAGCTTTGTAGAGTAAAAGCCTTATTACAGTCAAAACCGTCTCTTCTTCTGCTGTTCTTTGCTGTAACTCAGCTTGGTGAAGAGTTCATTCACACTTTCTCTCTTCCTCACTTTAGCATCAGAAAAGACTTGAGATGCAAACAGTCCAGGGCCAGAAATGACCCATAATCCCTTGCGCCTATGCTTGTCCCTCAGTCCTGCAATCACTAAATGGGAGACCTTCACAACTTCCGTAGAAAAACACACCCACGCAGGCACACACACAAACACACACACACACATAGACACACAATGACTCTCAGTCCCAGATGTTCAGTCATCATTTCTTATTGGCTATCCTCCTCTTCCTGGTGGCCAGCATGTCGTAGAAAGGATCCCTGCTGATGCTCGCCCTGCGAAGGAGGACAGGAAGGCAGGGATTAATGGCAGCATCCAAACGTTCGTTATGAGGGGTCAGACTGTCAGCGCTGTGAATATGTTGTCTGTGACTGTCAGCATCAGTGCTTCCTGCTTGGTGTTTGTGCTGCATTTTGGTTGAGCGGGGTGGAGGGGAAACGGTCCCCCAGCTGTAGCTCTGACATGAACATGAACAAAATTTCTGATTCAAACGTTTTCTGTTTTGTTAGACTAGAAACCTCTATCTGATCAGTGGTAGCAGCAGAAGAAAGTAGAGGGAACACATGATCAAATAGTAAATAAATAAAAACTGATACATGACAGATATCAACATAATGAATATTTAGCATTTTAGTATTCGCTTCTGCTAAATACCATCCAGGTGAAGCACCTAAAGGTCACGATCAAAACCTTGAAGTAGGAGAGGGTGTACTTTCTTTTTCAGCATGATGGTTCAGGGTAAACCTGGTCTTTATTTGGTGGAAACAGTTTATGCTGTGCAGGAAAACACCAACATGAGGGTGTGGAGCCTCTTTATTTACAGGCGTCGTTTTAGGGATGATCTCTTCTCACCTTTCAAAATAAATCAGTCTGATTACAGCAGCTTTGTGCGGTGAGAATCCATCTCCACATCCTGTCAGCCCGCGCTCTCGTTAGGATAACGACAGCCTCGTGTCGCACTCAACAAAACGCTGAACAATTAGCAGCTGACGTGCCGCTGCCCGGTTCGTATGTGTGAACAGATGAATCAGGTTGGGTCGCTGTGTGTATGTGTGTGTGGACACGTGTGTGTAAGAATGTGCTGACTGTCGGGGAGCCGGCTGCCGCCTCAGTCGTCCACCTCGTCCACGCCAGACTGGGACGGGACAGGACAGCTCAGCCCTGCTGAGTCCAGTTTGTGACGGCCATTATTCCCACAGTGAAAAGGACGGCCTCTGGATCCGACTCTAAATGCTCTAAACACAGACGAACCAGCAACTTTCTCTCTCTCTCTCTGCTCTGAACATGAAGCGACCTCACCCCCAGCAGGACTTCAGGAACTAAACGGCACCACTCTCATTTAACAGATATACATCTGTCAGTGCTAAGAGGCTCCATAACATCATTACTGAATGCAAGAATGGAGTAATAGAATTTTCTGCTCTGATATTGATTGTATGTGCAAGTGAAGCTGACTGGAGGAAAGCCAACGCAGCTAATCAATAACACACTGAGTCCAATTTACAGAAGCATTTCCACTGTCCCAACCCCTCTGGATAACAAGGCAGCTGTTGGACCTTTGGTACCTTGCAAAAGTATCCAAACCACTTCAATATTTCTTATTTGGTCAATGATGTGATAAAAACATGTGCCGAAGCTTCTCAGATGCAATGTGAATTGTGTGCACTTACATTAACTGACTTCTTCATTTGCACCATAATGTGTCACCAAGGTGACGCTTGAAGCAACGTGCGAAGGTCAGAGGACCAAGATCAAGATCAAGGCTGCTCTAATGCATGGACGTTTTATGTCATGGGACCAACACAAGGTAGCGCAGAGTTATGAAGTGGAGGAAAAATGATACATCTTTCATCTGAAAAATCAATTTTAGTATCAGATTATAAAAAAATCTGATACTCCTAAATGAACTTCACGGCTGGATCCTCCCTTGTCTCTCCACTTCAGCTATATACCTCTTTGTGTTGGTCTATCAAGGAAAATCCTAATAAAACACACTGTAACTTTGTGTTTGTAATATAACAGAAAGAGGCTTTGGACACGTTGCCAGGTGCTGTGAAGTTTAAACACCTCCAAGGATGCATTCAGGTGCTTTTTTTCTGAGGCTCTATTTGGGTTTTTCTCTTTGCTTTTGAACTCAAAGGGAAGTGACCTTCACTGGAAGAGCAAGATTACCTCTAAGTGTTATCTGCATGGACGTGTGAGAGGAGGGTTTACATTTGGCCACCAGCCTGTGTGTGTGTGCGTGTGTGTGTGTGTGTGTGTGTGTGTATATGCATTTCTAATTGCAGTCCTCATCAGTGTGAGTGTTTGTTTCTCCCACTGTGAAGGTCAGACATGTGAAAGTCTCATGTGGGCGCTGGCTAAGTGCCCTCTGAGAGGAAATGGATCCGCGCCAACGTGCCAGGTCTTACTTGATGGACTTGATCCACTCCTCCTTCTCCTCTGGGGTCGGGGCCGATATCCTGTACACCACGTGGTTGCCCTCCACCACCCGCCCGTCAGCCTCCGTCTTGCAGGCCTTGATGACCTGACCTTTGTGGCTGGGATTGTAGAGCTCAAAGCAGTTCTAGGAAGACATCATAAAGGCACGATCAGCATTTCACCGAAACAAACTGAGAAGAGATATCTGAGTAAATCTTGTTTAGGCAACAGGAGGCATTTGGACTACTAGTGTTACTCCGTACTGGTTTCCTGGGCTCATCCACCTCTCTTATGCTGAGGTTTTCAAGGGGAATAATCCCGCGAGGCTCTTTATCCTGAGGACACAAACAAAACACCGGCTCAGCGTCAACATATTGCTTGTTTTGTGAATGCATTTGCCTCCATTTATAATCAAAACCAGGATAGCATCTGCTTATAAAGAAGCTAAAGATTCCACATAAAAGCATTTGTGAAATGTTATAACGCTGCTCTTGCTGTGGTTGTGAATGTAGCTTCTTTTTTTTATGGAGATTTTCAAATAAAAGTCACAAACTTTAAATTCCAGAACATTGAAAGAAAAAAGAAAATATCTGGCCAAAAAAAGGAGGTGGGTGGTAACCACATTATTACCCAGGCACATAAAATACAAATCCATCCTTTGTTTGAGTAACATAATCTCACACTGAAATGTTTAGACAAATTGGATCTATAACAGGGCAGTATTATGTGTTTTCCAACCACGTAACTCCATTTCATAGCACGGTGTCACGCTCAGTTGTTATAAAAATGCTGTTAATATCAGATATGACTTAAAAGAAATTTGACTTTGTAATGTAATGCCTTGAATTTGGGCCTCTGTCTGTTTAAAAACTCCAGCTCTTTCTGAAACTCCACATTCAGGATGTCATCACAACATTGGCTCCTCTATCAACCCTGTAACAATGCTTTTAGCAGCATTTCACTGAGAAGTAGCTCTTAAAATGAGATGAGCAGGTTCACCAGGTGCGTGCTACTGGCTACTGACTAGTCTGAAGGAGCTGAGTGGAGGAGGGCTGCTCTGTGAGTCGGAAGCTTGGAAACTGCAGCTCAGAGGAGGAGCTTTGTCCACCCAGGGGTTTTCACACCTGAATGGTTGCTCCATAAATGAGAAATCATTTATGGAGAACAAATGATTCCTCAAACATGAATGGAAGAATCAAAGCAACACTCCAGGTCTCCAGGTCTGATTTTGATGAGAGAATACGTTATAACATGATGTATAACATCTGTTATAACTTAAAAAAAAAAAAAGTTATAACTTTTTTATAGCTTAAAAAGTGGGTTTAACATAAAACTTACTGCCTCTTTAATTTCTTAGTTGAGTCTTTGTTCTTTCTAAATGTTCTCAAGCTAAAAATATTGGGAGTTTCTTGAGAATGAGAATGTTCTACTACTGCAAGAAAATATTGCTTAAAATAATCATAAAAAAAATTCTCCCCAATGCACTTCCATGAAATACTATTGCTCCTTTACTTTGAGGAGAATCTGACTGAACCGAAAACCTGCCGAAGGTTAACTCTCATTCTGGTCACATAGGGGACAGCACCTGGGGGAGATGCAACCCTGAGCTCCACATTCATTGTGGTTGCTGTAGCGATGACAGACGCCTGTCTTTACTGCTGTAGAGTGATTGTGTTTCTCTGTTTTTCTCGTGGCTGAGAGGCAGATTCCCCCTCAGGGACGGAGGCTGGCAGCTGGCTCGGTGTGAACCGTGGCCCCCCACCACCTCTACAGGCGCTGGTGTACGCTGGGGGATTCCAGGCTGTGTGTGTGTGTGTGTGTGTGGGGGGGGGGCGTTAGGGGTGGGCTATGTTTTTGCAGTGCCAGATGTGTTGCTGTGGATTTTGCAGATGTTTCCAATCAAGTCTCATGTTAATTGCAGGAGTGTGGCTCATTTAAGTCCAAAGGGACACATCTGCTAAACAGTAAACCTGGAGGGCAAAGACTTGTGCCACTGTCTTTTATGATACTGACATAAAAAAGATTACTTTTATTTATTTATTTATGTTTTTGTTGCATCAAATTCTTTTATATAGTCTTTTGAGGATTGAGATTCAAACAGAATCCAATAAAACAATTGATGCACATATGATGAGCAAAAAGGTGGAAAATCATCTTATTATTACTGCTGTAATCCGCAAAGGCCGAGTCGACATGTAACCAGATAGCTGGGTAAACAAGAACATTTTTATGCACTTCGGCCTTCCATCCTGTTTAATTCACTGAAAACAAAATCACTCCGGCCAAAGTGGAGGTTTTTGAAAAAACTCTGTGTTTGCGTTGCCGTGTGGACGAGGAAAAATGGAGATTCCAGGTGGCGTGCTTTACAGTCTGCGACAAATAATGAACCAATACTTACTGTGACATGACTCCCAGCTGACATCATCTTGTATTTTATTAGAATAGAATTAGAATAGAATTCAACTTTATTGTCATTGCATTGTCACTTGTACAAGCAACGAAATGTAGTTATTACTTTTATATCAAATATAAAGTTAAAGTATTGCTAATATAAATGTCTAATTTAATATAACATCCAATATAAAGTTAAAAGTAGTTCAACCTGTCCTGTTGCGCTATTATTTCTGCCCTTTTATGCACTTGCTGGTACTTACTGTTGTGTACTCAAAGTAGTAGAGGCAGTTGTCGGTTAGGATGAACCATCTTCTCTTCCACGTTTTGACTCTGCCACCTATCGGGAAGAAACATATGGCATTTGAGTTTACCCCGAGTTGCCAGTGGAGTTTTTTTTTTGTTGTTCACATTAGAAGGTAACATACAACACACCCCAGCTTCATGTACCACATCTGGTTCTGATCCTCAGACCGGGATCAGGGCATCTAGGGCTCCCCCCCCAGCTCCCAGCGGGAAGCAGGGGAGGTTTGTGAAGTCATTTGAACTCTGTGTTACCATCGAGAGAAAAAGCTCCACCATGACGGCTACAGCGTAATGCCACACACCATCTCTGACCAGGCGATGCCGAAACGTTTGTGAGTTTGACTGGAGCAGAAAACTGATGTGTCTGGGTTGTTTTAATGAAAGTCCAATTGATTGTTATCTGACCAGAATCTTTCTTTGCGCTACATGAGGTAAAATCTCTCTTAAACTAAAGTGATAGAATTATTGAATTAATTACCCCATCTCTACTTTATATATGCAATGACTGCACAATCTGCATTTTATAGTTCATAATGTATTTGCTGACATTGTAGAAAGTGCGGAAAAAAAAAAAACTAACTGCCGTTAATGATGTAATCGGATGTAATCTGAGATCTTGGGATAATTCCGCTGCAGTCGACCCATAAGCCTTACACAGCTGCTAATCTCCCTCAGCCATATGTCTGATGTCATCCTCACAAACGGACACAATGCGATGCACAAGGTCCAGATTTCACCAGACGCCTGAAAATAACCGAAATCATTTTCAGTTATGCTAAATAGTGTGTGTATTGAATAATAATTTGTAGTGTGTCTTTGGTTTTACTTTAGGTTCCATTTAGTGTTTATAGAGACTGGAAAGTCTCTTCTCCCTTTAATTTGACATAACACTGCCTTACTTTGTATTACTTTTAAATTTGATCTTAATATCTGTTCTAGATCCAGTCTTCCCTGACAATTAAATAACTCATTGTTCACTGTACATCAGAAAGCGAATTTAGTATTTATTAAATTACAATAACATAATTTATAAATCTATTTGCATAGACTTCCAGGAGGTGGCACTATAGACAATGATGTACTTTAATTCTACTTTTTGTTTTGCCCAAAATAAAAACTAATTACTAATAGCTCACTCTGATTAAATCCTCTTCTTTGCAACAAAAATGACGTTGAAAGGTAATAAAGCTAACTGGGGATGAACCACCCAATGACCTAATGTCGTTGGCTGGCTGGCCTGGATTGTATATGAAGACAGGACATCTGTTTATGTATTGTATTCAAACATTTAGAGCGTTGACGGCTCTGTTGGACTGTTACTGTAATAACTAAAGAGTGAACATTGTGCAGTGAGGCTAGAACTTCTCCAGTAGAAAAAGAGGCAGCCTCTGAAACATGTTGCTAATTAGATTACAAAAAGTGAGTTATCTGAACTTTTTTGTTGATGTAATTTAGAGCTTTCAACTTCTATGCAACGCGACTTGCACAATTTGGACCTGAAAAGGTGAAAATATTTACAATCTAGAAAACACACTCAGAGTCTAGTGTTAGGGCTGATGGTGCTAATGACTAACGAAAGCTGTTAAGATCCCTTAAATATTAGTATCTAAAACTCCTCTCGATTCTCAGCCACGATTTCCCATGTTTTCTCGAGACTGACATTTTTTCCAAGCTTATTTGTTTTAATCTGAACAAGTGAAAACTATAGCAGCCGCTTTTCAGTCAACTGACAGGCGGCAAACTTTACACTCCAGAAGTGGTCCAACAGAACATTTCTGTGGTTCTGAAGTCATGAGTTTCGGTAACTGTAACTCTCATGCCTTGGTGTCAATAAGGGGAACATGCTGCCCAGGTTTGATGATGACCGGATCAGGCACGGTGACGGCAGCCGTCTCCGCCTCTGGTAACAGCAGAGGGTTATGAGAGCACAGACATGAGGTTTCACTGCAGCACAAAACCGACCGTCCAGGAGAGTGTCTTCATTAAGACATCAACAATAATGTTCCCTCATTACACTCAGTTGGAGTGGCTCTGATGGAGAGCGGAGTTACAGAGGGCGCAGCATTAATGAGGAAAAAATGGTTCTGGTGAAGAGCAGCTGGGTCGGAGAGCAGGCAAAACAGGAAGAGAGCGGATGTCATGACAAAGCAGCAAGAGGTTTGCGGGGAGGCAACTCAGGAAGGAGGATGAAAAGGGGCAAGGCTGTTCTTTATGCTGAATGAGCAGCAGTACATTCCCACAGCACAAACTCATGCATGGCTCAGGGTTCCAGCTGCACAGGGGCAGCATGATGACCAGGGCCTGGGGTTAGCTGCATGGTGAGGCTGTGGACAGGCTAACGGTACCTACAGGAAAACACCATGTTGTAGATACCCTGAAATGAGTGGAATCCAGCAGGTTTCAGTTTTTTAATTCTTGGCTAGGCTAATTCAAAGATTAGTTCAGCTGCTAATTTTTGACTAATCTAAATACTAGCCTAAAATACAGTATCTCAGAAAATGTGATTATTCAAAGACCAGTAAAAAGTGTATTTTTAATACAGAAATAGTCTACTGAAAATAATGTCCATGTACGTAATGTGTATGGACTCAATTCTTGGTAGGAGCAGTATGATATACTGCATGGCTGTTACTAGCCACTTTTATGACATTTCCCTCATAAACCCAGAAAATCTTAGATAGGATAACTTTGGTTATCCTATTTGCTTCGTTTTAGACAGTTTTATTTGCCCACCTTTTTTGCTTTCACTAAATCTTCCAGAATTATGCTTTGATAAAACAGTTTGAACAACCTACTTCCATAGTAATCACCTCATGCAGACTTGAAGACATTGACATCAAGTCATAACATCTATTAAAAGTCCGTTTTAAATCTTTCCGATGTAATAAGCATATTTTATAACACAAAAATATGTTGAATTTTTAATAACAGTGAGCCAAAAGCATTAACGGTCCATGAAATATAACTGTATAACAATCACAAAATATATAATGAAATATATAACGTTGTTCATTATAATTTATTGAGATTCACACTTGCATTAAAACTTAGAAGCTTAATGTTAACATCTAAACAAAATTTTTGTCCATTTACTTAAAGACCTTGAGCGTTTGGTTTAACTAGAAAGGGAAGAAAACAGCAGGAAAGAGAAGATGTACTGAGCAGAATGCAGTTCTTGGATAAAGGAATCAGTCCTTTGCATGGGCACCACCTAAGATAAACCATGTGCATCACCCAAACCCCTTCACAGCCACCAGAAGAATCCAGGCAATCTGCATGCAGATCAGTTACCTCCAGCCTGCCTGTGATGGACATTACCCATCACCCCACAGCCGTTCTGTTGCCTCACAGCTCTGATAAACAGGCCAGTTTACGAGGTGCCCTGCACATCTGGGGCCCCAGTGTGCTCGGAGAGATATGACAGCTATTGCTAGTCTACTGCACTCTGCAATGTGCAGACGAAGGAGGACGGAGTGTTACCTAACTCCTAATGCAAAAGATTTAGGAGGGAACAGCCGACGCAGAAAAGAATGAAGGAACACAGAGATCTGAGAGAAAAGACTCGGAGGCAAAGGAGTTCTGAAGGATTCCAAGAAGAAGAGTGGGCACATGGCGGAGGGGATGGGGAGAGGTTTAACAAAGAGGTGATTGTGATGTTGAATTACCACTGACACGTCAGGCCCAACAAACCTGTGAAGAGTATCTTAGCAACCATGATGGAGGTGCAGAGTTTTCAAAGAAAAAATTGGCAAAGGATCAAAAATCTTGAATATTTCTTCTAAATTAATTAAATCAGAAGTCGTGAAGTAGAGAAACAGCATTTTCTATTTTCTGATGATAATAGCGGTCTACAGGAGGAAGCTGTGCTTCAACATAAATGTTGAGATTTGCATACAAAACGTGTCCACAGACACAACTTGCCTTGTAGCCGGTAAAATAAACCTGCTCAAGTTCCTGCTCAAAACTATTCAAATCAGTGGATGGTTTACGTTTGGTGCCTACACATAATGCCTTTTGGGGCTTTATTTTGTGAAATAAAATAATAAAATTGTGCCAAAGTTGATTCTATAAATATCCAGTTGAGACGGATAAATCTGCACTGCTGAGTAAAGCAAAATGTTCAGAACTTGCCAAGGTCCCGACCCTCCTGTTAGCTTCCTGTTAGCAATAACAGCTGACTGCAGATGGAAGTGGTGACCTTCCGCTTGGCGTAAAGCTTCCTCCAAGCGGAAGCAGACTGAATTCTTCAGGAAACTAGTGTAAGTCCAAACAAACTGAAACATGGTGATCTTGACTTATGCTAAAGTTGTTTTACATGAGCAGAGATTGGCAGGATGCTGTAAAAATAGATTCCAAAGCCTAAAAAAAAAGACAAACAATAGTACGACTCCAGAATGCATGTTATCACAGCTTATTTATTAAAGAGTTCCACAAAGTGATTGAAATCCATAAATTATGCAATTTAAAGAAGCAAGGTTGGTAAATTTTTGTGCTAGGTTAATAAAAATGGCATACTTATTTGGGCAAAAGGATTAGATTCAAGTGAGCCTAAAGAATAGTGGTGGTGACAAAATAAGCAAGCTTATATTTTTGCAAACAATATGAAACATCCAAAATAAATGGATTTGCATACAAAGTATTTGTAAATACCATATATTCAGATTCAGACTCTTTGTGACATTTACGTCTTGGTTTTGCTGATGACCTTTTGCATTTGCTGCCACCTGACTTTAGCTTCTGATTTTGACACAAAGGTCGCAGGCAGGATTGAACCTCTAATAGCTTCACTCTCATTGGCTAATACATTTCAGGGGAAAACGCTGCGTATGAGCCCTACCTCTAACCTGACCTATAACCCCAAACACATCATAGATAACAATGACAATAGCAGATTGATTGATCACCACCGTCTTGTAGTTTATTAGTTCTATAATCCGACATGATACATGATCCCTCCACATAAAAGACTCCACTTTGTTGTTCACTATTCCTTTTTTCTTTTTGTGTTATCCACTTAATGCACATGTCCCAAAATCAATGTTTAGCGCCACTTACAGGTCTGGGGGAGTAAAAATCACTATTGGGTTTTTCCTTGAGTTTCCTTGTGGATGATGTTTACATATATATATACTATATCATATATATATATATATATATATACATATATATATGATATATATATATATATCATATATATATATATATATATATATTTTCCTCCCTCAAAATCTATCGCCCTCCAACACTGCTTTTGAAAATCAAACATCAATTCAAGCAACACATATAAACACACTGACTCAGCAGAAAACAGAAAACCACCTTTTTTTTCCGTAATTCTGATGTTCCGCTGACAGAAACCATCACACTCCAGGTTCTGTTAATCCACTTACCCAGCTTTAAGAGCCAGCCCTCTCTGTCCGGGTTGAAGAATGTGTGTGTCAGGTCGTTGCCGTCGTCCTCTGGGATTTTGAAGGGCTCATTTTTGATGCTGTCGTAAAGATTCTGCAGACAAGGCAGGAAAACTATTAATCAAACTGGGGGGTATGGGAGAACATGGCTCATTTGTGTTGAATACGAGTGGTGGAGGCAATATAGATTATCAATCATCACACACACACGCGCACATGCACACACACACACACACGCACACCAGTGTTGTAGTACTTGAGACCGTTCTTGGTCTCGAGACCATTTTTTGACTCAAATGCGTTTCGAGTCCGAGATGAGACCGAGACAACGGTCTCGTCTCGAGGTAATGTCTGCCATGATGGTAGACATTGCAGCACTGTGCTGCCTGGCTTCATGCAGTGGGACAGAGGGTGAGAACAGTCATGGTGAGCGCCTTGTGCTTGGTTACTTCTTGCTTGTTGCTCTTTGGTCAGTGTTTATAGTTAAGCGTTGTTTACTGTCAGGGCATTGCCTCAATTGCTATGTTTAATGGTGCAGACGGTGGTGATTTCTGACATGAATGATATGGGCAAATGCCCAGGGCATTATCTGTTTAGATAAGCAGAACATAGAGTTTGTTCTGCTTTTAATTCTGGGTTAAATTTATTTCAGCTCTAAATATATAATATTCAAGTGTTTTTATGGGAATGTGAATCTTTCAGATTAATTTGATAAGAAATTTTGATCATATTTCACATTTTATTGTGTCATGTAGCACGGGGCACTGGTCTTGGTCTTCCCTCGGTCTTGGTCTTGTCTTGGTCTCGGGTTAGGTGGTCTTGAATACAAGACTGACACGCACACACGCGCACACACACACACACACACACACACACACACACACACACACACACACACACACACACACACACACATACACACACACACACGCACACCTATTACAAACTCTCACCCTGAGAAGCTCCTCCGGCAGATCGCCTCCTTCATTGATTCCCCTGTTCATGGAGATGAAACGCTCGACAGGGGGCTTGTCTCTGACGTTTGGATTGTGTAGGCTGGTGTTCAACATGATGATAGCGAATGACAACACATAGCAGGTATCTGCAACAGGAGAAGATTGAATGTTAATTATAACCTTCCCCCCATTAGTATCTTACAAACAGTAATTTTTATTTTTCAAATTGTAACATTACTTTAAGTTGATCAGTATTTAGTTGGTAATTTATCAGTTCCTTTTTTTCTGGGGTGTAAAACAGCAACATTAGCTGCCTTTCCATTACAAATGTGCACAAATCCTTGACGATATCCCGCTAGTGTCGAAAATCACGACTATGCGATTACAGTCTCTTCATTGAAACAGAAATGCAATTAAAAATCACAGGTGAATAAGCTTGTTCGCGCGACACGTCATTAAAAATATTCCGACCTGCCTCACCATCCTCCCACCACTTCCTGCCGTTTTCTTCTTTGTGGTTTGCACAGGCAGTAATATCCGGTTGTTGGTCATGTGACTGGTATGATGCGAAAAAGGTGTTTGCGGCTTCGCTAAATCAACCAATTCTGATATGGCCGGAAAAAAAATCATATCATCCTAGTCAGGGTTGCCAAAACTGAAGCCTATGTATTAATCCCACTTCTTGAATTAACAAAGGTGAACAGAAAAAAAATCAAAATCGAAATAATGAAAAGCATTCAATGACTGCTTCGTTTTAGTGACATCTGGTGGCGACACAGGAGAAAGAAAAGTAACGCGTAACCGGCCCAATGAAATCTGTTTTGAGTGAAAAAGTAAACGTCGTGAGGCCTTTGTGATATCGTTATTATGTTGTGGGTGAACTATTTTGTGTTGCATATTGAAGATGTTCAGGGAAAGCCTCCTGTGTTGCGAGAAAGCAGCAGGCTTGTGCTGCGATAATGCAAATATGGTGATTGAAACATTTTACTGATAACAATTCATCCTCTGTTTGGACTGGTTCCTGTTCAAGGAACGGTGGTGACTCATTTACTGGATTACTTCAGGTGCCAATAAGTGACTCTACTAGCCCAATAAACCTGATAACTTTTTTCATATTGGTTATGCGGCCTCTATCAATTTTTTATATTGACATGCGATATTGCTATCTTTTTATAATAGATAAATTGAGTTGGCTCCCTCCATCATCAGTCATCACCAACTGATTAATTGATAATTAATTTTTTTTGATAGCTTAAGTTTTTCACTCCTTTATTATTTGATTATATATAATTGAATTTCCAAGGTTTTTTTTTTCTTTTTACAGGTACAAATAGTTCAAATTTATTTAAAATTCAAAAATACTTTATTGATCCCAAGATCAATTAAATGTTGTAACTACTTAATTAAAATTCTACAAAGAGTTATTGTAGGTGGTGATGGCTGTTGGCAGGAAAGATCTCTTGTAGCAGTCTGTGTTACAGTGAATCTGAAGCAGCTTCTGACTGAAGATACTCCGTTTTCCCAAGTCAGTCTCATGAAGAGGAGGTCAGGGTTGACCATAATTTCTTGATTTTAGGAAGAATCTCTCTTTTCATCGTCATCTTCAGATGTTCTACCATCTTCCCCAGAATAGAACCAGAACAGAACCATCCTTCCTTCATCAGGTTAGTGACTCTTTTTATGTGCCTGGTTCTGATGCTGCTGCCACAGCAGATGACGGCAGAAGGGATGACGCTCTCAACAGCAGACTGGTAGAAGATCCGCAGCATCTTGCTACAAACGTGGAAGGATTTTAGCTTCCTGAAGAAGTCCAGTCTGCTCTGTTCCTTCTTATAGACTCATCTGTTAGTGAGCAACTCCAGAGCAACTCCAGATGATGGACGGAGCCAATTCACAGGCTGACTTGTGTTAAATGCACAATTGTTCTCAAACAGAACGGAGTAAGTCCCTGTTAGTCAAAATAATAATGATACTCCACATGCTATTGACTCGATTTTAATTCACCTCAGTGTTGTTGCTCATTTTCAGCATCAGATGGCTGGATTCAAACCGACACGCACACTTTGGCAGACCCCTGTTAAATTTCTTCAGAAACATTCTAGTTTATACAGCTATTTGTTCCAGTCCCATTGTCTCTCGCTCAGCTCCCCGCCCCGCCACCCCCCACCTTTTGTAAAATAGAAAAAAACAACAACAAAAAAACCTACCTCTCTCTACTGAACACAGCACAGCAGGGGGACATTTGTGAAAGAGGAATTTTCATGTAGTCCCACAAAGCAGGAGAAGACAGGCCACTTTCATGTGGTAATTAAAGACCCGCGATCATGTTGTTTTTATGAGCTCAGTGCATCGGCATTGTCAGAGTCGGGGTCCCATGGTAACGCTCTGTCCCACATCCACTCTGACTCATTAAAATGTCCCTGTCGTTTTTTTGGAGGGTTTTTTTTTCCAGCTGAGGCCTGAGATTAAACATGTGCATTTAGTTCAATAAACTGTTTAATCTGGAAATTATGAAAAGAAAAAAAATAAATAAATAAAATGCTATCAATATTTTTCTAATATTTTTTTTACCTAATGGCAGTGCATCCACGTGTCAGCAGATAAAGCGTCTCCGCTGTTGTTCCCCAGGTCTCTAAAAAGCCCTTTAAATATTCACTGCTAGATGTATCTGCAGGCCGTTGTTTATCACAACAGCATGTATCACTCAGCCAGGTTGACTCTTCCTGAATTATAAATGACCCTTGTTTGTTGCTGTTGTTTACTGTGCAGCTGCAGATGAAGTGGCTCTCAAAAATATTCAAAACGCTGGAAATTTCCCAGATTATTTTACACATCAGAACCACGAACTGGAGTGTATTTAAATGGGATTTTATGAGACGGACCAACACAAACGAGTGCATACTGGTGAACAGAAAGTCAAAGGGTACGAGGTTTTGAACGTTCTTCTAAAACAAATACCTGAAAAGTGTGGCCCACACTGGAATTTAGTTCTCCAATCTGATATCCTGTCAGATATCTCCCACACAGGAATGTTTTGGGGTTTTTTTTGGTTTCAAAAACACCCCTCTCCACAAGAAACCATTTCCAGAAATTGTTTCATTCAATATCTAGAATGGCCCAAAATACTTTTTTGGATTTTTGTTACCAGGCCTGTAAGTGTAGTAAACATAGAGCAGTGGATGTGCACATGGAGCCTCCACACGAGGTTAGCACTGAACAGGACAAAAAAACAAAACTGGTGAACAACAAAGCAGGAGGAGAATCTTTATGCATTAGTTTTTTCTGTGGTAGCTATGGACATTGAGTCCTTTGTTATGTATGATGCGAATGACGTGTTCGGGGTTATTGGTTAGTTCAGATGTGGGGCCGATACGTCAGCATTTAATGAAAAGAGGCGCTTTTGTTGTCCACACAAATACACAAAGGTGAAATTTTTTTTCTTGTTTTTTTTTTTTCAAACAAAATGTTTTGCGTCCAGTAAAACAATACTAGACTGGCTAATGCATTCCTGTGCTATTCCGCAAATATCTGAATCTGGGATTTCTCCCATGGACAGTAGATTTTTGACCAGGCCAATCAGAGAACAGAAGGAGAAGTTGTGAGGAGTGACATCCAGTTTCTGCTCCGTTTTTAGAAATGTAGTCTCCCTGTAGTTTTAGCAATGGCAGCAGAGGAAGTGAACAAAGATGTTCAGTCTGTGTGGGCCAATCTTCCAAATATTAAACCAATGTTCGCAGTCGTCTTGTTCAGCTCTTCGCTCTTCGCAGTGGAGGACGGTTGAGTACTGGTTGGTTTTAGAAAAAGAACTGTCGAAAATGCGACAACAGATGACTTGCAGCTGTAACTGCGGTGAAAGGTGATGGATACGGAACTTCCTCTCACTTCACTGTCTGATGCTACTTTGTCTTGAATTGATAGTATGTTTTATTTAAAAAAAAATCCTATTCAAATATGTTATAGTCACTATTTTGTTGCACAGTTTGGACCAATATGAACACAGGAAAGGCTAAAAACCCATGTCTGCTTTCATCTCCCGTGTTTTCTGGTGTTTTCTCAGTCCTGCCGCTCCCCTCCCCCTCAGTACTAACACTTGTCATGCTGGAGAAACACACAAAGAGCTGCTGGAGCTCATCTGACAGCTTTGTGATGGAACACCTGAGAGAAGCATTCAGGAATCTGTAAGCGGCGGTTCGTCTGACCTGTGGACTGGAAGACTCCAGGGTTGCACTGGCAGTAGCGCGAGGCAAACGCCTCCATCATGCGGTCGATCTTCTGGGCTTCACCTGGCAGACGGAAACTCCACAGGAACTGCCTGAACAGTGGAGAATGTGACAGGATGTGTTTAATATTAGACCTTCTCTTCTCTCTGAATACGAGGCAAGGAGGACAGATCTGTCTTCTCACCGCAGCGCTTGGACGAGGTTCAGGTCGGCGAACTCGTGTAGCTCCACAAAAGCCTGAAGCACCTTGATGTTGAAGTCGTCCCTAGATTAGAAAAGAGAATTTAGAGTTTGATTTTATGTCAAGATTCATCAATCTTTGATGAATCAAAAGCTGTGTTTCCTTAAAATGTGTGAATCTTTATCTACGTTCGGCTAATGTGGAAAAACACAACTCTCATCATCTATCAGCCAATCAGAGGAGACATTGGCGTCTTATTCAGGGTAAGCCCCGCCTACTTGGGAGCAGCTACGTATGCACGGTTTTGGGAAAATTACAGTAATTACACAACTTTTTGTGATGCTCTGGAGGAGCCAGTGAGACATTATCTGAAAAAAAAAAAACAAAAAAACCCCGTCATCCTATGGTTTCCACCAGTAGTAACACGTGACTCATGTGATGTAAAAAAAATTTTTGTCATTGCAGTTTTGTGAAATACATCTATTTTAATATGTGTGAAAAAACTGTTTTTGAGGTGATAGCGCAAAAACCTTTTGTCGAAAATGTGAAGCATTTCCAAATCGGCAAATTTATTTTTGTAACTTAAATTGTACGGTAAGTGGAAACGCAGCTAATGTGAAAGCAGGGAGAAAGTCATTCTCTGCATTCCTGTGGGTCTGGAAGCAGTTGAAGCAGCAGGGTTGATTTAGAGAAGAAACGTTCATAAAGCTCCGCTAAGCATTTCTTTCTCTGTCGTTAGTTTGTCAAGGCGGCTCAGGGCTTGTCAGAGGACAAGTTTACCTGCTTCTGTGTTCATCATATTTATCGATTAAAATCCCAAGCATGTGCCTCTCCAAGCCAAACCAAAACTATTCTGACGTAGATGTTTGCATTCTGTGAGCCAACATGTGTCTGAACACGATAATAATCTCACATTTCAATAACACTCTGTGCTGTATTTGGAGGCAGAGCGTGGACTTTTTGCTTATTGCCGGTTTGTATCTGTAACTGCAGCCAGGGTGGAGCAGTTATTGCTTTCTGTCCATCACACCTAAAGACGCCGGTCCTCCGAGGGTTTACACAAATTTCCAGATGCCAATATTGCGAAGGAAGTTGAAAGAAGAAAGCTGTTTGTAAAGCTGACAGTAAAATGCAATAAAAATCAGAGCTCATTTGCACGAATCCCCATCTTCATGTTGGCCACTGCTCGGCATGTAATGATAGGTTCCTGCTTCTTGTATTAGTTTAATTAGTGATAATTACTGAGTACAGACCCTTTAGCTTGTGCTTCATGTGGCTTCAGTGGGTAGGTGGCCTCTTTGATGATTCTCGGCGAATAAAGCCATCAGTGAATCATCTAATGTGTGACTAGAAATGCACAAGCAGATGCACAAGCGGTTTGTGCTTTAACTGTTTGGTAAACACAACAAAGAAGAGTCGTTCCTGCAGCTCCATGCAGAACGATGCACACCTGAAATCATCACCGTCTTTGTTCTCTTGGGTTTGGGAGATAAAGATAAAGATAAAAAATAAAAAATAAAACAGAAGCACAAGCAAGCTCCACAAAAGCCTGAAGCTTTTGTGGAGCTTCCGTTACACTTATCGGTTACACTTATCGGTTATCTGAATCCCTGATAAATCGGTCGATACCCTACATCCTGTTTACGTAAAGCTTTTACCAGGCAATAATGGTTTTAGGGCATTTCTCTTTAAAGCAACTTTATTATGTATTTTCAAGCCACAGAGGGATATTTTTATAGCATTTTCAAGTGACTATGTAGCATGTTAAAAAAATGCTACATGTATTAATGTGACTTAAAAGAAATTTGACCTTGAACAGTAGCACTTTGAAATTGGGTCTCTGTCACTTTAAGAAACTCTGCCTCCAAGAAGTCATCACAACATGGCTCCTCTATTAACCCTTTAACAACATTTTGACCTATAATGAACTCAGCAGATGTGCAGATCCAACAGCTGTTTGCTAATTATTGCTTTGTGTTTTCAGAACATGTTTTCTTTTCTTTTTTTTAAGTTAGAAATCAAAAATTGTTTTTCTAAGCAACAGTACAAAAAAGTCCCAATAGTGACACATATCTCAACCACACATCTTTTCAATAATAATGTTTCTGTTTCTTGCTGAGGTTGATGTAGTTTAAAAATAATCCCTTCATGCATTCAAACATCTGCGACGTCGCTCTGCATCTGGGACTCATTTAAAATGCACAACGCTTCTTTATGAATATGCAAATGAGCTCCTCCTCTTTCCAAACAGCTCTTCTGGTTGCAGCTGCTTACTGTCTCCTCTGTCGAAGCACAATTTCTATTTTTGTTTGCCAAATATGTTTTGATTTTGTTGGTGCTCTTTCTAAATCTCTAGCAAATCAGACGTTTGAGCCAAATGTTTGTGATTTTAATATTAAGACAAAAATTGGGAGCAAATTCTGCCTTAATATTTAAGAGAAAAATTAAATCTCTAAATTAGAGCAAAATTAGAGATTTTTCATTTGGAAACAAACTGTTTGTAAACGGATAGGAAATTTAATTGCATCTCTTATTTCATCTAAATTATGTTTAATATTGATAAAGTATGTGTACAGATAACAGTCATACAAGTTATCTGAAAAAGAGGTAATTAATGGTTCTTGTTGCCATTTTTATTGTTATCATGTTAAAATATTGTGATTAAACTTTAAGCCCACCCATACTGATACTGTGTTAACTGTATTAACTTTATCTCATAAGCCTTGCTCCTGTTAAACTTTTGACTTTTAGTATTTTTATAGTCAGGCCTGCGGTGTGAGGAGCTAGATGGTTGTTTATTTTGACCAGCTTTAAGTCCATATGGGGAGCTTCATACAACAAAACACCCACACCATCTCAAAGCTTCATTTCTCCGGCAGATTTAGTCGTCTTCTCCTTAATTAATCGACACAGGCAGTGATCTTCTTTAAATCGCAAAGGTGGGTGTAAATCTCACACAAAGAGGAATTTCTCCCTCACCGCTCGCCCAAGTAGTCCCCGATGACGGTCTTGTTGAGGCCCTCGCCTTTGTAGAGGAACTGGGCGATGTCTTCCGGAGTGTTCTGGAGCAGGTCGTTCTCCAGCAGGAACTGGATTCCCTGCAGGAGAGAGAGAGAGACGACAAAAACACGCGCACGTTCATCTCAGCCCCGTGTGGAAACGACAGAGTTCTTTCTTCTTCCTTATTTGTTTCAAACAAAATGAATAAATACTGTTTTGGAACATAAGCTTCCATACTTGTCGGAAAAGGAGAAGAGTTTGTTTTTTATTTCTCACTCCTTCATGCTATTCGTCAACATGCTCTTATATCAAAATACATGTGACACTATAGATTGTATGAATATCTTTCATAAAAATATATATATACTCTATTCCTCCTAATGCTCTAGGAATATCTTGTATTATTGTGCTGTTTCTGAATACCTTCCATAAAACTGCAGAAATAAAAATATTTTTGTAGCTTTTATTGAATCGATTTATTCCTGTGTATATGTGCTCTCACAGCTGAGTCAGACTGAGCCTGGCGGTTCTGATGGAAACAGAACTCCGAACCTTTTTGGGATCCATGTTGAATTTCTTCCTGCCCATGGCGATCTGCTTGTTCCTCTGGGACGTTTTGCTGCAACACGCACACAGCAACATGCACACATGAGCTTCATTTAAACCAAAGCAGACGTGAATATGACATTATAATATGAACTATTTACTGGGATAATTCTATCTGGAGCAAAGAGGGGAAAACAAAGATTGTAATTATGTTGACTGAAAAAAAACAAAAAACAGAAATAAGTGAAGATCATTTAAAACGTTGCTGCCAACACTTCCTGTCAACAGCAGCTGGTATAGTTTATCTATGCAAAAGGCTGCAGGAAATGAATCCTATACAAAGACATATTTTTGTGCCAACACATTTAGATTTCCATATGTATTTTAAAGCTAAATACAGCTTGATAATTGATTTTACAAAAATAAATAAATGTAAATAAATTGTTTTAGAATAAAAATCTGAATATTACTTCTTGTGTCAAGCTTGTTTTGCTGATGTTACATCTTTTAAATGAAAGGATGAAAAGGTCCTGGAAGTGTCTATTGTTAGCTTTCAGCTCTCTTTGGGGTTTAGGCCTGGACTTTGACTGGGCCATTCTGACACATGAATATGCACTGGTCTGAAGCATTTCATCGCAGAACCTCTAGCTGAGATCCATCAACTCTGATCAGGTTCTGGCTAAAGGGACAGCATGATGCTGCCACCACCCTCTTTAAACATGGAGGAGGTTTATTCATTTTGTACCACATCAAAAAACAAACATATATGCTTTTCATTCAACTTCACAATTATATAAAATAAATTTGATGCATATATCACCTACCCTCAATATGACATATTCAAGTGTATATTTTCATATTGAATAAACTCATACATCCGGGTGATGTATAACTTTTAAAAATATGTTTTAAAAAAGGACTTTTATGCGGATATTAAACTTTTTAATCACATTTTTAATATATATATTTATTGGTCTGACGTAATATTGTGAATTTAAATCTTGTGTTTTTATTAACTTTTAGAATAATCATCATGATAAAGAGAATTAAAGGTGCCCGGCTGCTGTTATAATTCCAGTCATTTAGTTTCCGTCGACAACTCAGAGGTGGAAGTCAGAGCTCCGCGCAACGCACATAATGTCCCGGCCGGAAAACGGTGCGCTAAATAATGAAACATAAAGTAACGAAGCTCCAAGGCAGGTCAATTTTTCTCGAGGAATTTTAATAGTACTTATGGTAGAAACTGCCTTAAGTACAAAATACAAGTTAGCATAATATATCTAAGCAACTATAACTGTGAACTTTGACCTACCTTTCCCCGACACACGTCAGCTGTTCAATCTCTGTCATGACTTCTGCAATCTCAAATTTCAGCCTCTGGGAGAAAGAAAGAAAATCATCGTCCAGACGTTCTCTGTCTTTATGTCAAAACAAAGACCAGAGCAACGTTCAGCACTGGGACATACATCAGGTAGAATGAGAAAACTGGCTGCGCAAAGACCTTCAGTTGGGACATTTGCAGCATGCAAATAGACCCAGAGAGGTGGAGGAGAGACAAAGAGCTGTTGGTTCCCATGAAATTTCAATTCAAATTCAATTCAAAAATACTTTATTTGTCATAAAGGGAAATTAAATAAATGCTTTTTGAATACCAGGATAATATCAACCCTGCAGAGACGATGAGTAATAAAGATAAACTAATCTAAAAAAAAAAAAGGAAACTTGAAAACCTTCTCTCGATTTTTTTTTTACTGAGGCAACATATTTATTTATTTCACCAAAAATACAAAAGGAAAGGGAGGACAATATTAAGGTTTGTACACTCCAAGAAGCTGAAGTGTACAAACCTGTTGGAGACGGTGATAAACGATAACAAAGGACAGAGAAAAGTAAAACAGAAAGACTTTTCCCACAAACATTTCGTAACTTTTGGCACCATGAATCCAGATCTCTGTGGATAGAAAAGAGAATCGAAGAACAGAAGAACTGCTTCAATGACAAACTGCTGCGTCCTGAATGATCAAAGGAGCGCAATCACAGACCCTTCCTCCCCGCAGCTCACAGAACCATCTCTCCAACAAGCTCAATTAGTTTGTTGTTGTTTTCTTATTCATAAATATACGAGCACAGTTTGTACATTCTTCCAATTTCCTGCTCATTACTCAAGAACATTTCGTTTTGAACCTGAGTATGTTATTTTTAATAACCATACAGTCTTTTCCCTTACTTTCTGTTTTTATGTTTTTACCTTACTGCAGATTTAGTTTTAATTCTTTGCAACAACCCAACTTGAAGGAGTGCACATATATCTGTGCTCAATTAAATTTGTGATTTCTTCTTTCTAAAACAAGAATGGCGAAACAGAATCTCTACAGAGACGCCAAACGAAGTGTCTTATCGTTCACTTTGTGCCTTTTAGAACTCAGGCGTTTGCGTTTTCAGTGTTTCCTGTTGCAAACCCCAGTGAGAAATAATAAATGGAGGCCTGAGCAGCTGGCGCTGCAACCGATTTCTGCAAAAAAAACAAAAAAAAAACGCACCTCGATGTCATCGAGCAGCTCCCTCTTCCTCCGCCGGATGCTGGACAGCTCATCCCTCTCCTCCAGGGACAGATCCTCGGGGACTGAAAGACAGACATGATGGAAAACATACATGTGACTTTAACTTTCATTTAAGCAGCTCCACCATCTCTTTCCGTTCTGTTCTTTCCACATCTCGCGGCAGCACGAAAGTAACCAAAAACGTCTGACTTGCCGAGTCAAATGAGAAACTAAAGTGATTGCTAAATCCAGTCAAGCAACAAAATGCACCAGAACAACAGAAACTCTGTGATTTCAGTGAAAAGCTGCAGCTGTTCTTCCTCCTTTAGCTGAAGAGGCGAATATGAAGAGCCTGGACGTTCGTCTTAATTAACTGCAGGAAGAGAGAAGGCAAAGACTCTTAATTATTCCAACTGAAAAGCGTTTTTGGCTCATCCCTCCCCCTGTCTCCATTTGGCCCAGGGGAAACTGTGCTTAATAAAACTAATCCAGATTACGCGTTCTTTCATTAAATGTGAATTTGGCAATTTACCACAGCCTACCACCCGGGCGACCTCCGACCCCCACGCCCTGAGTGTTTACCGCTCACAGCAAAACCAGGCAAGTGGAGAGGATGAATTTACTTTTCTTAACCCAACTTGTTTGATTTGCCTCAGTTTGCCCCAGTATTCTCCAAACAGACTGGAAAATTCATGAAGCCATCTGCAGCAGCTAAATGCTAAATATGAAAATTAACAATATAAAAATATTTCAATTTTATATTTTTAAATTTTATAATTTTGCAATACAACATGTTATATTTTAGTTTACAATACAGAATTGTAAAATGTAATTTTTACTATAATTGAATTTGACAATTCACAAAATTATTATAAGTAACAATTTTACAGTTGTATACATAAAATTGTTACACATAATCTATATAGATTATATGTTACAATGAGTCAAAGACTAGAGAAATAAAAGATTTTCTATGCATTAGTAAAATAATTTTATATATATGGATCTATCTTTTTTCGATCACTTCAACACCTGTTGTGTTTTTGGCTACAACCTGCTGCAAAATACCAAATTACAAGACTGGACTTGATTAAGTCTGCATGTATATAGAGCAATCTGCTCTGTGTGTGGGGAAAAAGCAGATCCAGAAAACTGAAGGAGATTTCACTTCTTCATGAATTTATATCTGCTGAGCTTTGGGAAATCCAAATTCAGTGGGAGTCTCCACTAAACACACGCCAGGAAGCATTCAGGTGAGCTCATGGCTCGCCGCGTGTTGCTGCATATGGCTGAACAAACAACACTGAAGGGGTTTCCCCACCCTGTCCACATGGTGATGGTGAGCAGCAGGTACACAAGAGCGAGCGCTGTGGGGTTTCCTCTGTGGAACGGGTTTCAGTAGACAGCATAGGGGGATATGAGTGAACAATGGCCGACAGTAGCAAAACAAAGACGTTAATTAGCGCAGCTGACCCCGGGCTGGCTCTCTTTCTTGCGCAACACTGCTGCGTGCGCTCAGAGTGGAGCTTTAAAGCCAATTAGAGCTTTGAGAAAGTTTCATGGCTGTTTAACACAACTCTTTGATGTTGGACTTAAGGAATCGCTTCTAAACTTTCAGCCTACTGTTCTGTACTTGCAGTTAAAGTGGAAAGAAACTTTCGTGGATTTGGCCTGCGGGACTGAGACGCAGTTAATGAGGCTAACAACATCTAAGTAGACTGGATTGTACTGTTCTAAAGTAAGCCAGGAGATATTCCAGTGGTTCACAGCCCCGTTCTGCTTCTACTGCATCTGAACGCTTGCAGTACAAGATATCTACCAGATATTTGTCGTTGTTTCCAATTTCACCCTAAAACCTATAATATATGAATATAAAGACACAGCGTTCCGAATATGTATTTTCTGACTTTCTGCTGTGAGTTATTTGTACCACTGTCTGAGGAATCACTGTGATGGTCGCAGAAGCCTCAAGTAGCTGGACAGAGGGAATTCTGGGTCTTCCTATTTAAAGCGGTACCCCTGTGGCCTGACAAGGAATAGATGGATGGTCTGAATGAACTTCTAAACACCTTACTGACACTAAAATTATCTAGAGATTATCAAATATGGGAGTGTGTTACTCCATTAAAGCCTCCACATCGAGTGTCAGGTAGTTCTTCGTAGGTCAGATGTCTTGAGTCTATAACAGTGAAGGGTCAGGGCATTTAAAGCTATATGAATCCAATCAACAAAGTGTTTCCATTGCAGTTTTGCAAAATCAACAGATTTTGATGAAGCTGAAGAAAGAAGAAAAAAAAAAAAACACCTCATCCCAGCAGCAGAACTGTTATGGAAAAACATGTTTTTGCTACTGACTACAAAGAAAACATGGCCACACTTAAATAACCAATGAAAATCAAGTGGGATGTGAGAAATAGGGAAAAAAAAACTCATCAAATCTTTGAGGGGTTACAAATTGACAAAGGCTCCTGAGGCTTAGAAACTTCAAACCACGCTCCCCAAGAACAAGAGCCTCCAGTAATTTCACCCCAAAAACAATTAAATCCCTCAAAATCTACTTTGAAGACCTAATCCCCTGCTGCTCTTCACACCCAAAACTAACAACTGCTGCTGACCACCCACTGGAGCCAGAGGCTTTACTGCACAAAATACCATCAGTCATTTTAAACAACTCAGACCTCCATCTGGTCACATAAAAATCAAAATTTAGGTTGTTTGTTGGGTTCCAATTGCCAAGCTATGAAAAACTGATTTAGGGATTTCACTAAAACTGGCACAGAGTGAAAATCCCACTCTCACTTAACCCTGGCAGTCTTCCTACGTGGACTAAGAGGACAATCATCCAGATTCACTGGCTTTAAGCTAGCAACTTTACCCTTTGTAATAATATTACAAGTGGATGAGCTTTAAGCAGACCAACAGGTAACAGGCTTGGCGTTGGAGGGCACCGGGTCACGTGTGTGGAAGAGGAGGAAACCTCCACTGGATCCAGATTCTAATCTGAGGCCCGCTGTCCCAAATCCCTCTGAGACATGCTCTGTGTTACTGCGCGGGTCGTTTGCACAGACAGTCCGACATGTGGCAGGACCGCACATGAGCTCAAAAGACACCACGGCCTAGTGGCACTAATCCCACACACACTCACCCTCCCCGACGCCGATTAAGCCCAATATGAGTGTGTTAAGGCGGAAGTTCAACGCACAGACTCCGTACAACCAGATGTTCTCTGCATGGCTGCAGTTCCACTTTAACCTATTTTACTTCAGTGATGCAAAGTGAAATAGTACAAAAATATCACGATTAGCAGCACAGAGTGAACTTAAGTCACAATAAGCAATCAATGAAATACAGATCTTTAGCATATAATATTAACTTCGGTCTCTGTGTACTTTTACAGTTAGTTGAGGTACTTGCCTTTACTGTGAGGTTCCTAATCTAACACATAGAACTTGATGCCTAAAGGAAAAACAGGACATAGCTAGTGCTGCACCTAGCTTCGTTTTAAACTGATAATAGTTTACTTTGAGTCTTCTTTCCACACTAAATTTCCATATTATCCGTGATTATATATGTTGAAGTCAAGGTTGATGGAAATGGCAAAATTTTAAATGAGTCCATCAATTTCCCATAAGTGTCAATGTGCTAAAGGAGAAATGGAAACACATTCACCAAATAAGTTCTGAGGAAAGAAATGCCTCTGTCCACTGCAGTGTCTGTGCCTTACCAGAGGAACGAAACCCAGAGAAAGTCCAAACTTCTGGCTTGGAGGGGAGGACTCTCCTTTTTTTTTAGATGTTTGGTCCATGCTAGTTAGCAACCTCAACTTCCTGCTTATCACAGCCCAGCGTAGAGTCGACCACTACACTTCATGTACCCTAATTGATTTGCTCCAAACCAATACATATAAATTCAATTAGCTTACATTTTCTTATTCATCCACATTTTAGAAGTTCATTAAAATCTGGATTACAGTTGGATGGAAACAGAGCCAGAGAAGAGTCTTCTTGTTCATGCAAACCCTCAGAGTTTTGCACTGGGCAAAATTGTTGCCTAAATAATAAACTTGGACTCAACACACCCTCCCTGTTTACAATGCCAGAAAAATACTTTTAACAACGAGCAAAAAAACACGTGTTGATTTTTACATTTTAAAAGCACTTCATACGTGACTGAACCAGTGTATCACAAAACTCGGTAGGCTCTGCCATGTTTGCTTCCTGCACACATGCTAGATGAGATTCAGCTGTACCGACACACCATACAGTTTCAGCCTTCATATGTTAATGACGTTCCATCCTACATTATCACAGTATGTTTGTGTTGCAGATTGTTCAGTGATACTTCAGTATAAAATCCCAAGCCTCTGCGTGACTGAAGAGATTTGGGGAGCTATTATGACCTTTAGTTGTTAACCAACTCTGGGGTTACAGGCAGAATCTGGGGCTCGGATTCAACACTGATCTGCTGGTTAATCTGCAATTTCTGAAAGGACCTCCTACTGTGCCAGTGTATGCGTGCTCTGGTTGCATGGGAGGTGGTCTGTATGTTTTCTGCTCTTTATATCACACATCTGCTCAGCATCTGCTGCTATGGCAACATTTGATTCAATGAATCTCGGGGCTTTGCGACCATAGGATGGTTAGCCAAAGCTAACCCGGACAAAGCTAACCCAAAATCTGAAGATCTGATCAGCCTGAAAAGGAGGAGATTGAAGTTTTTCTTTTGGCCTCTCACTGGGTGTGTGTGATCCAAGTTCAATTTGTGTTCACTCACAAACAGGCGATTCTCTACTCTCAAGCACAAGTTGAAATTAATTTTTTTTCTCACAGATCTGGAAAATCCATCCATCCATCCATCCATTTTCCGTCACCCTTCTCCCTAATGGGGTCGGGAGGTGCTGGTGCCTATCTCCAGCTGCGTTCCGGGCGTGAGGCGGGGTACACCCTGGACAGGTCGCCAGTCTGTCGCAGGGCAACACAGAGAGACAAACAGGACAAACAACCATACACACACACACTCACACCTAGGGAGAATCTGGGAAGGCCAATTAACCTGACAGTCATGTTTTTGGACTGTGGGAGGAAGCCGGAGAACCCGGAGAGAACCCACGCATGCACAGGGAGAACATGCAAACTCCGTGCAGAAAGACCCCGGGCCGGGAATCGAACCCAGGACCTTCTTGCTGCAAGGCAACAGCGCTACCCACTGCGCCACTGTGCAGCCCTCTGGAAAATCCAATAAAGATAAAACCCAGAAATCAGCTACTAATTTCTGCAAAAATCAGGCATTTGTGTTAGGAATGCACCGATCCACTGTTGTCCTTTCCGATACTGGTACAGATATCTGAGGTTAAGTATCGGCCGACATACAGAAAAAGTGCTTGAATAGACAACATTTTTTTTTTTTAAAGGCAGGCATAAATTTACGGAATTAAAAATGCATTTGATAACTGTGCACCAGTACAACACTCTTAAATACACAATAGCTTCACAAACTTGGTCAAACATGCAAAATTGGACTATCTGGATGAAAAACGTATCACAATAAAAGCATTTCCTATCAATCAATATCAATAAATGTTGATTAGATTTCAAATAATTCAAATGGTTCAGAAAGTGCAATTAGGAATTCTACATATAATGTAAAATAAAAAATAATAAAGCATGACGTCACTCAGAGCACAAAGCATTGATCTGTCCTTATAGGTCAGGCGCATTGTCACCGAAACCTGATATTAGATGCACCGGTCTAATATCAGGACCATATTAGACCTTTGCATCTCTAGTTTATATCTTGTGAAAACGTCATGCATCATCTCGTCTAGTGAAGCTGGAGGCTTTGTTCCAACTATGAATGAAAACTGACCCACTCATTAGACACCCAAGGTGCATTGAAGCTGGGTGTTTCCCCGTTTGTTTTCAGCCAGAAGGCAAGAAAAACACGTCGCTCCTGAAGCCTCCGTGCCCCTCCCCACCCAGACCTCGCCCTCTCCTAATTCTCCTTCCCGTGACGTTTGGTGCAGATTATTCAGTGCATCTCTGCTGCTGTCTCTCAGCACTGCTCCCTGATTTCATTTGCCATGCCTTTTTTTTTTTTTTAACCTCTGCTCGCTGTCCTGCTCTGCTCTTTACGAGCTTCTCCTCCTACTTACACCACCGAGTAATAATTCCAGGCAAAAGCTTTGCCTGCTCTGTTTACAACAGCAGAAACACTGCCTTACAACCAGATACAATGTCTCACACACACACGCGCACACAAACACACACGCACGCCGCCATGGAGATGGCAACACGTAGGAAAGCCTCCGCAGACTCTTTTCTAATCAGCTCCATATGTAGTCTCCTCTTTGAGCTGTGACTCAATCCGTGCACATCTCGCGTCGCCACTGTCTGCGTGTTTGTGCGTTGGCCTTGTTACATGTACTATGATGTTCTGTGTTTTGACCACAAAACCTATAATCTTCGCAGTCTAAATAATTTTCAAATCATCCTTTAAGCCTTTAAACGGCAGCGCCCGCCCCCTGGGTCAACCGCTGGGGCTGTAAAGAGCATGTTTTAGCACCTCATAGCGCCTCTGCTTTATAGCACACAGGAGTCTCATTTGTCTAAGCTGAAATAGGTTTTTTATTTTTTTTTTTTTTGTTTTATTAGGTAAAATGTTTCCATGACTGTCAACACAAGCGTGGGAAAAAGTAATTACACCCCCGCCGCTCTTATGGGATATCAGAGGGCGAGCTGCAAACATGTGTCGCTAAGTAGCCAATCATCAGCGGGGGAGGCTGCAAGCTAAATCCAGCTCAATGGCAAGATAAAATTTTAAGAAAAAAAAAAAACATCTATATACCCCATGTTTTAGAGTGAATGTTTCACAGGTTATAAACTTTGTTTTAATGGACAATAATTATTGCAGATTATTCCGGTCCGTGTTCAGTGAGTCAGCGGACCTCCCGCCTATTAGCGGCTCAGCATCCACAGATTCACCTGTTCGCGGATTTCTCTGGGAAACTCAAGAGAACAATTTTTTTCACAGAGTTTATCTAAAATATTCCAAAGAAAATCCAGCTTTGGAAACTGAAATACTTTGGCTATTGGCTTCCATTTGCAAAGAAGCCAATTCAGGAGTGGCATTCATTTTCTTTGCCACTCATTGGCAGTACCACCAAGAACCAGAGATAGAAGAGGTCTTGGGAAGTTAATTAATGTGTATCAAGGTATGTGTGCTGCTCCTCCCCATCGAGAGGAGCCAGTTGAGGTGGCTGGGGTATCTGGTCAGGATGCCTCCTTGACGCCTCCCTGGAAAGGTGTTTTGGGCACGTCCCACCGAAGGAGGCCCCGGGAAAGACCCAGGACACACTGGAAGGACTATGTCTCCCGGCTGGCCTGGGAACGCCTTGGGGTTCCCCCGGAGGAGCTGGAAGAAGTGGCTGGGGAGAAGGAAGTCTGGGCCTTCCAACTACCTCTGCGACCCGACCTCGGATAAGTGGCAGACAATGTATGGATGAATGGGTCTGAGGTGGTCTGAATGTCAAGTAAGCATAAAGATGATCCTTGGTGTGTTTTCACAACTTAAGTAAAGTTTCATAAATCTAAAACTATGTTTTAGAGAATTTCTGTTCAGTGCAAAATGATCTAGTTCAAGTAAAAACAAGAGGCGATGAATAGCAAACACTGACAGGAAGCTTAAAAGTCCTAAGTTAAATGTTAGCGGCTAACAGTTTTTCCAATGCTAACAAGTTGTTTATGTCTTTCTCTCTTCCTCTGCGGAACATTTCTTTAAAACCAAAATGGTTTTAAAGGATTTTAATAGTGGATGCTTCTTCAGTGCTTTTAGGTCTGTTTCTGTGATTCGCTACTTCTATTTCCTTTCTTACTTCAAAATGATAGTTTCAAGATTGCAGATATTCAGACAAAGTCAAATTTCTTGGGGAACAAAAATGTTTAAAAACTAGCTTTGTCATTCATAAAAAGAGGGAATTCTTAGGATGACATTTTCTATGTAAATTTTGACAGAAAACATCAAATGACTTAGCAAGCTTGTGACCATTTCTTCAGCGCTCTCATTGCATCTTTTTCTAAATCAGGCACGTAATTAAGTTTATGATCTGCCTTTGACCCTGTCAGGATGCAGACTCAGTGAAAACAATCCGGGGGCCAAATCTGCTTGCCATACATAGAAACTTTAACTTCCTGTGCAGAGGGGAGAACCATTGTCTCGGTTCTTTGAGACAATGAAGATAAACTCATTACTGGCTTCTTTACACCCATTTCTCTGATCTCTAATCTTCCAAACTGGCTCACAACGAGGCTAATGTTTGCCAAAATATCTGGATAAATAAATCATCACTAGATCTACGCCTCAGTAGAAGTGACATGAAGCACCTGGGAGGGGAAAAAACTAATGTTCTAGTTGGGATTTGACTTTCGACGAGTCGTTCACTACCACAGGAGAAAAGATTGTGCTCCAGTAAGAGTCACAATACAGCATATTTTTATTCAAGTAAAAGCAAAAAGGAGGCGTCCAAGAAATTACCCAAGTAAAAGTAAAAGAGTATTTGGTAAAAAGTCTACTTAAGCACAGAGTAACTGATCAAATGATCAATCATTTAATGTTAAAATGTAAAATGTACACGATCAGATATACCAAACGGTCATTTTGTTAAGTGAAAGTTTTGGTACTTTTGAGGACAAAATGACAGTAATTCAAATAATTAAGAAAAAAATAACAAAAGCAGGAAAAATATTTTCTTTTCCAAATCTGTTTCTTTCAATATAAAACTTAAAAACTTCAGGTGAGTGTCTGTGTCTAGTGAAATTGATTAAAACATTTTATTCAGTTGGTAGAGAATTCAAATATTTTACTCAAGAAAGAGTAGCAATACTTCATAATAAAATTATCAAGTAAAAGTAAAAAGCACAAAGTAGTAAAAAATACTCTTAAAAGTACTTTTTCCAAAAATGCAACTAGTCAGTACCCGACTCTGTTCGCGACCCACCAGTTCCTCCCCCATGGCCGGCCTCCCACTCAGCTCCAGCCTGTTTGACAGCCTCACGTCCTCCCACGTTCTCGCCCCGTAGCCACAACAAGCTCCACACCCTAATTACACCAACTTTTCCCTCTTAGCAACTAATCTCCCCCAGAACTGCAGAGCTGCGACCGCCAAGAAGAGACACGCACGCCGCCTGACTCTCCAAAGCTGCTCTATCTCGGGTATCAAGCCCACTAGGGCAAATGTGATCGGAATGTTTTTTGGGAAATAATTGCGCACAATTAGATGGTTATTAAGTCCAAGGGGGGGGTGATTGTTGAAAAGTCTGAGGAGAGATGTGATTTTTTTTTTTTTGCTTTTAGTGATGCTGTTTCATGGGGAAATCACAAAGAAGGGTTGTGCATTTGTGACTCTACCATTTAAGCTCCTGGTGATAATGCAGACCTGCTGCAGCCTGATGTGATTTGTTATTTCAGCAAACGCTCAATCTGTGGCTACGAATGCAGGAGAACAGACGGAAAGGTTTCCCACCATCAGAGAACGACAAGGACAAACATTTCAGCAAGTGTCCTTCTACAAGGAAGACTGCAAAAAGAACAACAACAAAAACATCTAAGTTTTATATTGTTTTTGGTCTGTTTCTAGTGCAAATATCTTATAATATACTTGAAATAAGACAAAACTATCTTACAAGTAACTTCATAAAAGGTATTAGTTTACTTTTTGTTACTTATAAGTTATTTAACGTAAAGATGCATCAATCCAATATTTTTATCTGTGGGTCCAATATTGTACAAAAAAAACAAAAAAAAACCTAGATTGCATATTGAAGACAATGTGCCAGATCTATTCAATGTAAAATATGCTTTGTGCTCTGAGAGATGTTGTGGTTTATTACTTACTTTAAATCATATTTTGAATTTCTAATTATACTTTCTGAACAATTTCAAAGAAATTTGAGGGAAGAACAATTCACTAAAAAGTAAGCGGTGAGATTTCACATTTTTGCAGTGAAGCTGCTGACAGTGGAGCTGTGGAGGAGAACGCAGCCACATACTGAGCGACTGAAGCTCAGTGCTGACGCTGTGGAGCGGGGGAACTTCAGGAAGGCCAGCTGTGACAAACCCTGGCCTCCATCCAGACATTCACTGCTCTGCTTTCTACACCAGTTTGGCTTTTGTGTTTTTTTTCTCCCCCACTTCTCCATTCAACTATAAAATGTTGCTAAAATTAGACTTGTGAGTTATATATATATATATATATATAAAACTATTCAAGTCTGTTGATGATTTCCTCCATGCTGGGGCCAGGCCCCGTCTGCTCTGCAGCACACAAACAACAGAGACACGCCAACTCTGATTAGTGACCACAATGAGTATCACAGTGGTACAACTTATAGTTTACAACATGGGTTTCCAAACTTTCTGATGATAAGTCAGAAAGTTTTACTGAAAGATAAACTATCTTTCAGTAGCCATTTTCTAAAAATCAGTCACAGCCCCGTCTCATTGAATCACATGTGTTCTTGACTTTCCAGTTTGAAGAGCAGCTAACAAAAACAAGCCTTTGTGTTGCAAAATATACATTCCCCATGGAGACAACATTAAAAAAAAGTTGGGTACAATATGTAACGTGAAATGTGTGGTGATGGTGATTTTGCAAAGACAATTATTGAAACATGAGTGTGCTTCCTGATGAAGCACATGACCTTTTAGCCCCAGGTGCCAAAATGACCCTGATTACTTACAGTACTCACAGGTCACACAAATTCATTTTCTTTCAATTAAAACAATATTATTTCCAATTATCTTTTCATTTTGTCTGCACAAACATAAACATTTTTTTATGTCTTTTTTTCTATGTCTGAGAGCATTTTTTGTTTTATTCCATTTTTTCCAAGACACTTTATTTAACTGAGTTTTAAATTTGTTGTGACCAAGTCTGGTCGTAAGACACTAGGTATGTTGGACCCTGTTTACCATGTACAACAAAATAAAAAACCAATATCTTCATAACCAGCATTTCTCATTTTTAAAATCAGTTGATGAGTCCGGCTCTTTTTGGAAAAAGCCGTTCAGCTGTGAAAATGATCCATTTCCACTCACTGCTTGAGTTTGTTTTCTTTTCACCGGCGAATCTGCAGGATTCACAAGCAACAGCACTGTAAAAACACTAAATCCTAGTATTTTTGTAAGTAAGTATTTTTTGGTCTAGTTCCTATTCTAGTTCAAATTTCCTAGTACACTTGAAATAAAACAAAACTAATCCAACTTTTCAGCTAGATTTAAGACTTTAAGTAAATGATTTATTAATCTTTATGAGAAAGTACTACTTCCACTGACTGATTATTTTACTGAACATGGGAAAATGTTTTTCTATAAATGAAAATCTGTCAATGGAAATAGTACTTTTTCATCAAGAAAAAAGCAGGACTTCTTTCAAGTGTTCTAAGAAATTTGCACTAAAAGCTAAACCAAAATGACTTTGTAAGACTTTGTGTTTTTGCAGTGCAGGTTCCCCTCAGACCGACAATGCTCCGCCCAGTTCCAGAAAAATGGCTGCTTTTGCCTGTGGTCTGATGCTCATTCTTCATCCAATTAAATGTTTGTGAGGCTGAATTTAACCTAATCCCATTTTATGAACCTCATAGGGCTGCAAACTGGAAGCAGACACACCCCCGACCCGCCAAAGGCTGCAGCTCCAGGTTCGTCTTTATTAAACTCAGGGGGTTTGGCAGAGCCAGATATAGCAACACTAAGTGCCAAAGTTGTGATAACCTGCATATCAAAGCGTGGTTGTGAACAATGTTAAGTGTGGTGTGACAGAGTGTGTGTGTGTGTGTGTGTGTGTGTGTGTGTGTGTAGTCTCAACAGAACTCACAGTTAGCTGTGTTAATGATTGCCTCTACATGGACAGCATGCCTCTGTTCTCTCTCACTTCCTGTAACATGACCCAGATCGATAAGAACAAACTTCATGCTAACTTTAATTTCGACTGCTTATCACCCAAGCTCACTGAGATGTAACTCTTGATGCAAATCTTGCTCCATTGGTTTGTGAATATTATAACAAAACAGAAACGCATTGCTTGAATCAGATGAATTTCCATCCTGCAGGTGAGCTCACAGGAAGGTGATGTGACGTCCCTCCTGGCTCCGCTGGTCTCTCAGTTTAACTGTCACGTTGTTATCAGACTACAGCCGCTTGTTTACACCATGCTTCATCCGCAGCCTTCAGCCCCACATGGCGGTTCGGATTATCAGCCCAGAAACATGCTGCGTGTGTCAGAGTGTGCTTCATAGCAATGCAACGATAACTGGCGCTGAGCGGCTGTCTGCCGCACAGGTTGAACTTTAACACAGCAGCACGTCTGCCCCACACCGATTGGTGATGCTGAGAGTCGGGTTTGAATCTTCGAACTTTAACGGGCTTAAAGATTTTACTCAAATATGCACTGATCCGATTTCCAAGTACCGATTTTGTGAAGCCCAAAATATGGCCAGACGATACGGAATAAAAACATGTCACGATATAGGCGTTTCATATCAGTCAATATTGGTAATTATTGATCAGCCATTTTGTTTTACATATCTGAAATACTGCTAACCAGTGCTGTGACCTTTCATCTACAGTCTCACCTCCACGCCATTGTTTTTTATTCTTAGACCAAATGAGGCACAGTGGTGAAACCTGAAAGTGTAAATTACTCAAAGGTTGTTGCCAGGTAACCAAAGAGTGAGTGAGTTAGTTGATGCCACTCAGCTAGCTTAGCTCGCTAAATCCTTATCGCTGCCTACATCCCCCATAATGCAGTGCAGTTCTGGATCGGAGTGCAGTTAAATTATTGAACATTCTATCAGATGTATTATCTGTCAATTTTGAACACATTGTATTATTGATATATTGTTATTGATTTATTGTTCGGGCCTAGCCCAGAATTGCCAATACGGATTCTAGTTAATTCAGCTGCATCTTGTACAATTATAAGTAACAACACAAAATGCATCAGTTATTACATGAATTTAAATTGATCTGTCTCAATAAAATGACAACAGTAAACTATGACGATTTCTCAAAAAAGAGCCAGCTTGGATTAAGTACAATGAAATACAGTTTATCCTTTATTGTATTGACACACAAAGTTGTTGTTCTTTAATTTGCCAGAATAAAAATACCCACATACTCCAGCATCGTGTGCGTATTGCATTAGCTGCTCGGACTACACACACACATCCCAGACAGTTGAAGTTTCAAAGTCAAGCATACCAAATGAATACATTTCTTGTGACAAATTCCTGCATTTCCCACAATTCCACAGTGCATCATAATTACCCCGGGCATGAGTTATCTCTTGCCGTGTATTTTTTGTTCTCTGAATGTCCTTATATTCCCTCATTGACGTATCGTGCAAGTTTCTTTGCTCTCTAACGTCTCCCATCAAACTGTCTTTACATTCTGACTCCATTTCATCTACATAACACTTTTTACTCAGACGTTCAAACCTCCAAGTTAGGTGTTTGAAAACCAATCAAAAACCTTTCAAAACCCAAATTCTGAGCATTGAAGTTGGACATCTATCAGCAACCTCGACATCCAATATGGCCGCCTACATGTAAAGCTTTAACATAGAAAACTGCTGGAAAAACCCTGTTGATTTGCGTCTTTTGAAATTTGTATCGCATTAACTCCTTCCCAAGAAAATAAATGGTGCATCTCTTAAGAAGTAATTCAAGTGGTTTTGGTGCCACAGCATGATGCTTTCAAAAAATCACCTTGGGGATGGTGTGTTCAGGATGGTAGTTCTCCTGTGACTCTCTACTACTGCTGTCAAACATTTCCACACTGACGTTTGCGTTTGCGCGGCGACAAAATGTGGAAAAAGTTGCCGGAGGTCGTAACTTGTACATGACACCAGCTATTGCAGGGCTGCCAATCATTCAGTTCATCATCCCCAACACTTTGCAGGCTTCAAATGGCGCCAGATGATGGTGAGGAAACATCAAAGCCCATCTGAGAGACGTCAGGAAACAAACACGGACCCCCCCCCCCCCCACACACACACACACACACACACACACACACACACACACTCATCACTTTGACGTTTCTAAAACAGCAGCAGTGAAAATGAACACTAATGAAGCTGTCAGGCTCTTTGTTTTGGCGACAGTTCATTCCCGTTTGTGGGTTTTGGGTATAAAACCTAAATAAGCACCTCATCTCATCTGACTGACTCACACATCCATCCATCATCCATCATCCTTCCCATGGAAACCAGTGAGACCAGGCTTACCATGATTGTCTTCATCCATTTCGATTGGAAGAGCGACTTTGCAGTCCAGCTGAATGTGTGAAACCTCGCGTGAAATGTATCACACTGGTTGTTTTTTTTGTTTGTTTTTTTTCCCCACCAGTAGAATTTCACTGGGACATAAAAAGCCAGAACCGGCGCCGCGTTCGCAGTCAGACGGCGGAAGCGGACCGACGCGCGGCTGCTGTCAGCGACGAAGAGAGGACGCGAATGAACGCGAGCGGAATCCAAACTCTGCGCGTGGAGCGAAGGCGAATCCTCTCGCGCGGAAGGCGATGTTTTGGGCATGAGAACTGAGGCGGCTGCTCCCCGGTCCCTCTGCTCCATCCTCGAGCTGCTCCGCCTGTATTCACAGCCACACACACGTCGCAATCAGGGCGGCGTCACCAAGCTCCGCCCACCTCCATTAAGAGCCTCATACTTACACCGCGCGCACACACGCGCGCGCGCACAAAATCTACGTGGGTTTTGAATCTCCTGTCCGGACATTTATAGTCGTTTAATAAAAAAAATAAATAGATTAAATATATATATATATATATATATATATATATAGATATATATATATATATATATATATATATATATATATATATATATATATATATATATATATATATATAAAAATTCCCTTCTCACCCACCGGGTGGTTCTTATCCTCTGAGCTCGGGTCCTCTACTAGAGGCCTGGGAGCTTGAGGGTCCTGCAGTATCTTGGCTGTGCCAAGGACTGCACATTTCTGGACTGAGATGTCTGATGTTGTTCTTGGGATCTGTTGTAGCCACTGCTCCAGTTTGGGGGTGACTGCCCCGAGGGCCCCGATGACCACAGGCACCACTTCAAGCTACTGCCTACCTCATACCATGAGAGATACTAAGTTGCATAACATGCCGGCTCAGACGTCGCCCTGCCAAACAAGGTCTGCGTCAGGTGTTGGGGAACCAGAGCACCTTGATGACAAATGGGCTACTGGAACAAGACGGAAATGGGCGAGAGATGAAAATGTGGATCTGTTGGAATGTTACACTCAAGTAACCCTAGTCAGAGAGGTTACATGCAAAGACTGGGGAAGGAATGGTTACTTCGACATCCCCAGTCAACACTAAGCGCTAAACAACTAGTAGCTCAGTGTTCCAACATCCGCAAACGGCAACTGCTATCACAACTTGAGATTGACGAGATACAACACAAATGCTACGGCAAAAAGGAGGAACCTGGATGTCAGAACTGTGGGGACTTAACTACAAGTCCCCACCCAGTGAGGGGATACACGGCCCCAGTGAGCGAATCAGAGCTGAACGAGACAGCTGCTGACCTGAGAGAGAGAATCATGACCCGAATGATCGGCGCCAATTACAACGGCTGAGTGAAGTACCATCAGAAAGTCTCATTGATTTAAGATATCTGAAATAGAAAATAACACATCCAATATGTATCGTATAAGTCAAAATATGCCTTCATTCATTTGTTCGATATATTAAAGAGAATTTCAAATAGCTATACCAGAAGGGTTTAAAAGGTCAGCCACTATTTTTCAATAAACAAACCCCTTGTTTTGAGACAAAACCCTGAGATGGAAAAACAATCACTGTCTCATTTGGTCTAAATCATAAAATCCAGGTAAAGTGGGTTATTTCCTACCTGGAGAGGAAACCTGAGACTTCCTTGGTTGCTTCAGGAAACACTTGAGTGTTAAAAGCTCTAGTTTTAACTAGAAGGGTGTGACATTGAGCTGAAGATGATTAGGGTAGTGGAGGAGTTGGCTTTGTTTTTACTGGTGGCCATGATGACGAGTGTTTACCAAAAACACTGAAAGAAGGTCAGGGAAGAAATGACCCACCCAGAAGCTTTACTGTAACTCTCGACCGCTGGTATTATTCTCTCACTCATGGTGTTTATAGACAACATGACAATATAAATCATCAGTCAGTAGTAGAGCAGTAATTTCATCTTCCAGAAGAGAATCCATGTCTTCCACAACACACTTAGTTATCTTGTATTACTTCATTTCTTTAGCAATCGATGAATCAATTATTCTGATGGTTAATAGATTAATTGAATGAAAACAAATGAGACATCCTACGGATTTTTCAATTATCCTCTCAAACCTTCTTGTATAACATGATTACTAAATTAGTTGACGACTATTTCAGTAATCATCAGTTCATTATGATGAATCCGACTAAATACACGTTTCCGTTAATTACTTGAAAGAAGTTCATTAGGACAAAGCTCCTGATCCTGTTCCTTTCGCCGCTCTCTCCAGATTCACATCCTGGGTTTTGGTGATGCAGGTATTACAGCATCTTTTGAGGTCAGCCCTGGCAAGGAAATTCCACTTCCTGCCCTTTCCTGCCCATATGAGCTCACTCACTGAGGATTTTCCAGCAGAGATGCCAGCCACGCCGGCCAGCTGTCATATTAGAGGAGAGGAGGACGAAGGTTTGGGTCGGGCTCGGCTCGAAGTACAGAGGAAGGGAGTTGTGCCGGGGACAGATTGTGCAGTGCTCCAGGGGCACAATGGACAAATGTTACGGGACAGGAAGTGATGAAATGGGCCTGTTTTCCTCTCAGTGTGAAGATGTTTAACTGAACAAAAGCTCCTCTGCAAGCTTCTAAAGTTTTTGTCAGTAATAATGGTTTATTTTTACGGATCTCATGAACCTTTGTTTTACACCTTTAAGTTTCTGTTCTGTTTAGGGAAGAAAACAAACCTAGAAGGTGCCACTCTTAGTCGCACCCAGAGCCGGCCAAAGACTTTTTGACACCTTCCAAAAATAACAGTCTGGGTCATTTTTTTGCCAAAACTGATCTTGGCAAAAAACAAAACAAAAAAAAAACAATAAAATAATAATAATTAAATAAAACTTTTTAAAAAATGACATGTTTCTGTCCAACTATTCCAAATCTAAAGACCCAACATGTTTAGATTTGGAATAGTAGGACAGAAACTGCCTTTTACAGTTGGTGTTATTAGAAGTAGCTACATTTTTTCAAGCTATGTGAATATTTATGGAAGTCAACCATTACCTCTTCAATTGTATGTTTTCTTTCCTTTCTCAATTTTGAAGAGCAGTTGGAAGAAATAGACATTTAAGTCCATGATTCATAGATTACAGATAAATCAATGAGATTACTGATCAGTTTGTAAGGTAAAATATAAACATAAGATTCACTTAAATTGACTGTAGAGGGATTCCCAGGAGTGCCAATAAGTTTGGCACAAACAACATAAAAAATTACATGAAACTTACTAATAACTATATTTATTTGCAGTGCTGTGGAATACGCTTTTCTGTGATGGAAGCAGAAGAAGCTGCTTTCTTCAGACAAAACATGAAGTTTCTTAGGTGATAATCACAACTGCTGTCCGATAATCTGAGTCAAGGTTCCAGTTTGGTGTCATTTTGGTCTGGATGAGACTCTTCAGCTGAAAACAATTTGGACATTACGTTAAAGCTGCAGTTTGTAACTTATATTTTAAAAAAAATAACTATACTGTCGAAGCAATATAATCTGAAACAGATAACCTTTGAAAAGACAGAGCGCGCACACGGGCATGATTGACGGTGCAAAGACCCTCCCCTGGCTCTGATTGGTTGTTTCCAGTTAGCGCTGCAAGAAAGCAGCTGAGCCGGATTGTTTCACAGATTATCTGCCTTATAATGTGACGACATAGCGACAGCTTCAACCCACGCATTAAAAAATGTTTTAATAAAAGTTACTGCAGCTTTAGGGTTTGAAAGGTCTATTGAGAGCATAGAGGTGAACGGATCCAGTTTTCCAGTGGGGAGAGGAGCGCTGAGATGATGATGAAATATGCTGTGGATAGATTCTCATAGTTCTCCAGGTCCAGGAGGATTTGAACAAATCCTCAGAGTCTGGGACTGGCAACTGGAGGTGAACGGCGACTCGGTTCACCTCCAGTTGCCAGTCTGGAGGTGGCAACTGCAGACTGGCAGTTGTCTCCAGTGTCTTAATGATGGGAATAAAAAAAAAAATAATGACACACTCTGAACATCCCACCAGCAGATTTAGGCCGAAAGTAAATCTTTCCAAAATGATTCTCCTGACCGTGTTTTTGTAATATCAGCGTGTTGGAGCGCCTCCGTCAGCCCTGGCTTGAATCTGATAGCGAATTCACGACAGAAATGAAAGATTAGGGTGATGGCAAGAGGCCTTCTGTCCTCACAGGCTCAGAGCTCATCAACAAAGATAAGCCCTTAAAGTACCAGTGGACACATTCAGAAAGTTGGTCAGTTATGAGAAGGGTTTGACTGCTTTAAGTGAAATAAAGATTTTTACCACTGATTACTGAGAAAAGCATTAATACCACACTAAAAACAATTGTATAAAACATGCCATTTTTAATAAAATGTAAATAAAAACATACTTCCCCTCGACCCCCGAAAGTAATCTTACAATTCTTTCACATTGCTCATTTCCTATTAGAAACAAACTTAAGAAGACGTGCAGCGATCCAGAGTTCAGGTGGGAGCTCTGCTCTGGAGCTGCTGAGGAGACTAAAATAAAGACACCGTTAGTGATCCATCCAAGAAGATGTAATGTGGATGCTTTCCTTTAGCAGGGACAAAGCATGCTCATGAATGGCCCAGTCAAAGTCCAGGCCTAAATCCAGGTGAGAATGTGAGTGAAGTTAACATAGTTACTTGACTGTGCTACAAAATGCCCACATGTGCCTGGAACTCACATAACACTTCCCTTTTGATAAAGTTTATCTAATCCTCCAACTTCCTCTAGTCATCTCAAAAATTCTCTCAGAATCAGATTAAATATTCATTTGTTTTCCTCTGACGCATAAAATAAATGTAATGTTCCTTTCCTCACAGAAGCCACAGGCATAAACAAACACTGCCTCCACAGTATCGTGACATGTTCCGGTAACACCCCCGCCTCTTCCCCTCGCACCCCAGCACTGGCCCCCAGGGGCCCACTTCCAGACAGGACCCTCTGCTCACTCTGAGTAAATCCTGAAAGGGAGGCAGAGGGAAGACAACAGCCTCATCCTCGTTATCATCGCCCTCTGCTGCTGTTTTTAGATGCATCTCGGCTGAAAGGTAGGGCTTGTGGCTGAACAGTTTGGGAATCATCATGTGTTAACTATGCGAGTGGAGGCGTATTCCCAGCTCTCAGCTGACTGGAACAGCAGTGGTGGATTCCAGAAAAAAAAGGGGGGGGGGGGAAAGAACAACTAAAACAACAGCCTTTATTTTTGGACTTGAATGAAAGTTGTAAGTGGCCATCTCCAATCAAGTCAAGTCAAAGTTTATTTATCCAGCACATTTTCAAGGACCTGAATGACCCAAGTGCTGCACAATGATCACAACATCACAGGTGGGTAAAACATTAAACAGGAAATAAAATTAAGTTTGGCAAAAAATAATAAGACAATTATGAAACTGGCAAAAATGACCAAACTAATAATATGAATAAAAATCGAAAGGCATACTTGATTTCAGCAGCAATCTCTCCAACCCCCAAAAAACTCAGATCAGTGATGATATCGGGAGTTTTTTTTTTCTCAATTCAAACATCATTTCAAGAGTTTGTGTCAATTTGGAAGTGAATTTTTGCAAGATTCAACCTTCCCACGAACAACCTTTGACCCGCTCTCATGAGATGAGCTCTAGGAGGGAGAAACCTGATTTCCATGGAAACGCTCCAGGTCGAGCTGGACGCGGGACGTTTTCCAGCGTGTCTCTGCAGCAGTGCAGGACATTTCTACTGCTTTCTGTCTCATCAGGTCTGTTTCCAGTCAAACAAACTGCTGCTAACTTCTTATTTCACTCAGCACAGAGACAAGCCTCTGTTGGCTGCAGTCATGCTCTGTCATTATGTAAGCCAGCGGTCTGCTTTGTGACCCATGCGGTTATAATGAGGCTGAGGAATACATTTCCACACAGTCAGAGGCTTTTATACGGCTCCAGATTGCACTGGGGATTTATAAAAATGTTACTTTTTCATATTGATGCCACCTGCTTTAATATCTTTCACAGTGATTTTATGCAATGGAACAAGGCAACAGTACATGCTGTAAGGGTGTCCAAAGTGTGGCATGAGAATTTCACTATTAGCAAGGAGTTTTCTTCCAATAGCCGTGTTTACTTTTCATTTAAATTTTATAGGAAGTAGTTCTGTAAAGTTAAGCAGACCTAATAAAAGTCTAGAGCACATTTATTCCATTGAACTTAATAGAATAGTTTATGTTGCTTGGAACAGACTACAAAATTTCCTGGGACCAAAGCAGCCGGGACAAAAAATACTCAAGAAGTTAGAAAACTCCCTTTTAGTAAGAGAAAACAAAAAGGAAGCCTCTTTGTTTGACTGGATCTGCACTGTTCTGTAGGAGAACTTCCATGATGTTTTTACCAGCAGCGCTCTGGGGAGGAGCTCTATATTCTGTTAGAGTAGCTCATTAAATTTCAGAAAAACACATGGATGCTTTGACGTCACAAAAAGGTTAAAAATATGTATGAAATCTGTATCTCTATGACATGAAGTAACAGTTTTGGAAGTTTAAGTTCCAGTGAGACTGAAGCATTCTGGACCAGCCGGTGATACGGCAGCACAGCAGGTTTACTTTCTACATCAGTCAGACCTGCAACATAGATGGTCATTTGTGTGTGAAGATGACGAGCATCTGAAAGACCACCCTCACACACACACGCATACCAATGTGACACACTCCCTGCCTCACTGTGCTCCAGGGAGGGAAGCAGGCAGCGCTGGAAAGGAGAGAACAGAAGGGGGAAAAAAAGAGAAAAGAACACACACATGCAGAGAAAGGAAGCTCCATCTTTGACCCGGGAAGTGCATCAACGTTTGACTCGCTCAATCCGATTCCATCCCACTGTGACAATAACTCATCAGAGGAGATCGCAGCATGAATGGATGGGTGTGCAGTGCAGGAGTCGCAGACTGGAAGTCTCCTTTGATCTGCTGACTGAAGCCCTTCAAGTGGCAGAGCGCTTCAGCAGCGGCTTCAGCAGAGCGGCTTCAGCAGAGCGGCTTCAGCAGAGCGGCTTCAGCAGAGCGGCTTCAGCAGAGCGGCTTCAGCAGAGCAGCTTCAGCAGAGCAGCTTCAGCAACAACCCATCTGCTGCCACCAGCTAATACACAAACTGCTGCACAGAAAGCTAACCTGAACTAAATCCTGCTGTCACAACAAAATGTTTGAGGAAGCCCACAAGAAGCAGCAGGAGGCAGTTCAGCACTTTCAGAGACTTTGAAGGAGTTCAATTCAGCGCTGAGCTGCTTTCATGGATTTCAGTTTCACACAGATAAACATGAGGCGAAGAGTTGTAACAAAGTGTGACGGAATATTAGGTAGAGAGAAAAAGGAGGAGCGCATTTCCACCAAAAGAACTCAGACCTTTTTAGATTAGTCTCAGAAATTGTCCAGAAACAATCTTGGAAACTTCTGAGTTTGACAAGTTGAAGACTTTCCACTTCTGAAAAACTTTTTTTGAGAAAATTTCTGAGATCGAGCTCAGAATTTCTGGAATTCTGGAGTCCTTCTTGCAAATTTTGGACTTTCAAAGCTCAGAAATGTATAAAACAGGATTAGGACCGCTGAGAAAAAAAAGAAAAGTCTCAGAATTCTGAGATCAAAGTCAGACTTCTTTTTTTTTTCAGCAGCTCTAATCGTCTGCTGTAGAAATGTCCGAGTTTTTTCTAGGAAATTTTTAGATCAATCTCAAAATTTCAGAGTTGCTTGGTGGAAATTTACCACTATTGTTTTCTGTCCATGAATGTAAAGAGCAGATTTTGAGAAAGGTGTATTTTGTGAGCCAATTACATCCATTGCACATGCTTCCCTTAACCTGCTCGTCCATGTCGGGGAGCTTCTGCATCATTTGAAGCTCAGGCTAGAGCAGCTGAAACCGGACCCTGTTTTTAAATATTTCTTCCAGACTGCAAGTCTGCACTGATCACGCAGACAGAACAGCAAAACAAAGATCCGCTGCAGCCATCTGCTGCCATCATGAGCTCATTTAGCTGTTAATCCATTAAAAATGTTGACTTTCTCCCTAAATGATAGGATTGCAGCTCTGTGCCACCTTCCCTGTTGTGTTACCATTACAAAGCACATTCAGGCACTTAACTGATGATTGCCTGCAGCCTGTCAGTCTGAGTCTTGTGCAAATGGGAGCGTCGTGGTGAGGGTCATTAAACCCCAATGCTTATTATGGAACTAATGATCAAATGTAATGAGCCACCAAGAAGCCTCTCTGAGCTGCTGTTTGAAGGAAGATGAGGATGAACTGCGAGTGACAGGAGAGACCAAACACTAAATAAATTGCCTGCAGCAGCAGCTCTGGATTATTAAGATGATATTTACATGACATATGCATCTTGTTTAAATCAGCCTATGGAAGGCCTATGGAATTGCAAACTTAATGTATTTATTAGGTCTGTCCCCAAACTACTCTTGCGTTGCAGACAGAGACCAACGGAAAGGGTTCCACAAAGAGACGAGAATACAGATGCAAAACAATACTCTCCCAAGGATTAGAAACGTATGACCAACAGCAATGCAAAAATCTTGAAAAGAACAGGAAAAGACCTCAAAAAAAACACTGAAATCAATATAATTGGATAAATTGGCAGAATTATGTGTCTTCCATTCACATAATATATTTTTGCAGCACCTTAAAGTAGCCATGTTAACCACATTTGTCATAAAATGCTGGGGGGTTTTAAAGGTGTTTGCTAATTGCTGCTGGCTAGTGTGAAGGAGCTGAGTTGGGGAGTGATGGGGGAGGGCTGCTCTGTGAGGCCGAAGCTCAGAAACTTAGACACTGCAGCTTCAATCAGTCTCTAAGGCACCGCTACCTCCAAGGAGGTTCTCACATTTTATTTAAAATAATAATAATAATAATAATACATATATAAAAAAAACATTGTTAACTTTGTATCATTCTCCTTCTATGATTTACACTATTTTGTGTTGTTCTATTTTATAAATCCCAAGAAAATAAACCTATGTTTTTGGATGTAGGGTAAAAAGAAAAAAGAAAAAAAAAATAATCCAAATAGAGATGAAAATATCTATTTTTTATTTATTTTTTTTATAATTTAGCATCTGAACCATATTTTTATATGGAAAATACAACACATTTGGATACAGCCTAATATCCCATAACTTTTTCTAGTGTTTATGTTTATGCTAAGACATTTTCTTCCTGTCTCACTGTTTCTCAGTGAGGCATCCCTAACAGCCTTCCTGCTGAGCGCCATGGTGACGCTTCTACTTATCCTTCATTCATCTCTCTCTCTCCAGCTTCTAATGTTGGGGTTTGTCCTCTTAATGTGCTGTTTGTGGGGGGAGAAAAACGCAGCCCGCGCGGGACACTGAGGACGTGTGTGTGAAAAGAGTCAGAGAATAACTGGTGACGCCACAGGGCCAGCATAACACAGAACCACAGCTTGAAGAGCTACAGAAAGAAGCACAGATTAATGTTGATGTTACTAATCTGAGAGCAAAAAAAAAAAAAAAAAAACGGTCCTAGTCTTTGACAGAAAATGACAATATTGTCCTCTAGTGTTTAAATGTTAAATGGCATTTTTGTATTCACGTTCTGATGAACTTCGACAATAGTCATTAAACAAAGTGCAAAATATGAATTCTGCTTAGAGAACACGTATCCCCGACTATATGTTATTGTGAGGTTAATTATATGTATAAAAAAATAATGAAATTGACAAGTAAATCAATTAAATTTAGTGAGGACCCGGAAATTTGGACAGCAAGGCTAGGCTTCAGTTTGGTGGTGTCTCATTTTTCAGTCCAAGTTGAACTCTTTGTTGTGTGTTTAAGAATTAAAGACCAACAGCAAACAACATTTTAATTCCAAGCAGAAATTGGACAAACACATTGACTGCATATTAACATTTTAAACATGTTTGTTCATTATAAGATAACAAAACTTCAAGTCTTTTGTTGATAGACATTTACAAGTTATATAAGACTCCACTGTATTGTCACCTTGAACCGTAAAGCAGGTTAAAGGTATGCATTTTATCATGTAAGAACTTCAACTGTATATTTTTTGGCTTGCCATACCTGGGTCTGTTTTGGTTTTGACCATCTCTGAGCGTCACACATAGTAATAACCACTAGAGGGCGGGCTTTGACCATTATTCAGCTCTGACCGGATGAGACTTCCAGGGATCGACAGTTTCCAAATCAAACCGTGGGCGTATTTTTCCTTCAATCTTGCTTCGATTTTTTTTTTTTTTTTTTTGTCCCTCTGGGTGTTGTCTGAGTGTTTTACATCTCTGAAGTTTCACTGGGGTGTTGCTTCCTGACAGACACGGACAGTCGGATAGCTCGTTCTATGTAGAATTTTTATTTTTATAAATCACCTCGGAGTTATTCTCTCTCTCTTTTTCGCTGCACTTTTCAGGCAGCGCGAGCAGAACTGCTCTTACTTTAGCTGCTGTTAGCTTGACCGGCTAACTGGGATCGATGCAGGCCATTAAGTGTGTGGTGGTGGGAGACGGGTGAGTTCGTTCACATCTCTATTCACATTCCAACCTCGAATGACAGAGTTTGAATCGTAGAGTCGGAGAATTAAAGCTTAAACTCTGTGGTGTTTGGTTTGACCCAGTTAGCAACAGTTGGCTAGAGGCTAACGGTCCCAGGTCGAGCGACAGCTGCTGTCCCTCCAGCTGGGTCACAGATTTAGCCTGAACCAGACGCAACATGCTACTCTGTACCTTCTAAGTCATTTATTTGAGCTATATATACTCCTAACGTTTGAATTGCATCCACTCTAAGATGAAATTATATTGGCAATTTATTTAGTTTTTAGATATTACCATGAAACATTTGAGATTTTTTTTTTTTTAACATTGTCCGATAATGGGTAGAAGGTCATGTGCATTTCTTTTAAATGCATTTGACTATAAAACATAAACTGCTCCAGTAACCACAGCAACAAAACGAAGAAATATTAGAATCATGTCAAAATAAATTATTTTCAATAGTGTTTATTATTATAGGTAGGTTTGGGTCCTTTTCCTAAAAGAACAACACACTGAGAGCAGTGAGCCAAAACGACAAACAGAGCTGTACATTTTGCATTTAAGATCCTTTTTTTTAACAAGGATCTTGTCTTTTTATATTTACACAATATTAAAAAAGGCCCGGGTGGTTAAATGAAATCTCAGCAGAATATGCCATTTGTTTTAATCTCAATCACTAAAATAATGGTCAGTTCCGGTCCTAACCTGGAAACCAGGTTTTGTTTCCCAATTCCTCTCTGACTCCTGATGTGACCTGCTGATTTCTCTGTTAATATATCCCCCCACTTTATGATGACAGGGTGGTGAAGGTTAGAAATAGAAATACTTTTCGCCGCTTATGAAACCCGCTGTCCTTACTGTAGCCCTCTCTTTCTCTGTCTCCATCAGAGCTGTGGGTAAAACATGTCTGCTCATCAGCTACACCACCAACGCCTTCCCCGGAGAATACATCCCCACAGTGTGAGTCCCACACTCTGCTGCACTGGTCATTCTCAATGTGATGGACCTAAAATGTGTCGCAGAGTAAACTTCTGGTCAGCCGAAATGTTCTCAAAAGTTAATTTTTAGAAATCCCTTGCAGATTTGACAACTACTCTGCTAATGTGATGGTGGATGGGAAACCGGTGAACCTGGGTCTGTGGGACACAGCAGGACAGGAGGACTACGACCGGCTGAGGCCGCTGTCCTACCCTCAGACAGTGAGCGTACACACAACTCCTCTCTGTCCATTGTCCTGGACAAATCTGAATTAGCTAGCCGCTGGCAGAGCGAACACTGTCTTGACTCGGAGTTATTTAACAAAACAAAACAATCTCCCTCTCAGACAAGTACAGTGAATAATACACAGAGTCTGGAGGACAGTGAGATGCAGTAAAAAAGCAGCTCTTGTTTACGTTGTCTGTCTTCACAACAATCTGGTCTTTGTGCAAGAGAGAGAGACAGTCACTCTGTATTTGACCAATATAATGAGTCCTGATTTGTTTTTGTCATGTCATTATCATTCTATTCTATGTATTGTAACTCAAGTAACAACATGATTTCTCACATTAAGGTATGAATACTTTCAGTGACTGATTTTTACCTTCTTCTTTTTTTTTTTCCCAGGACGTTTTTCTAATTTGCTTCTCACTCGTCAGTCCAGCTTCCTTTGAAAACGTCCGGGCCAAGGTAAGAGGAGCCTGTGTTGCGTTATGGATCTAGGGCTGCACCGATTGCAGTTTTCTTAAAGATCATGGACCTTTAAGAAGGCTGACCTGCCGATTCCAATTTTTGGATGACACCAATTTCTTTTCATATCTCAAAAGATGCTAAGTTGGATGACTATTATTAACTTCACACATGTGGGTGGCTCTGTCAGTCAGCCCTCGCTGAGCAGCGTAAAGGGGGACAGTGTGTTTCCATTAAACATAATATTGCGCAAATTGGAATTGTAAAAAAAAAAAAAAAATCTGCTTGATGGAAACTCGCCAATTTCGAACAAAAAACAAATTTTTCTATAAAAAGTTTTTGTGTATGGATGGGGTGGTTTTTCTAGTCTTATTGAAATAGATGTGTTTCGCAAAACTGCAATGGAAAAACTTTACTGCATCAAGAGTCATGTGATCGTCTACCAGATGTTACTACTGGTGAAAACAACAAAGAAGATGACAGGAAGTGATGTCTGAATTATGAATTTAGTCGTTTACGTTAGTCACTGCTGTAATTTTTAATAACTTGTCATGTGAACAAACTTACTCAAGTGTGATTTTAACTTAATTTCTTATTTAATGGAAACGCCACAATTGCAAAACTGTGTGTTTCCGACATTAGCGGAATATAGACGAATGTTGTGGATATCGGCCAGTTTCCCAAAATTACGGAAATCAACTTATCAATGCACCCCCAAAAAGAAGCAAAGCATGGAGTCTACCATGAGATGGTAAATTGATATTTTAAGGGAATATTGGTAATGAACAGACATGTGTTTGGCATTAATCTAACAATGGAGCACCCTCATACTTCCTGTTCTGCAAGTGATTGCCTGCGTTGTCCTGCAGTGGTATCCTGAGGTCAGACACCACTGCCCCAAGACGCCAATCATCCTGGTGGGCACCAAGTTGGACCTGAGGGACGACAAGGACACCATTGAAAAGTTGAAGGAGAAGAAGCTCTCCCCCATCATCTATCCACAGGGCTTGGCCATGGCTAAGGAAATAAGTCAGTTTTTGTTTCACACATGGCCAGATCAATTTCTACTATCATATTTGTCACTGCTGAGCCAGCATTTACTCAGCATTTGACTCAGATTTGCATCAATGGCCCATAAGTAACGTGATTACTTTTGGCATTATCTGCATTGATGATTTACTCATCTCAGTATGCTGGATGCTTAAAAAAAACCTTTTTATCATTTCTCTAACTCACTGGAAGCTTCCAGAGCTTCGCTCTAGACCATTTGTTCATCTTTACATATGAAAACACAAAGTGATGATGGCGGCACAGCTAAAGTAAATCACTCAGTATTAATGCAATAAAACACTGTAAATTCCACACCTTTGACCAATACACATGAAGGATTCAGGATGACACACATACACACTTCAGAGACACAAAATGCATTAATCACACAATAAATTAAAATGAGCTTGATCGTTCCCATTCTGATGAGGAATCTTTTTTGAAGGGCATTTATGCTTCATAATCCATTTTATTTGTGGTTTTGGTTTCATATAAGTTTTATTTTTGTTTTATTTATTGTTTTTGGCTGTTTTGTTTAACTTTGGATATCTTAAATGTCTTCCAGGTCCAGTGTTGCATGTTTTGCACCAAACTAAAGTTTATTAATATTTGAGAGGAAGAACTTTCCATTTTTCTGCCATGTTTGAAACCAGGTGCAGTGAAGTACCTGGAGTGCTCTGCTCTGACGCAGCGCGGCCTTAAGACGGTGTTCGACGAAGCCATCAGGGCGGTTCTGTGCCCCCAGCCCACCAAGAAGCCCAGGAGGAGGAAGTGCACCGTACTGTAAGGACGACCCGTCCGGATCAGAACACACGGCCAGGATGAAGGAAAAACGGCACCCGTGTTCCCACAACTAGCTTTACTACCACGCCGGATCAGGGCACCTTGTACATAGAAAAAAAAAGAAAAAGTAAATATCCACCTGATTTTTTTTTTTTTTAGATCAATTTTAGAAATCTTATGGAAAAGATGAAGAAGTTTCTGAGTTTCTAAAGTCAAACATTGTCGATCTTTGAAACTCAGAAATGTTTTTTCTAGAAAATTTTTCAGATGAATCTTGAAATTTCCAAGTTGTTGTCAAAAATGCACTTCTTTTTTTAAAAAACATTTCTATCTCCAATGGCCCTTAGATGTGGTACTCTTGGAAGCGGTATTATGTCTATGAGTGGACCCAGATGTTCGTGTGCTTGCTTCCATCTGGCTCTTTCAGATCCATTAGTACATGGTAAATTTTGAAAAGCCCTCGGGATGTGAGGTTAAGCGATACGATTGGAATTTTGATTAAAAATATTCATCTATTTTTGTCATATGCAATGAAGAAACACTACTTGAATGTGGATTTGTCATATTACTAGATTTTTACAGAAGAAGGTCCAGTGCTTCACTTTGCCCTGAACACTAAGATTCCTGCTGCCTTTACTCAATTTTACTTTATGCAAAAATGTTTTTAGATACATTTTTTTTTTTTTAAATGTCACTTGATTTGCTAGCTTGACAGACTGGTTTGTTTACATGACTTCATTTAGATGGAGGTTGCAGAAACCCAGATCGCTGATCACATTTTTGTTTTAATGTTTGTTTTTCTCACTTGGAGTTGCACCGATTTTTCTCTCCGATCTTTAAAATTCTTGAGCTGCCGACTCCAGTTTTGACAGATGGCAATTTGTCAAGTGTTTGAAAAGTCATTCAATATGTAGGTCTGAAAATCAGCTTCTCATCTGAGTATCGGACAGATACAATCTCAAAGATTGAGGAAATATGTGACAGTTTATTGGTGCACCCCTATAACGTGGCAACCTCACGCCTAACCCGTAAAAACTGAAGGACAGAAGGAAAAGGAGGTCAACTCCTGGAGGACAGTATTTTAGTTGCATTCACTGCATTTATCTTTTTTTTTATTATTATTATTTCAGAACATATTTATGTTGTCATGAAAGTTTGTGGTTTTTCACACTTGATTCCAAGTTTCTGAAGTGAGTCAGTGTTACATTATCTGAAGGGTGGAGCTCAATTAGTGTTAGGCATTTAATGTTGGATAAAAATTAGACCTGGGTTGGTTGGAAATTCTCAGACTGATTCAAATGACCAATTTTGTTGCTAACAAAAATTACATATGACAACAAGGCTGTTTTATTCTATCTAAGATGTTGCACTGCAATATTAATCAGAAACCCGGCTGAAAGCAAAACATTTCTAGCTTCATCCCAGCTGACACTATTCTGTTCCATTTCACCAAAGAAAACTGTGGTCACAACCACTAGCAAAAAGGACTCCATTGTAATTAGAAGAATGGTTTAATAGGAACATGTTTAGCTGTAATGTTTCTAAACTGTAATCAGCCCATGCCTAATGCTGACTGAATCAGAGGCTGCCCAACTGATACGAGAAAAGCTAAACTAGCACAGGTACTGAAGAGCCATAAATTCTGGACACTTTGTAATTGTTCTCAGTACAGCAATATCTTTATGTAGTGTTGTGGGTTTTTTTTTAAAGCAAATAAAGCATTTAAAAAGCTCTCTTGGATCTGTTTTGTGAAAATATTACAGGATTTATCCAAAGAATGTTAATATCACATCCATATCAAATCCTGTTACTGAATGCATTACCAGCTCGTAGAGGCAGTATGGTTGTAAACCGTTCCTTTACAGGTGAACAAAAATCGTGTTGGTCAAAGTTTAAAGAAATATTCGTCAAAACTTTGATTTGATCTGGCTGAATAAACCGCTGGCTTACTCACCTTTACCAGCAGCAACACCGGGTCAGCATTCCAGAGATTTCACAAGCTTTCGTTGACGGTAAATCAGGAGGAAGTCTTGATCATTCCTGTAAAATAATATAAACCAGAAACTCCAAAAACACTTCACTTAGTTTGTTGTACACTTCAGACAGCACAAGAACTCTGGTTTACCTCCTGCTAATTTGTCCAAGCTAACTCACCATATGATGAATTACATTAAGTGTGTGGTGGTGGGAGATGGGTAAGTTAGATTTTTATTCTCACTTTATCCAGTGTTTCACAGTGTGAGATAGATTTAAAGTAAGCATGCTGTACATCTCTGCTCTTTGTAAACAAGAAGACCTGCACAAACATTTTTTGGGGGTTCTTTCAGCTTGGGGAGTTGAAGCTCTAAGCTTCTAATAGTTTTACTTTGAGTCAATATTGAAAATTGTTTTGCCAAATATTTGAATAATTTGATCATTTCTTGATATAAAAGCAATTCTGTAGAATAGAAATGTTATCTTTCTTTCAAACGCGAGACAGGACTGCAGATCGTAAAGAACTCAAATTCGGTATGTAGGTCATCGAGTCTACTGAGGACCCTGACTTTTGGGCAGACCGTAATCTAATGACCCAGGGAGCCACAGTAATGACAGAGGGTGGAATATATGTGATTCCTGGCTAACGGTTTGTTTGAATTCAGCTAGAAAATCTTCAGAAGAGCAGCTGAAATTCAATGGGTTCTGAAACCCTTTAACAAATTACTCCAAGGCTCTTCCTGATAACAGGGAAAATACATATGCTGTCTTGGAATCACCAAGAGAGGAGCTCTGAGGAGAGTGATTAAAGGTCGGGGAGCTCCATAACAGGAGACCTCCACTTTAGACTTTAGACTCCTTTAGTGTCCATTAGACTTACATAAAATGGAAATGTTGCTTTGGTAATGGCACATCACCTTAGTATGTTTCCAGAGTAAGAGGACGGATGTCAGAAGAGGCAGAGAGAGGCAGGGGAGTGAAAATCTGACCTGGAGCAGGAGCCTGTTGGAGATTTCTTTGTAAGAAATCAGTTTGATGAGCCAAAGATTGATTGGGTAGGTCTTGTTGATCAGAGTTCTTATGTATTGTGGCATTGTATGAGGGAATTCTGTTCAGCGCGTGTTATCCTGAGTGTTCTGTCGATGAGGTGCTGATTGTTTAACCCACATGCAGAACACACTTGGAGACGGAGAAAAAAACAGTTAAAGTTTATTGAAACAGTGAGAGAGGTGAACGTGCGCTCATTTGTCTGGGAGTCGGAGAGGCTGGGAGATCAGGAACACTGAAGACAGGGGAGATGAGAAGTAACAGCTTGACAGATGAGTAATGTTTTATTGAAGAGGAGCGCTTATTGGTAAGATGGAGGTGAATCTGCCAAGGAGAGGTTGAAAACTAAATGGTCACTGGAGGTAGAGTTCTCGTGGGCTTGCAGGTCCAGGAAGGTACAGTCCAGGGAGGAATGGCAGAGGCTGCAGGTTGGTGATTGCATTGGAGGGCAGACATGTAAGCAGCACCGATTTGGAAGGAATTGAGCGGTAAGTCACCAGTTGTGGAAGTCGAACCAGGAAATCTTTAAGGAGGTCTTGAAGTTGTGCGGAGAAACTCAGGCAACACAGAGGGTAACATCCTGGGCACCACAGAGAGCACCTACGAGGAAATCATAATATCGAAAGTATATTTCGATATTTGGTTTTAGACATGAGACAAACATGTAAGAAGCCGAAAGGTGGACGGAAAAGTTCACTGAATCCAGGAACTCAGAGGGCTAGAGTACCATGAAAGACGAGCACTCAGGCACAAAAGCGACAACTCCCTTCATCCTCAGGCTGAAGAGACTGATGACTTGCAGGTGTGTGTGATCACAACCGGGAATCTGCCCTCCAATGCGCAGCAAAACCACAGCTTCCAAACACAGAGTTCTACATCAGAATGGTCAGTCATCATTAGAGAACACACTTATTAAGTTCTGCGACAGACTGGCGACCTGTCCAGGGTGAACCCCGCCTCTCGCCCGGAACGCAGCTGGAGAGGCACCAGCAACTCCCGACCCCGTTAGGGAGAAGAGTGACGGAAGATGGATGGATGGACGGACGGACGGATGGACTTATTAAGTTATAACTCTCATTATTGTCTTGTTTCTCCCCTCAGGACTGTGGGTAAAACATGTCTGCTCATCAGCTATACAACCAATGCCTTCCCTGGAGAACACATCCCCACAGTGTGAGTCCTTCACAGCACAAAGCATGACAACGTCTGACCAGATGTGGTTTACACCCAATGTTTGAGTAAACAAGGCAAATCTGGAGATATGGAATAAGCCAATGTCTTTGACATCTTTCACTATGTCTGTTTTCCTCCAGGTTTGATGGTTATTCTACCAATGTACTGGTGCAAGGGAATCCAGTGCACCTGAGTCTGTGGGACACAGCAGGACAAGAGGACTACGACAGACTCAGACCTCTGTGCTACCCTCAGACGGTGGGTTTATGTTCAGTGCATCTGCTCACACTAGTTGATGCAACAAGGAATGCAAACAACAATGTCAAATAATGGTTTATCAAATTAAAGTTGATGACCTTTGATTAATTGATGATGTCAACTAGACAAGTTAAAGATCCTCAACATAAATACATTCAATTCAAGTCCGACAGAGTTTTCAATAGTGTACATTGAACTGTAAAAAGTTTGTGTTAATAGATTTTTATGAATATTTTTTTATGCCGCTTCCTTCCCTCTTAGAACGTGTTTCTGCTCTGCTTTTCTGTCGTCAGTCCATCTTCCTTCCAGAATGTTGGTACCAAGGTAAGAACAGCCAGCTGTCTGCAACAAGGCCAGCTGTTCACGTAGAAAAAAGGGCCGTCATTGACACAACCCAATGTCTACTCAAGAAATAAAGTATATTTCGATATTTGGTTTTAGACGTAAGACAAACATGTAAGAAGCCTAAACTGTTTTCATTCTTTCGGAGCTATCCACCACCTGTTTTCCTTCTGCAGTGGATCAAAGAGCTGCAACACCACAGCCCTACGACCCCGATAGTCCTGGTGGGCACCAAGGTGGACCTGAGGGATGACAGTGAGACCATTGAAGCTCTGGAGAAGAACAAACTGACTCCAATCACCACTGTGCAGGGCTTTGCCATGGCTAAAGAAATCGGTCAGGTTTTGCTTCTCGTATTCTCTGTTTAAATGTATCTAGGCGCTACAGAAGGACAAACGGGCCAGAGAGAAACAAATAACAAAAACTGAAAGGTCCAATTTTTTTTTCTTTTTTTGTAGGAAAGGAATGTTATTAATTGTAGATCCAAAACAATGTATAAGGCAAACTTTGAACTTGTCATTGGAGAACTAGGAACTCAAAAAAACTGAAAGTCCATTTCTATTTAAAAAAATTTGCATTTATAAATATATAAGTACAAAGTCCATCCATACATTTTTGCACTGCGGTGCATAGATACAATAACACATTTTTCCTGTGTGTGCTGAAACCAGGTGCAGTGAAGTACGTGGAGTGCTCCGCTCTGACGCAGCGCGGCCTCAAGGCTGTGTTTGATGAAGCCATCAGGACGGTCATGCTGGCCCCCGAAGTCCGGAAAAAACGCAGGTGCCAGATACTCTGATGGAGATCCATGTGGGCCATGAGTCAGAATTCCCACAAAAATCATCGTCTTTACAAACAGAGAAGATGTCAACTTTCATTTAATGTAAAAACAATGTCCAGCTGTCCTTTTCTCCTGCTTTTCTGGTTGCTTTGGTCCTTTCGAACTGACTAAGGATGTGATTTCTTTTTCAACAAACATGGTGACAAAACCTGCTTCCAGTTTTCTTTTAGGTTGAACCTATAAGAAAACTGGTAACCGAGCAGAAAACAATTTATGAAGATGGGAAATATTGCATCTGATTGTCTGGAGGTTGTGAGTGGAGTACCTCCTGGCTCAGACCTGGGACCAGTTTTATTTCATTTGTATATCAATTTAAATAAAGAATTTGATAATCGAAGAAGTTACACAAACTGAAGGATTCGGAGTTTACGTAGAAGAAAAAGCTTTTGTGTTTCAATTCATGTGTGAGAGATAGCACTAATGTGTATGTCTATATAAATTTAGAAGTATGTAAACCCAGATAGAACAGAACATTAATTAATCTATGTTTATTTTTATTGAGTTATTATTTAATAATGGAAGGTCCATCTGAAAGTATTGTATGAGTTTATGGGATAGCAGTTCATCGGTTCTTTTACTCCTTCCTACTGCTTTTCGATCTTGATAAGACTATTGTAGTACAACAATGTGTTTTGCATTCCTTGTTCATGTGTGTGATTTTATACTTCTATCATGTTTGAAATGAATAAATAAAATAAATAAAGAGTCACTTTTTCAACCATATTTTAGTCTTCAATGGAAGTTACAGTTTGGAATCCATCTGAAACAAACTGAGTTCAAAAATACTTAATTGAGGAAAAATTAGATGTTACTCATAGTATCAAGTTTCTTCAAAGGATTGTTGGAATTGGCTAGTAATCAGTTACTGAAAACTAACCTATCATAAAATCTAGCCTGGATTAAGGAAACTGTATTATGATAAACAATGAAAAATTAAATTAATTGCCACACAGAATCAACATGTTACATTTGACTCTATAATTCAGCACCTTGAAATTGGGCCTCTGTCTCTTTAAAAGCTCCTCCTCTTTCTGAAACTCCTTAATCAGTTAGTCATGACAAAGTGGCTCCTCTGTTAACCCTTTAACTACAGTTTTACCAGCGTTGCACTAAGAAAGAGCTAGTACAATGAGCTCCGCACATGTGGCAGCTCCACTGGGTGTTTGCTAATTGCTGCTGGCTAGTCTGAAGGAGCTGAAGGGGGGAGTTGCTCTGTGAGGCGGAAGCTCTGAAGTTAGGAGACTACAGCTCAGAGGAGGAGCTTCATCCTAAAAAGGCAGAGCTGGGTCCACGCAGGCATCTTCTGAATGGTTGCCATGGAGATGGAAGGATTTCTCAAATGTTTATGAAAGAATCAAGGCAACACGCCAGGCGTGTTTTTGATGAAGGGATGACATTCTGACATGCCTCAAAGCTCAAAAACGTTGCGTTTCCACCACACCGGCCCGTTGATTAGCATCACAGTTCAGTGCGTGTCAGACATTTTGCTTTGCCGTGCGAACTGCCACAGACATCTGCATGAATGAAATTCTTGCCAACAGACAACACCTGAGCAAGATTCCAGCGATTCATCGGGGTGTTGTTCCTGGTGCAGGAGAGGAAGTCCAATAATTGGTGCTGCAGTCTCTCCTCCTGAAGCAGAGCATGGATGACTCTCTCCAGGAGTGTTTCCTCCAGCCGCTTCGCCTTTAGGACGACAGATTCCTGTTCATCCACCTTTCGTCCAGGCCGTCCGTTCGCTGTGTCTGATGCAAAATTCCATTAAGTGTGTGGTGGTGGGGGATGGGTAAGTGACTTTCAGTTTTCCCTTCTCACCTGTAAATCATAAGGTGTTTTAACAACAACAACAACAAACACACAGCCAACAGAAGCTGTTTTTTTTCCCCTCTCTAATATTTATTGTTAAAAACCAAACTAATTTGTATGTAAAGCAAAACCAGATGAAGGCAAAGAAAATGGTTCTCATGTCTAATAATCACAAAGAAGCTCACGTTGGTGCAAAATGTAGTATTTTCTCTCCTTGTTAGATATTAAAGAGCCATTTCTGAATGTTTTCTGATACGGACGAGCGAGAGAAAGAAAAGGCGAATTAAATTGTTTCCTGGGTTACAAAACAACGCCAATGAAAACGGTTCCTCCAGTCCAAACCAGTTTGTCCTCATGTCGTACAGTCATGGCGGAACAGGTTTTTTCACTTACTGAACCTTAATAGACACCATACCTGCAGCTCTTTACAAAACTTCCTTTAAATATTTTTTTTTTTTACCAGGTTAGCAACATCAGCTGCAGCAACGTTTGCAGCACAGCCAACACGTTGCCTCTTTTCAGTGACGACTGTACGCTTTTATTTACAAGAAAAAAAAATGTCTTATTCTTATTATTTGGGACTAGTGGCCTTTAATGACGGGACTCAGACAGGAAGTAGGCAGACAGCAGGTCCAGTCGCCTCTGTGCTGCAGCCGCTACTATCATTGTTCCCTTGCAGCACACGATAGGAAAAGTGTACAACAATAATCAGGATATTTTCATGCTTCTTGTGAGGAAGTATATATTACATTTGTGGCCAAACCAAGTCAAATAAAAATGTGAGCCCCTCCTTATTAAAAACCAAAACAACATTGGTTGTTGTTAAGGAGATTGAACGTTCTCCAACATCTTCGATTTTTCTGGGACTCTGCTCTTCTTGACTCAGATCTCAGAGGTTCCTCCTTAAAAAGGCGAAAGCCACGGCTCCAGTTTGGTCTTGACTTTCGACAGTCATTTCCTCTTTGATCCCTTGGGACTTTTTTTGAGATTTGACTTTTCTGGGCCTGAATGTCCCACAAATTCTTGGCCCGGTTCATTCTCAACCTTACTTTGGATTGTTTCCCAGCTCTGACGTTGGGACTTCCAGACCATTTCCTTTGGCCTAGCAACAGTATGTTTCTTTATCACATAAGACGGAGGCCATGTTTTCCTATCTTATCTTAGGTTATGATCTTACCTCTTAGGTCATCTGGTAAATTTCACAGCCCCTGATTGGTGTTTGGTGCCAGTTTGTGGATGGTAAAGATTATAGCAAATCCTGGTTATAACAGAAAGAAACTCTGGTAGACACTTGAACACAGAAGTTATTTTCAGGGCGAATCTAGAAACTTTGACTGATTATTCTTGCGCTGTGCTATGCCAGTCTGTCTGTCCATTGCGTTCCTGTGCAATTCCACTGGAAAACTGTCTTGCGTCCAGCACAGTCTGGGCGCTGTCCTCTTGACTCCGACCAATCAGCGGACAGAAGAAGAAGCTGTGAACAATGACATCGGTTTTCTGCACTGTTTTAGAATTGTCTGGAGTTTTAGCAATCACTTCTCAACATCCCAAACCCTTTGGACAAAGAGATTTGCAGTACAAGGTGTTAGTTTTTACTGGGCTCGTAGTGCTACTCTAGTTTGTATTATCTAAATGCATGCTTCATTCTCTCTGTCTCCTCAGGGCTGTGGGTAAAACATGTCTGCTCATCAGCTACACCACCAATGCCTTCCCAGGAGAATACATCCCCACAGTGTGAGTACCACACGGAGCAAACAGCGCCAACTAGTGACCAGATGTGGTCACGTTCAACTGTGATGTGGAGTCTGGATTATTAAAGACAGTGTGCAGATTTTAATGTTTTACTGTCTTTATTGTTTTTGTATTGTACGTGGGGAGATGTCACATCCAAGAGAAGTTGGTTAATTTTTCGAAACTCTTCTCCTTCAGATTTGATAATTATTCTGCCAGTATGCTACTGGACGGGAAACCAGTGTCCCTGGGTCTGTGGGACACAGCAGGACAGGAGGACTACGACAGACTCAGACCTCTGTCCTACCCTCAGACGGTGGGTTTGCACACGCCTGCAGGAGAGTAACAGACCAACAAATAAGTTCACTCTTGATTTTGCTTCTCAGGATGTGTTCCTGGTCTGCTTTTCAGTGGTCAGTCCAGCTTCTTATGAAAACGTCCGTTCCAAGGTCAGACCCTGCAACGTCAACTGGTTACGCCAGAGCTGACTGCGCATTGACTTTCATATTTGCATTCTTATATGTTATCAGAAATGGCCTAAATGAATAAGTGAAGCTCTAAATATAATAGAAAAAGCAGAAAAGGCGACATTTTGACATGTCGAAGGTTTTTGTGGAATTTGCAAAGGCAGGAAATGCCTTTCATATATGTTTTGAGCAGAGACAATGTAAGCAGACTGGTTTTACAAACAACCAAATCTCAACAGTTTAGTTTCTTTCCTCTGTGTTTTTTTTATTTTTTGTTAATGGTATACATTTAACTAAAACAGCTGAACTACTAAAGGTATCAATTTTTTTATTTGAGAAACAATTTCAGGGGATATAGCTGAGATAGGCTAGGATCGAATTCAGATGTTGAATGTATATTTGGTGACAGTACATGTGATTCTGGTGTTTTGTTTTCATCATGTGAAGCACTTTGTTGATGAAATGTTCTATATTAATAAGACATTCCTAAAGAACGAAAGGAAACAGATCCTGCTGCTGTCGTGTCAGTTGGTCCGCTAACGTCCTGCCGGCTCTTCCTGCAGTGGAGCGTGGAGCTGAAGCACCACTGCCCCAACACCCCCATGATCCTGGTGGGCACCAAGTCCGACCTGAGGGACGACAAGGACATGATTGACAAGCTGAAGGAGAAAAGCCTCTCTCCCATCACCCTTCAACAGGCTTTGGCCTTGACCAAGGAAATAGGTCAGTCATCCAGTCCACACATGAACCAACACATGTTCAGTATAACATGTAAAACACAAGCTTAGAGTGACTTTTTTTCTTCTTTTAAAAAAACTGGTTAATTTAAGTTCATTAAAATGCTTGTATTCAGCATTATTGCGTGACTGAGTTAAAGGCGAACACCGTCAGGCATGTTATATATACACATCCACTGTGATGGTTTTGTAGCATAAAATGCAGTTGTCAGGGTGATGGAAAATAATCTGAATGTTGTCACACATGCTTTTCATCCTGTGATGTTTTCCGTCCTGTTTTTTTGTTTTTTGTTTTTTTTTTTGGAAGAGGTTAAACATTTTTAAAACAGTCAGAAAATAAAAAACTTTCATTTATGCCTATGCATAAATAAAATTTTGATGAAAAAATGTATTTATGACCATATCATTTTATTTAAAACAATAAGTGTGAATTGGTTCAATGTTCACTGCAGTTTAATTTATGTACTTATTTCAATTCATTTTGATGACTATTACTCAAAACTATTAAAATGTTTATTATTCAGACCCAAACCCAAAATTTAATGTCTCAGAAAATGCAAATACAATGTTACGCTCTGGGCTGTTCGTTCACGAGGAAGACTTGTGACCCGACAGCTCCACTGCACACAATCACCGACCTCACAACAGTTCTGTGTCCCACAGTATTAATAAAACGCTCTGGTGGAGTCAGCTGAACGATGCGAAAGCAGACAAAAAAAACCCATCATCTTGCTACCACTTCCTGTCATCTTCTTTGTCATCTTTGCCAGTAGTAAAATCCGGTTGTTGATCACGTGACTCGTGTGATGCAAAAAAAGTGTTTCTATTGCAGTTTTGCAAAGCACATCTGTTTGTATGCAGCTGAAAAACTACCTCATCCTTTCCATTAAGCAAATTTATTTTTGTAATTTCAGTTTGTGCAATTTTATGGTTAATGGAAACTCAGATACAGGTCTGTGTTAGGACTAGAGAGTGATGGGCAAAGACTTTCATTTTTTAAGTAACTTCAGGTGAGTTACTGAGGTAGATCAACTCTTCGGTGTAGATATTCATACTTACTGACATGCACATGTCATTTGAAAACAATGGAAATACAATGAACATGGTTTCCTTGCTGTTGCCTGAAACCAGGTGCGGTGAAATACCTGGAGTGCTCGGCTCTGACGCAGCGCGGCGTCAAGACCCTGTTTGATGAAGCCGTCAGGGTGGTGATGTCTCCGGTGACCGCTCCCAACCAGAAGGTCAAGAAGAAGTGCACCGTGATATAGTGAGATCCACAGAGCCGCTGTCACAAGAAGACACTGTCAATCAACCAGCACTTCTCAGACAGTCAGTTTCAAATACAAATATACAAGCAACAACCAGTAATCTTCTGAAAACCCAATCGCTGCTGGAGCTTTAACTCCAGGTTCCACCGGCTGACCTTTCTCAGAAGACTTGGGGAGGGTCTGCAGGGTTCATGGGCTATGAGCAAATGTCATAAACAGGTTGGTGTAGAGCATAGGAGATGCCAAATGTGACCTTTCACCTTCACTATCTACCTCCACCCACTTGAATCCCTTGAATATACAAGAATACTGTTAGCAGTTTCATGAAACTGTCATGTTTTTATGAGCCTGAAGTGATCTCTTCTCTTAAAGTGTCTGGATATCTGTCATAATGTCTGCATATGAAGGATTATCTCATTTTGTTTTCTTATCAATAGTAATTATCCATGTTTGGTTATAAATTAAAATAAAGATTAATTTAAACTTTGAGGTGTGTTTTTATTCAGTCGAATGGTTTCATGTTTGAACCCTTTCATGTGACGGAGGGTTTCTCTGCGTTCCCCATCTCTCAATGAGTCAAACGCCTGCAAATAAAATGTTTCTTTTTTTTTTTTTCCTATTGGCTCCATGTTTCCTCCAGCTGGTTCTGATTGGCCGATCAATCCCCTGTGATGGCCCCAACACCTAGAAGCCAACCGAGCAAAAAGCCCTTTGCTCTGTGTGCTCAGAGGGTTTTTGTGGGCATTGCCTATGTTGATGTGTGTCTGTCCCTTTTTTCCTTCTGTCCCCATGGTTTTTTTTTTATTGGAAATAAGCCATAGCATAATCACATCATAGCGTAATGTTCACTAAATCCTTCTTGATCACATAATTTGTCGGCTTTCATGTAATTTTGATGGAAGTGTAATCATTTTACTGATGCTGAATAAATCTTACATCTGAGACTTCTTGTTTAAATTTGTTATAAAGATCATTCAACAGGTCAATAGCTTTTTACGTTGTCTGTTTTATCTTGGATTTATTTTTCTATCTTTCTAAAAAAAAAACTTTCATTATTCTTGAGTTGGAGAAACACAAGATTTCCAATGTGTATGTACTAAATCTGTTTCTATTCTGAGAAACAAAATCATCCAGTTTCATAGACTTCTGATAGATTATTTGAATAATTAACCACTAAAAACACAATATAGTAAATTCAAAGGCCAAAACGACCCGCTGATTCAGGTAACACAGCAAAACACATCAGAAGGTACGAAAACAGACACAGTGGTCTTGTCAAAGTCTGGGCTAAAATCTGATTGTCTCATTTCACAGAAGTGAGGACTCGGTTCTTGCTTGACATTTCTCCTGGTGTGTTATCTGCTCAATCTCCACGAACCAAAAATAAACCAGTTGCTCCTGATTATCATCATCAGCAGCAGCAGCACATGAACAGAATTCCAGACATGCATCAAAGTGTTTCTGCTTCAGGCAGAGGAAGTCTGAAAACCCCTGCTGCCGTTTCTTTGCAAAAGAGTCTCTTCTGTTTCTGCTCTTGTAAGAATCTTGTGTGTTTTTGCCTCCCATGTCATGACCTACCGTCGTTTTTACTTCATTTTGTATTGGCAGGAAACGGTTGAGTGATTATAAATTTCATGCTTGACTATTAGTTTTCAGCTCTCACTAATTATAATTTTTTTTGTTTGTTGTTGATCCAAAATATTGAAAAGGTATCAGCTCCATTCTGGCATAGTAGGATCATTACTTTAGTATCAGATTCCCTCTCAGTTTCTCAGCTCTGCCTCAGAAAGGTTGTGATTTGCTCTCAGATGAAAATATCCTCAGCACTTTATTTAGCAACATTTGCACACAAATTTGTTCTGTTGCCTATTGTTTCTATGTATTCATTTGATATTGTATTAAAGTATTTTGCATAAATTTCCTCCAATTTCTATCCTAGATTTGAACAAAATAATCCAAAGAGGGAAAAAAAACAGACATAAAAATAGCTGAGGGTCAGAAATTAACAGCAAAATTAACAACACAAATAAATAACGAAACAGACAAGACAATAATATCAGGGTGTTATATCAGCACAAACAAATCCAAAAGCAAAATGATTCCATGTTCGAACCAGTTTCCCAAGAATAAAAGTTTATGTTTGTACAGAATGTCTCCATTGTTCCAAATATGATATCAGAGGGGCGAAAAATTGTGCTTGTAAATTAGAGAGCAGGAAAGATGCATCTTGTTAGATATTTTTTGGTATTATCATTTTGTTATTACTTTAGTTTATATTCAGTCTAATGCTAATCAGTATTAATGTGATTTTTAGTTAAAAGTGTTTCCTCTCTTGTGTGTGTATAAACTGACGACTGTCTTCACAGAGGTAGTAAAAACTTTATGGTTCTCAGACCTTATCTGCTTACTTCCTTAATTGATAGTTTGACCTAGAGCTGAACTGGGCTCAGATGGTAGGTCAGATATCACACCTGGAACTGAGTTGTTGGTCTGTTTGTGTTAAGTGTTTTACGACCTCTGTTGTTTCCTGACTGCACCATGTGACTGTTTTCTTTTACAATAAAGAGGAGCTCATGTGAAAGCAGATCAGAACTCTCTGTGGACAGCTTGAAGGAAGTTGTTCATGGAGACTTCTCCTTCTGCAGAAGCCTGACCATATTTAATTCATATACGTTGTCTGTGGTTATTTTTGTAGGTTCGAGAAAAAAACCTTACACATCTGTTTGTGGAAATTAGAAAAGTGCTGCGTTCATGGACCCGCCAACAACTGGAAATGCGGTCGGACTCAATGTTATTCTCCCCTGATTAAAACTCCTCTTTTTCTACAGGAAATTGCCGTCATACCTTTGCACAATGCAGGCGGTGAAGTGTGTGCTGCTGGGGGACGGGTAAGTCAAATGTAACGTTTTCTTCCAAATTAAACTATATTACCTTATATTTTGTCTACATCAGTGGAAACAAAAGTAAGTGAAAGAGTTTGGGTTAATGTAGACTCACCAGGTGGCTGAAGGTCTAACATGCCAGCAAGGTTTGTTGTCAGGATACCAGAGATGACACTCTGTACTTTTGAGCAACTGGAGCTGTTTGGTTCCCTTTTTTTTTTTTTATTTTATTGAGCGCTAAAAACAATGTAACAATGATGTATTTGGACCAGAAGTTATAAAAAAAAAAAAGAAAAAAAAAAAGCCATACCAGCATGTTGTATATCATAGTACATATGGAATAAGCAATCTGGATTGAATTGAAATGGACAAACGTAACCCAAGAACAAGAGCTAGTGGCAACGTATTTAGAAGATGGAACTGGGAGCAAGCGTCAAAGCTAACTCAGCCACGCTTAAACAAATGGTGGTGGTGTGTGTGTGTGTGTGTGTTATTTCATCCTGCATCAGCAAACATATTGATCAAAATCAATGATTCTGAATGATTAGCCGTCCCTGAAAAGGTATCCCTCATTGATCCTCTCAGTGCCGTGGGTAAATCAGCCATGATCATCACCTACACCGCCGGCTTTCCTGAGGACTGGACCCCGTCAGTGTGAGTCACACACAGCAAAACTTCAGGAGACCTTCTGGTCATAGTAGCTGCCATGATATGACTGTTTTGAGAGTGAATGTTTCCACCTGCAGGATGGAGAATTATAAGGTCAGTGTGACGGTGGATGGGCACCAGGTGAGCCTGGATGTGTGGGACCACACCGGATTATCGGACTATGACCGGTTAAGACGCCTGTCCTTCCCACAGACGGTGCGTTTCCACGGAGACCCACAGCAGCTAGCCACTGTTAGCACAAACACCATGTCAAAATGGTGCTGCAGCAGACGTTGTGTTTTCTCAAGTGCCATCGTCAATATGATCAAAAGGCATCAGATATGTTGGTTTATGTCCCATTAGTTATGGTTCAAAAGCAGCAGGTGGGTTTTCAGTACTGAGTTTAAATGAATTAAATGAATTAATTCAGTTCATGAATAAATATCGGCAGTTCAGTCAAACCATGCAGGAAGATTCCAAACATTTTCCCAGTTTTGCACCCACAACTGATTCCTTCGTTCCTGTGGATCACTCGTGTTGTTGCCAACATCGGTTGATATCTACAAATCAACCGGGTAGATATTTGTATGTTGTCCATGGGAATTTTGACTGTGGTTGTTTTTCCATCTTGTAGGATGTGCTCCTGCTTTGCTTTTCCGTCACCAGTCCATGGTCTTTTGAAAATGTGCGGAGCAAGGTGATTGCACTCACGAAGCCGTCCTTCATGCATAACACGTTGAAGACATTAAGCCAGGGGTCTGCGACCTTCACAAACCATTTTGACCCCCCTGTCCAGCCAAACAGAACGCATTCAGAGCTGCAAATCATTAACGAAGCTTTGAAAAAAACGACAACTTCCTTTTTTTTTTTTTTTTTTTTACAAATATTTACTATAGGGAATTTGTTGTCATGAATATAAATATATATTGAAAACAAAAAAAACACCAATTTTATTTCTATTTTTAGATTTTGCAACAAGTAAAAACGTGAAAACCTCTTGCAAAGAGAGGATGGGTAGATTTTTTTTTCTACCGGATGTTGATGTATTTAAGTGAAACAGATCAAAACAATAGAACTGTTGCTTATTTTAAATCTTCAAAATCATGACTTAGTTCTTTTATCGTGTTTGGCTGAAGTTTTGAACAGCCGCTGTGGCTCCAGGGCTGCAGGTCGCACACCCCTGGATTAAACCGAAGAACACTCATAAAAATGTACAGTGTAGATAAAACTCAAAAGTGTTTTGGATGCAAATCATCTCCATGCTCCTGCTGCAGTGGACCGAAGAGGTCAGAGATCACTGCCCCGCAGTGCCAGTCATCCTGGTGGGCACCATGATGGACCTCAGAGACGATAAAGACAAGATAGAAAAGCTGAAAAAGGAGAATCTCTCTCCCATCACCTACGATCAGGGCCTGGCCATGGCTGAAGAAATAGGTAGATATCTGAAACCTGGAGCTGTTGGTATGTTTAATTTAGTGCTATGTGACATAGCAAAGGGGAAAATAACACAAAAAAACCATTGAACAACTCAAACCCACTTGTATTCTTTTTTTTTTCTTGCTTTCTGTGTCAGCTACACTAAATAGACTTGTTGCCATAGCAGCTAACAACAACCGAAAAATCATGTACCACACAAATAACAGAACATTCAGTCTGTCAAAATTTTATGTTTGCAGACTTGATGTTTATTTTGCGATTATTAATAATTGATCGCTGTGGGAGATTAGCCACAGCTGCTATTAGCTAAATGAACACAGCAGTTTAATTGAAGCAGCTTCTCTACTGATGATGTCATGGCGGCTGCGTAGGTTTTTATTAGCTGATCGCACAGAACTGAGCAGCACATGTTTAAGTTGCTAAAGTTAAGCTGAAGAAAAAAAGAGCTGAAAAGCTTTTTTTCCCCCCTCCAGTCCCTTGCATCTGTTTCCTTAAACCTGTTGATTAATACTCAATCATTCTGCTTGTGTTCACCGTCTCCCTGTCTTCTTCTGAAACCAGGCGCGGTGACGTACCTGGAGTGTTCGGCTCTGACTGAGCAGGGCCTTCAGGCAGTGATGGAGGAAGCCGCCAGGGTGGGCCTGGGCGCCAAACCCGTTAAAACCCCAAAGCAAAGCTGCAGCCTGTCATGATGCAGACGATGCCGTTTACATGTTCATGGTTTTAAAAACAGGCATGTTGTGACTGAGGCCAGCAGAGTGGATTAATGAGAGAATCAGTGAAGTGAAGCAGGGAAAAATGTACAGCATCTGTGCTTCATATTTACCAGATTCTTTTATTCTTTGCTATTCTACAGTCACTTTTTATAAAATGAAAGTGTAAAGCAATACTAGGCAGACATAGTATTAGGGCTACATTGATTACATATATATATAGTTATTGCATCACAAGAATAAAATCAAACTATTACCATATATTTGTAATATTACAAGATTACAGTCATAATTTTATTTTAAAAAAGAAGGCTCTCATACAGCATTTAACACAGAAAAAGAAAATTGATTTATTTTTAATGCTTTAATACACATCTTGTCTATACTCATGTCTGATATTGTTTATTATTTTTCCTTTTTTTTTGCAGGATTATTTGTTTCCTTTTTGGATTTCAGTTTGTGAAATGACAAAAATTAATGTTTTTTTTATATTTTTTTAATGAAATTTAATTAAAAGACATAAACTGCTGTGCCATGCTGCATTTTTATTTTGTCAGATAAAACATAGCTTAGAAATATTTTAAAAGTGCCGACATTTTTGCCAGCCGCCAGCCGTGCAGGGCCAAAGTTGGACCGTCCCAGAGCCGAGGACAGAGGCTGAAAGTGACCAGCAGGCGGCAGTTTGGTCAGTTTTGGTTGGTACTAAACTGAAACCTCTGACACGCTGCCCTCTGCCTCTGTGACCGTAAAGATCCAGCTGAAACATCAGAACTCAAGAACAGATCTCATGGTTTTGTTTCTTTCGCTGTCCACTGTTCAAACACCAGCTGAGCTGACACTGCGTCCTCCACCCCCATTCCTGTTGGAAGAAAAACAAAAAGAAAACACATTCAGATTCATTAAAAACAACGACAGAGTGATGTAATCATGTCATCTAACACACCCAGAGACTTGAAGACGGTTGTCTTCTCCCTTTCAGCAGGTTTGGTTCCGTTGATGACGTCTCCCAGTTCTGCAAACACCTCAGCCTGAAAGACACGCCCACATCGACTCTCATTCTGCTCACCTTCAGGTTTCCAGCTGGATTTAAAATCGAATCTGAAGACAGACCGACCCCTGAAAGGATGACATCACCAGACTCTGACAGCGCCCCCTCCCTGCTGTCCGCGTACACCACAGCGCTCTTCATCAGCACGTCATCCAGCTCCCTCCAGTCTGGCCTGCAGGCTCCCACAGCTGCTCCACAAAGTCAGCGCGACCATTTAATGGTACGAGGCTGTGATTATACTGGTTTTACTGGACCTCACCTGCCACGTGTGCTCCTGCTTTGACCCACTGACCGTGCAGCACCGGCTCCGTGGATCCGGTCGCCGTCACTATGACGTCTGCTCCCCTGACCGCCTCCTCCGCCGAGCCGCATCCTCTCACGCCGCCTCCCGCTGAGCAGACGAACCTCTCGACTTTCTCCTGAGTCCGGCTCCAAACGCGAACCTGGGGAAGAAGAAAGACGAGCGTGCAGCGTCCTCCAGGGGACTCAGAGGACCACAGAGACATTTTTAATTCTGGTTCAGCTGAATAAAACTCGCTGAGAGCTGCAAAGGTTACATAACCTCTTATGGAAAGACGTTGAAAAAAAAGCATAGCTCCGTATGAACAGGATGGAGATGTCAGTAAAACTTGTTTTCTGTCCTACCATCACAAACACAAACAGCTGAACTTTAGTAGTGGAGCTCCTCAAACTCTCCAGGTGAGTTCAGCATGAAAAGAGGGATAATGACTCAACACATACGACCCAAACGATTGAAAGAAATGCTGTAAAACACACACACACACCCCCCACACACACACACAAAAAATGCTTTCCTTTCTTCACCCATCTTATTGTCACCGGTAAACAAGTACCTCTTTAAAAGAAAACATCTCAGAGAAGACGTTAAAGTGACTCAGAGCCTGTGTGCCGGTCCCCAGAATGGCCAGAACCTCTGCTCCCGGCGCCATCAGCAGCTGCACACACACACACACACACACACACACACACACGCACACACGCACGCACGCACGGACGCAGACCAAACAGGTCAGAGTTACTGGAGAGTCTCACTGCACAGAGAGGATGACGTGCGTTATGAGGTCAGCAGCAAAGATGCCTTAGCGGAGATGGCTGAGACGGCGGCGGTCCTCATGGCCGTGATGACCTCTCCATCCATCACCTGCAGACGGGACGTTCCAGCAGTGTTTACATGGTTCAGAAAACTAGCACCTTGCATCATCCTGACACACCATCCTCACAGTGAGGCATGGTGGTGGCAGCATCATGCCACTGTATGAGGACAGCAGCATACAGAATCAGAAGTTCAGAATGAGTCTTTGTGAGACGGGCAGCGCCAAACGACTGGACCTCTGTTGAATTAGGTCACTCATTTTGAATGTGTATGAACGCATTTGTTTTACTTGCACATTTTTTATTTGTCATCATTTCACTTTAACATCAAAAGGGGTTTTTGTCTTTTTTTTTGTTTAAAAAGTTAAATTTAGCTGATTTTGATCAATTTGTAAAAAGGATAAAACATCCAAGGGGTTGAGTCCTTATGCAGGTACTGAATACTGATGACTGCAACAATATTTTTGGTTCTACAAAGTATTACAGCATGCAGGGTGGACACAAATGCACGCCGCACTTTTCAGATTTTTTGGGCCTTGTGGAAAGCCAGGGATCATTTCCCTGTAGTCATTGTAGATTGGAACAGCGGGACATTTCCACCAAGAAACTTGGAAACTTTGAAATTAACCTCTGAAACTTTCTACAGAAGACTAAAAAATTTCAGAGTTTGAAAAGCTGAACTTTAAGAAAATTTTGTGCACAATAGACATTTTCTGGAAAAACAAAACAAAACAAAACAAAACGTGTGAGTTTGAAAACTTCCCCTCCCCCTCACAGCCCTGCACAGCTTTGCTTTGGTTCTCCTCATAAAACCCATTAAAACACAGTCGGGTTTGTGAACAATCAGCCAATCACTGCAGGCCTGTTCTGACTCACAGCCTTCACGTTCCCACGTTCCGGGTCCAGCAGAACCACGGTGGCCTGAACGGCTGGCAGACTGGATCCTTTCTCTCTCTGGTAGAAACAGACAAACTTTGCGCTCAGCACTCCGTCGCCCTCCAGGTATGCGGGCATGAGCCCCATGAAGCTGAAAGGAGACGCAGATTGAGCCGCTGTTCCTGCAGCAGACTGGCAATGTGAGCCGAACCGAACCGAACCGAATCGAGGCGGCCGCAGCAGAGCGAGGCCTACCCGCGGTGCTTCTGCAGCGGCACCGCGGTGCGCACAGGCTGGAGCACCGCGGCGCGGTCCCGCCGGGAGAACTTCCCCAAGGCGTCCTGCAGACGGGGGACCAGGTCCCGGTACCGGAGCACACGTTCAACCTCCTGCTGCCAGATGATGACAGGAGGTCCGGCCATGGTCTCTGCTCAGCCAAGAGGGCAAAAGTTCAAACCTCCTCCATGGGCTGGAAGCTGTGCTGCGTTCAATGTGCTGGCGCTGTCGGAAACGGCAGTTCGCTGTGACTCTGCTTTGCGGAGCTTCCCTTGGTGAACATCACATCGGAAGAATTGAGGCCTTAAACTGAGATGTTTAACACCTAAACCCTCTGCAACTTTCAGAGACTGACGGGGAGAAAAAATTATTCATCTGCCCACAAACAGACAACCTGCCTAAATACCAACAGAAACGATTAGATTTAAAATACTAATTAAAACGCCATCATGTCTAAGTTTATGTGTGGGATTTGAGAATGTTTTTTACTAAGTTATAATGGATAAATTCAAATGGCCTCATTAACTGATTATAAAACTGATCACAAATGATCTCATTAAAGTTTATTGAATTTTCCCAAAATGATTTTAAGTTTTTTTGGATCGTCTTCGTCACTGCTTTAAGGCAAACTTTCTCCTAGTTTCTAACTGAATTAATTTTGTTGCATTCAGTCATAATTGTTTGCTTAGGATTTAATAATGCGCTCATTGTAACATTATTCAGTTTACAAAAACAAAGATTCAAACCGACCTGAACACAGACGGTCACAGTGACTGTAAAACACAGTGGTGGCTCCGTCATGATGAGACAAAAAAAATTAAGCTGTCAAGAGGGTGGTAAAAACGTTAAAGGTCACGACACTTTCACTACGTGAAAGGCTCAGTGTCAGATCACATTATGAAGCTGTGAAATTATTCATAAAATTCTAAATTAAAGACTCGTTTTTTTACGTTTGCTCTGATGGACAAGCGATGACATTTCACTGTCTTTGTCCAACGATGACAAATTAAGCCGAGGTGTAGTCAACACCCAAGAAAAAATATCTGAACAGGCAGATTCTTTCAATACGTTTCTAAATATACTCCCATTTCAATATGTAACGCGAAAGAGGATTTGATTATCACATTACATATTAATTTCAACTCATGTCATTAAGAAGTGTAAAAACAAAAAGAAACATTCTGAAACGCCTCGTTTCTATTGCCCGTCTACAACAGAATGAGGGCCGCTGCAACTCTATTTGAGATTTGTCTCAGAAGAATAAAATAAATTCGGAGTTTGAAAAAGTTTTGACATTTTCCAACTTTGAAATTTCTAAATTTTTTGCAGAAAATTTATGAGAGTAATCCAACATTTTTCTTGGGGAGTTTTTCAGCAAAAATATATTACATCTGCGATGGCCTTAATACTCTGCTGTACCCACCTGCATGCTGACATTTCAATAAAAAAATTTTTTAAACAAGTTGTAAAAAAAATTTAAAATTTATTAAGATACAGGTGATGGTCCTACAAATAAAAAAACAAACAAAAAAAAAAAAAACGTGCAATACGCTTAAAAAAATGCCAAATGTTTAAATAATCCAACATAAGGACAGAGTGGATGGACCCATCAACCAGCAGTGCTGCTGTCAGATCACACCAGCAGTCTCTCGATGGCCATCTGAACCGACTGAATCTGGGGCTTGAGCTGGGAGCCCTCCTTTATGGTGACCGAGGTAGCGATGACGGGCCGGGACACGCCGCAGGCCCGGCCCAGCGCCTGCTTGGAGCGCACAAACACGTACGGCACGTTCTTGTCCTCGCACAGCAGCGGCAGGTGGAGGATGATCTCCAGCGGCTCAGCGTCGGCTGCCATGACGATGAACTCGGCAATACCTCTGTTCAAGGTTTTAGTGGCTGAGGAAGAAGAAATAAGTTTATAATCACATGAATGTACAGAATCCTACAAGAACAAACAGCGAGACACCCAAAAACAATATGCATGTTGAGAAATCCTCTCCCTCTCAGCTCCTTCAGACTAGACAGCAGCCATTAGCAAACTCCAGGTGGAACGGTCATCTCATTATGCAAACTACTTCTTAGTTTAACACTGGTAAAAACGTTAAAGGGTTAATAGGAGCCATGTTGTGATGGCTTCCTGAAGGTGGAGTTTCAGAAAGAGCTGGAGTTTTTAAAGAGAGAGACCCAATTTCAAGGAATTAAATCAGGAAGTAAAATCATGGTACGTATTGCATTTCTTTAACAACTTAAGCTAAAGTTACTTCATTATGTTATAAAACTGCATGGAATGTGTGCCTGAAAAACACAATGCTGCCCCTTTTAGCCAACTTGTTGGTGACTACCCATATTCTGAAAATCAATGAATTTGATAAGTGAACAAAATCTTTCCTGACCTGAAAACAAAAAACACTGTGCAGGTAAAAAGTCTTAACGAGTGGAGATTAATGTTGCACTTTGACTCCACATGACATGCTTTGTGGAACACTAACATTTTTGAAGCAGACTTGTGCTCCAATGTTCTCATGTACTGTTTTTGAATGGGGATCATTTCCATTTCTACAGAGTCTAAAGATTATTGAGAATCATTCAAATTACTCATGCGTATTTCAATTAAAAGAGCAAAACATCCACTTAAGAATATTTACTAAAATTTTATGAATAAATACATTTTGAGATTAATACCTGATTTGGGGTAATTGCTCATATATAGTAAGGTTAGATCTTTTTTCACTCAGTGTATGTTGGCATCATTTGGATGTTTAATGGAAAGATGTTTTGGCAACTTTGTTTTACCAGCATATCTATTGTCACCCTCATCGTTTGAAGCGTTATTGATCTGACAGTATGTTCCATTTGAGACGGGTCTGGTTGTGTGTCTCTCACCCTCATTGGCTCCCTTCCTCAACTGTTTGTAGTTGGACGCTTGCTGCACCAGGTCCAGGATGGTTTTGGTCAGAGTAGCGTCGGCCAGCGGGTAGGCCTTCGGATTCACTTGTGGTTCAGTCTGAACAAAACACACACAATATATCCAGATAAGACACAAGAGACACGTGTCGAACCGAAATACAACCCTCAGCTTCAACTTAAAATGCGCACGTTGTCATTACACATGCTTGCTAATGACAACGTTAGCCGGTGAGCTAGCTTGTTAAGCGAACACAGAACTCACCATTGCAATATATTTCCAAGTTTTCCGGCCCTCTCGGCGAAGTGCTTCACGGAGGACTCCTTGTTTCTCTCCTAGCTCTGAGAAAGCAGCAAAAAACCGCAGGATAAGTTTCTTTTATCTAATATTTAACAGCGTCTCTAACTCTGTAAGCTCTGCTACATGCAGTCAGTCAGAACGTTCACCACACGTGCGAAAAGTACTAGGCATGCGCTCTGACTCGTTAGCTGAACGCTAGTGTACGTTCTGTCGTCATTAAAGAAGCTTCTTCTTCTTCTTCTTCTTTTCTGTTATGGCGGCGCTCGAGTGTTGCCACATACCGCGAGTGTATGGCAACACTACTTCTCATCAACAATTATATTTTTTAAATTTTGTATTGAATAGAATTCCTTAATCTACTTAATCCACTGTTTTCCTTCAGTTACTTATATTAATTTAAGACTTAATTTCTGTCCTGTATTTGTTACTTTTTCTCAATGTCTCCCTTTCAGTCTGTTTTACAATTCGTCAATACACCTACATTTTCTTTCTCTCCATATCCTTCACATGTATCATTATTTTTCCTCCCAACTAGATGTTAAATGTTAGACATGAAATGTAATTTAACTAACTTTATCTTACAGGATGGGGCTAAGAACTGTGGAAAATAACTTAGACAATATTACACACTATTAAGTTGTACAAGTTAATTTCATTGAAGGGTGACAAAAGTAGGGTGAAAATATCATAAATAATATGTTTTGACCTATCATTTTGGAGTGAAAACATTTTTTGCAGTCATGTTTGTAGAAGTTTTCGTGTTTTGTAGATTTTAAATTATTTATTTTTTAATCATTTCATGGATAGCTTAGCATAAAACAAATAATATCAGCGCAAATAAACTCTCGGCGTTTGAAAACACATTGAAATATCTTGATTTGGGATTAAATTATAAATAATATTGTTTATTCAGTACTTAATACGTGAAAATCAGTATCATAAGCGACACGTGATTCAAACAGACAAAAGTCCAAACCAACGCCACAGAAACATCGAGTTCGGAAACACAACTCACTACTCTCATGTCAACACGTGAGGGCGCGCGCTCCCCTTCACACTGCGTTTCTGCTTCGGGACTCGGGAACGAAGAACGCGCAGTTCATTCTGGGTAGGGCACTTTGAAGGCGGCCATATTGGTTTTTCGTCCTGACTGAAGGAGAGAGATGAAGGGGATCCGAGCAATCAGTCAACTATCGGTGAGGGCTCACTTCATGGAGCGTATATTTCTGAATACTGGGGGAACAACGTTCACCCACTGGAGCTGTTTTGGGTTATTCTGGAACGAGATAAAAATAAAAACTGCTGGGGTCCTGTCGAGGGAGGCTGTGAGGAAGAGCAAGCTGCTAGCTTAAGTCTTAAACCTGGGAATGTTGCATCATAAACACATAGATACCGAGTACATTTCAGCTTTCATTAATACGTTTAAGTTCACTACTCGCTTATAGAATAAAATCATTTATTTGGGAGCATAAATACAGCTAGCGCGTAGCTGCTGGCGTCTTGTATGTTGACTCGTTTCATATGTTGTGTTCGGATTTAGCTGTCTTTGATATTAAGTCATTTAACTTTTTGCTCAACTTACTATCAGAATGGTTCATATAAATGGCATTTAAAAGGACTTTGGTAACATTTACCGTCATTGTACTTCAGTTTCCCAAGTCTACATTTAGTTTACATTTTTAGAACTTTGTGGCTGATTTTCCATCCTTTGGTTTTTGTAAATCTTCTACTAGGTTATTAGCTGACTGCAATATCTTTCTGTAATCTACATGCAGTTCTGATGACAACATTCAATATTCACGCCAGACGTTTTGCTGAAAACGGGCATTAGTTATTTGTAATCAAAACAGAGGTGACTTTGTAGGTGAAGTTGTAATTAGGCTCGTTCCTGTCACAAGCCAAATTCAAGTGCATTGGTATTTTAAAATGCTGAGTGTTTGGTTTATATATTCTAAACCAGGGGTCTCGAACTCCAGTCCTCAAGGGCCGATGTCCTGCCATGTCCTGCAACTTTTAGATGGTTCTCTGCTGCACCACATCTGAACAGAATAATTAGGTCATTAAAGCTCTGGAGATCTGATCTACACAGGGAGGAGGTAATTAAGCCTTTTCATCCCAGCATTTTGTACTTGTGACATATCTAAAAACTGCAGGACCGTGGCCCTTGAGCACTGGAGTGTGAGACCCTGGCACTGAAGATGAAAACCTAATTTAGGGCCTGTGATGCGTTCTTGTTTTTGAAAAATTCCATATCTAACTATAACAGTTTGCTCAACATTCCTAGCTGCAGGATCAAGTGAATGTTTTTGATTGTGGGAATGTGCTTCTCTTGCTGGGCGAGCCGTCAAGCTTTAGTGCTTTGGTCTGTCATGAACTGCATACAGTTACAGATGCATTAATCACAGATTTTTTTGGGGGGGGGAGGTTTGACTCATTGTTTTTCTTGTCTTCGTGCTGTTATATGTCACTTCTTTTGTTATTTTTATTTATGGTAACCTTTATTTAACCAGTTAGGTGATTGAGAACAAATTCTCATTTTCAACAACGACCTGTTCAGAAAATGTTTAAACTTCATACAGCAGAGAGCAGAATGTCACGCTTTACATAAGTCAGAAGGAAATGCAAACAAAACAACAAACCATATTGGTAGTTTTACACAATAAGTTCCCAATGTTTAACAATAATAAGTAGTTGGTCATTTCTGAACTAGTAGGGGTTTCTCTTGATTCTTGATCTGGTAAAACTAGGTGTTGGTTCTCCATGTTTGATTTTAGGAGGTAGATATCTAGAAAGTTTGTTCTAGATTTGTAATCTAACAGGAGTTTCTCGAGTTCGATATTGAAAAGTTTCATGCTGAATGTTGATCTAAGGCTGCGTTTACACTGCAGCCTGAAGTGACCCAATTCAGATTTTTATTTCAATGTTTTTACGTTACGCGACCTGTATCTGATATTTTCATGACAGTCTGAACAACACAGGTCGGATTCTTTTGGAATGCGACGCAGGCCACTTGGGTATCCGATACGTATCCGATTCAAATGTGACCTGGACGTCACTGATACTGGACAAACGTCTTCTCCACAGTAGGAGTTCTCTGTGGTTCAATCTTCCACCACAGAGACAGAAACACATTAGCTGTAATGTCCCGCCTTCCTATGTTCTCTTTTTTTCCAGAAGAGGCTTTACACAGCCCAGGCTGCCCCTATGGTGGAGGTGAATGGGTTTCAGCCTCAGGATGTGCAGGTCAGTAGGTGTTGACGTGTTTCTCTCCTCCACAGAGACGCTTCTATGCCGCGGCCAGAAAGGGCCAGTCCCTTACCGAGCCTCTGGTTGGTCTGAAGCTCTCTCCGGGGGCTGCCCACTCCTACCAGGACGTTCATGTATGTTGGGATGTCTCGATGCATTCTGTGCTCGGGCAGAATGAGTCTGGCGGTGGACTCCTCCCGCTGTGTTCTGCTTTCGTTTGAATCGGCAGAATTGTCCGCCGAAGCATGCAGATCATTCTAGGAAGCTGAAGCTCATAGGCAGACATGGTGTGTCACAGTGCAAACAGCAACCCTGTCTCTCGCCCTGCTCAGGTGAGCAAGCTGCCCAGCGGACTGATCATCACGTCTCTGGAGAACTACTCCCCAGTCTCCAAAATTGGGGTCTTCATCAAGGCCGGCTGTCGCTATGAAACCCCTAACAACCAAGGTGTCACCCACCTGCTCAGGCTGGCCTCCAACCTGGTAGGAAGCTACATTTATTACCAATGTTTCATTACGGTTTTTTTTAATTTATGCTTTTTCAATTTCTGATAAAAATTAAAACCTAAACTTTTAATTTTAAACCTTATTGGGATAATTATCGAAACTCTTCAATATAGAAAATAGCAAAACCTTTCTTCAGTCCATATTATGTGACTCTAATAGTGTAAATATTAAAATACAACTAAAAAAAAAAAAAGAATTTCATGAAGTCGTCCGATGATTATTACACATAAAGTGAAATAATATGTCAGTGGCTTTTTCTTTTGTATTTTTGACGATTATATAAAGAAAACACACAAATCAGTGTCTCAGAAAATGTCAATTTTGTCAAAGAAGGTTGTCTGGAAGGAAAAAAGGTGCCGACATGGCTGCAAAAATATATGGCTTTGGCAGCTGCACATACATGTATATGTGCATACACCGTTTTTATTTGTGTATTTAGTTGTATTTTATCACTTCTTAGTGATCCTTCAAGATACTGTAATTATTTTTAACGGTGAAATAATTTTTTTCTGAGGTGCTTCTTTGTTTTCAAAAACTTTATAAGAACTTTGTAAGTCCTGAGTGGTGCTGTATTAACAGAACTTTTACTGCCATTGTCACAGAATATTATGCTTATTTTCTTCTAGACAACCAAAGGAGCATCAGCGTTCAAAATCTGCCGCGGCATTGAGGCGGTGGGAGGCAGCCTGAGGTCAGTGACCCCTCCCCTGACAGGAAACCAACATGACCAGAGTCACTCAGCGCTCTTATCTCTGGCTGTTTCTCTTCCAGCGTGAGTTCATCCAGAGAGAACATGATGTACGTAGTGGACTGCATGAGAGACGACATGTAAGTGTTTCCATCTGGCACGTCCTTCAGAGGCCGGCCATGAAAGCTGCTCACAAATCAGTGTCTCAGAAAATGTTGCCTCCACCTTTGATTGTTCCACAGCGACACGGTGATGGAGTTTTTGATCAACGTGACAACGGCTCCCGAGTTCCGTCCCTGGGAGGTGTCTGACCTCACGCCCAGGGTCAAGCTGGACAAAGCACAGGCTGCACAGAACCCCCAGATAGGTGGGCACTGTGGTGTCATTACACTAGAGAGACATTGTCTCTGTGTAGAGTAGATGTGGGAATCCGTAAGAGTTCTCAGGTTTCTCCTGACTTTAAATCCAGTTTGTGTGTTTCTGCTCTGTCTCCTTGTCCAGCTATGGTCGAAGCTCTCCATGCAGCAGCTTATAAGAACGCTCTGTGTAACTCGCTGTACTGTCCAGACCACATGGTTGACCACATCCATTCTGAACACGTGAGTCCGTTCCCGCTCTCTCGCTGTCCGTTCTGAAACGCCGACCCGAGGAGGCCTTTTCCTCATTCCCTTGTTTTCTGTTTCCTCAGCTTCACCAGTTTGTCCAAAACAATTTCACAAGTGCAAGAATGGCTCTTGTTGGACTTGGTAAGATCGTCATCATTTAACCCAACGGTGTTGTAAAAGCCTGTTGACTGCGTTTGTGGACACCTCTGGCAAAAATCATAAAACAGGAACATGAACTCACACCGAGAAATGTAGAAAACTCCAAATTCTTTAGAGGGAAGAATCCCACATTGAGAAATATCATCTATCACTGTTCTATTTGTACTGAGCTTGATGAGGAGCCATCTTTAGCTTGCCAACACTTGGTGAACAAGACGATTATTAAGGCGTCTGTCCTTTCATCACAAATATTAAGGTTTGCTAAAAGCTGCTACTTTGAAGGAAAAGATTGAGTTTGAGCCACAGACATCAGCATGAAACAAGGAAAAGCATCTCGTTCCCTCTAAGAATGATTTAACCCTCAATCACGGTGGAAGGAGTAAAAAAACAAATTAATGCACTATTTGTCTGAAATTGAGTGCCAAGGACGTATTTATGGGTTTCATTTCCTGCCAGAATGTTGCAAACAGATAAAACATGTTTCACAAAGTGTCTCCTATCACACACACGCACACACACACACACACACACACACCCACACACACACACACACACACACACACACACACACACACTGCAACACGTTTCTGCAAAAAGTCATGACACTTATGACAGCAGGGGGCGCCACCAAGACAACTGAAGCCTGTGGTTAGATGGAATAGATTTTATAAAGTGTGTAGCTACAGGGCATGTAGCAGGTTTCAGTTGTCTCAACGGTGCCCTCTGCTGTTGAAAGTTGCTACACATTGTTTTGTATACTAGGACAGTTTGTGAAATATTTTGTATTTGTTTGCAACATTTCAGATTCATTTCTTTTCAGGGTTTCTTTCCTTTTTTTTGCGTCTTTAGCAGAGGTGCCAGCCTCTTCACAGCAGTTGTAGGTTGTGGTTTCCTCCCGTCCAGAGCTGTGACTGTGCTGTCGTCTGGTCTCTGGTCCTCCAGGTGTGGAGCACGCTGTGCTGAAGCAGGTGGGGGAGCAGTTCCTCAACATCCGCGGCGGAGCCGGAGCCACCGGGGCCAAGGCGCAGTACCGCGGTGGTGAGCTCAGCACCGCAACAGCAGGATGATCCATTTAGACCCCATGGGGGTTGTAGTTCCTGTACAGACCTATAGCTGTGGTCCACAGGAGAAGTCCGTCTGTCCAGCCTGAGCGATCAGGTCCACTCTGCCGTGGTGTGCCAGTCGGCTGCAACCGGCACTGGGGAAGCCCTGGCGTTCAGCGTGCTGCAGTACGTCCTGGGAGCCGGTCCGCACATCAAGAGGGGCTCAGGCGGCTCCAGCAAGCTGGTCCAGGGGGCCGCCAAGGCAACCACTGACCCCTTTGATGTGGGTGGCAGTCACTTTGTTAAACATAACATGAATCAACTTGACTGAAGGTCTTTATGTGCGGTTGTTAAAGCAGGTTTTTCTCTCGTCCCAGGTGTGCGCCTTCAATGCCAGCTACTCTGACTCCGGTCTGTTTGGAGTCTACACCATCTCCCAGGCTGCAGAGGCTGGTAATGTATGTGTGTCCAACAGAACAACATCTCTGAGTATTGGCACCACACTAAGAAAACAGAATTTAACTACAAGAATAAAGACACAATGTAACCAGAAAAAAGTTGTAAAATTTAAATCATTTAAAGCATTGGTTAGTCTGCTTTTTTGTGTTGGAATTCATCTAAAATGTGTTCTAATGTTCTGACTTTATTCTTTGAATTAATATAGTTTTTTTTCTCCTGTTTTTCTGGCACTGATGCTCCGTCCTGCTTTCTAATGCGCTCGCTGTCCTCTGATGTCCTGTCAGGTGCTCAGGGCCGCCCTGGCCCAGGTTAGGGCTATTGCTAATGGAGGAGTCACTGCTGCTGACCTGACTCGGGCCAAGTAAGAAACACGCATGGTCAGCTGATTGAGAAAGGAAATGGTCACAGTTTTAAACCTAAACCAAACACGGTTTACGTTGTATTACAAAGCTGTTGCCATTGTCATACTTGTGGTTTAACTGGTGTCTAAAGTACGTCCTTGGGTTTTCTTCTCCGAGGTGAACTTGAACTACACTTGATGTCGTCCAACTGATGGGACACCTTGTGATTTTATTAGTAACCAAGCAAAAGGATCTGTGCTGGGGTTTTTTATTCTGTTTATTTTGTTTTTATTCTGTCAGTTCCCGAAACCACAAAAAAAAAAAACCTTGTAGAAAACTTGCGGGGTCCAATTGACCCGACCTCTTAAGACATGACTAACATTTCTTTGTCTCTAAACCAGTAAACATTTCTTTTTTCCTCTTCAGGGCTCAGCTGAAAGGTCAGTTCCTGATGTCTCTGGAAGCGACTGAGGGTCTGCTGGAGGCCATGGGCTCTCAGGCTCTGGCTGATGGATCCTACCACAGCCAAGAAGAAATCTCCAAGAACATTGACAACGTCTCCCTGACTGATGTTGCAAATGTAAGATTTTGTGTTTTAGTTTTTTTTTTTTTTGTCTATTACGGCTTAAAACGTTGCAGGTTGAACCTTTCGCTTCAGCTGCTGCTTCATCTTCCACTTTTGGCTTTGGATAATAATAATTGCTTAGAGCAATTTTGAATAATGCTAGTAATTTAGATCAAAATGACCAATTCAGGGCACCATTTGATTATCAAGAAAATAATAGCCAAATAGTTCAGTCTCTGTTATCATTTGTAAATATCTGCTATCTACTGATGATGATGACTCATGTTTTAAAATAGTAGATGAAGACATCAGTCTCATGCAGGTGTTATGTGAACAGTAAGAAACTACAGATTTATGAAATTAGCACACACTACTTTAAAATATACAAACTAAACTAGAGCTAGCGAAGATAAAAACATTAAAATACAACCAATTAAATAATTGAATGATGTCATATATCAGGAAAACATTTGGTCAGCATTGTTTCTGTTTTTGCTCTTCTTCTCCCCCCAGGCTGCCAAGAAGTTTGTGACGAGCAAGAAGACGATGGCTTCCTCTGGCAACCTCAAAAAAATTCCCTTTGTGGACGAAGTTTAAAACGACCTACTGTACCTTTTAATCGACAGCAATGTTGCAGTTATTTCTCCACATTTGAATCAAACCTTTGTTTTTTTTTGTTTATGCTACAAATCTCAGAACATTGTTATGGTGACACCGACACCACTGACTTATCTGTGCCGTGACAGGATGTTGTTTGCTCCCTGCTGCATTTCTGTACCGTCTTTCATCTGTTCACATGGCAACTGTATAGCTGATGTAAAATAAGGAATAAAATCTATCTGCCTTCTAAATGCTTCAGGCTCTCTCTGTTCTTGATGAAAACAACCAAAACAATGTGGCTGAAATCTTTTGTGCGGATGTATCGTTACTCCACAGTCCTATCTGATTTATAAATCGAAGTGATCCAACATGCTGCGCTCTGGTCCATCGACGGCAAACTCATTTTTAATTTGGGCCATATAAAGTCTATCAATGTCTTAAAAGGGCCAGTTGTAGTTAAATGTATTAATGAAACTCGTTAATAAGTAAATATGAATGAAAAGCTGCCTTTGTGCTCAATGAGTACTTGGAGTTAAATAATACTGAACATCATTTCACATCAATGTAATGTGGCAGAATACATAGAAAACCACAGAAAAGGGTCACATCCGCTGGAAAATGAAAGAATTCTGGTTTTAGTCTCATGAGGTCAAAACTTTTAACTTTTTTTTTGTATTTTTCCCAGAATTCAGATTTTTTTTCTTAGAAATTTTCCTTTTTTCTTTTTTCAAGAAAAGCCTGGGCCCCATAGCTAAAGTAAGGCGGGTCTGCTGCGCGATCCGCCCCGCTCAGTTGCAGTAGCAAACTACTACAAGTACTGCGGATGTCAATAGTTTAAAAAGCTAGCTTGGTATGACATGACACTCCTCAGAATACATTTTGAAATGGAAAACAGAATTTGGCCTGGATTTAAATCAAAGATAAAAATATAAACAAAGTCAAATTTAATGCTTCACACATTTTTGAAGTTATTTTTTGAAGGTATATGTTGCATGTGAAGGTCATATGCTTCAACAACTTTCAGTCAAATTTCAGTAATGGGTCTTTAGGGAAAAAAAATAACAAATTTCTTTCCTGGCTTCTGCAGTTCTTCTGATGCCCCAAACTCTATCCAAGCCTCCAACCCTGACCTCCTGCTGACGGGGAGCACAGGCCTTCATTTGCATGTTTTGCTGGCAGGGAGATTATATTATTCATGTTCCCACGTCTTTGAATAATGTGGTGGTGGGGCGGGGGCTTCGATTCGGAGAAAGATGTTCACAAAGCCGTGAAATTCAGGATGGATGCCAGCAGCAGAAATCTAGTTGGGTCAAAGGTCATTTGGTGCCACTCAGCCCACAACAACAAAGTTCAAGCATCCAAACTCACCTTTGATCTAAATGTTGTTACTTAAACTCTTGTTTTTTGGTGTATGCACAGCTGCAAGGGGTTTTCATCCCAACGTTACATGAAATAAGCTTTGATCGCTGCGCGGTCCACAGCTGAGGAAACTACGACGACCCATCAGGGCCGTCACAGATAGGAAAAAAAAAAGGAGTAAATCTCCACCAAAAAAACTCAGACTTTTTGAGAATGTCAGACATTTTCAAGAAAAACAAGGAAACTCCTGAGTTTGAAAATTCAAAAATTTGCGAAAAGTCTCAGAAATTTTCTAGACAAAAAAAGGGAGAAATCTCTTAATTTGAAAAGTTTGTTTTGACTTTTGAAAATCAAGAATATTTTGTCTTTTTTAGCATTTCTGAGATTCATCTCAAAATTTATTTAGTGTTTTGCAGAAATTTACTCCTGCCTCCACTTTCTTTGTACCTACAATGTCCCTAATACACCGTCGTTGGAAACAGAACCTTATAGAACTTTAGGAAGGTAAATGGCACAGAAACCCATGGTGACTCTGGAGGAGGTACAGAGATCCAGAACTCAAGCTGTGAAAACTTACAGTTAGTCAAACGTCTCTCAAATGGTCCATTTTTGAAAATGTACATTTTCTACGAACAAGCCATTTTATTTGTAAAATAGTTTTATTTTCACTGTTTCTATGGGTGAAGTTCACAAAAAAGTTGAATCATCTTTATTAAGTAAATAACTGCAGTATGTGTTCACAGCAAGAAAAAGTATATATTTTGACAAAACATAACATTTCAGTACATAAATGTCAGTTATTGTTTTTTTTTTTGGCTACATACAAATGTATTCATTGTTAACATTTTGGTGTTACTTGTAATAAAATAAAAGCAAAATATGACAAACAGTAGAGGAAAAAAGTTGATTTGTCATATTTAATGACAAATCCTAGTTTTTCATTCATTTTAACAATTAAGGTAAAAAACTAACTGTAAGCAACACTTAACTATCAACATTTCCTCAAGAGAAACGAGTAAGAATAAACCAAGAAGAAGGGAGCGCACAGAGTCGCCACGATGTGTGACGAAAACAGACAGAGAGCAACGAGAATCCACTCTGTGCTCATGTCCAGCCCTTTCTTAAATGTATTTACAAATGAAAAAAAAAATAACAAGACCTACTGCAGTGTGAGCAGAGCATTGCAAACCAGCACAGTTAAAAACGTCGCTCACTGAGACTCGAGTTAATCGTTCATTCCTGAATTCAAACCTTAAAGGTACATTTTATGTAACACTAATTCTAGTTTACCTTAGGATTTTTATATCTGTGTGTGTGTGTGTGTGTGTGCGTGCGTGTGTGTGTACGTGCGTGCGTGCGTGCGTGCGTGCGTGCGTGCGTGCATTTGCTCGTATTATCTTAAGGGGACCATCTTCCTGACACATACTACGTTGTGGGGACTCACTGCTCTTGTGGGGACCGAAGCCTGGGCCCCACGAAGAGACCAGGCTTTGTGATCTCAGGCGACAGTTTCAGTTTCCAGTAATCACACCATCAGGATTTCCGACTCAAGGGAGCTGAGTACAAATGGAGGGCAGAGTTTTTAGAGTGTGATCATTTTAAAAAGCTACTCTGCAATCATGCACCGCCAAAACAGTCCATTGACGTCTGTGGTTGCAACCCAACAGTTCATAGAAAGGTTAACGTATGAACACATACAAATCACTGTACAATGAAGTGACAACCTTCTTGAAATGTCATAGAGCAGCAAAAATGTTGACACACACGGACATTTTTAAACCATTGCATGTGACAAAACTGTATAATAATTCTTTTGCACGTTTTACATGAACACTTTGTTTTGGTTGTCCAACTGAACTCATCAAATAGGACTCATATAATGATAAAAACAAAGGAAAGGTTTGCAGAGGGGACAACTTTACAGATGTTGCTTTTTACATACATACTCGAATAAAACACCATGATCGACAACTCCAAAAAGAGGAGGGACCTTGGTACACATCACAAGGGGGCACAATTGTTCACAGCTCAATCTGTCCCTGTGAAACTCTTGCACCACCTGGAAAACAAACAAACAAACAAAAAAAAGCAAGTTGTCTACACCGTGGTCGCTTCAGTTTGTGTATGGTTCATTCAGGGATCAGCAGCGTCAGGCCTTACTGGGCCCTCTCTGCTGCATCCTGGCCATTTGTGCGGCTCCGAGCAGCAGAGTTCCGGTGAGCAGCTCCAGGCCGTAGGAGAGCCAGGCCAGGCCCAGAGACCAGCCGAAGGAGGTGTGGATGTAGGCCAGGCCCTCGGCCCCACCAGGCGCTTCGTCTCCGCCAGCGCCTGATCGGAGTAGACGATGTAGAGACTCGCACCACAAAGAGTCAGCAGGCCTGGATGTGGAAGCAAACAGAAAAGAAAAAAAAATAGGAGGAATATTGCATTTTCTTAGGTGTCCAGATACAAATGTTTATTTTGAGAGAAAGCAGATCATCTACGCAACAAATAAATGTAGTACTTCTCATGAGAAAGCCTGCACCAGGCTGAGGCTGCAGGGCCTTTTATCACGGTGGCCCATTATGATCCATTAATACTGTCAGATAAAGTGCAGCAGCCATAAAATGATTAATTCCAATGTAAAATATTTATGGAAGTTTCAGCAAATAAAAGAAAATCCTTTTTAGAAAGATTATTGATAGAGATCAAATGCGATGTGTTGGTTTATTGATTTTTAATCGATCTGAGTCTACATGGAAATACATTTATATGTTTAATAGATTACGTAATCATTATGAGTCTCTAATGCCTCATTCTAAAGCATGATCTGTCCCAATCTGTGCTATCAGTTATGATGCTATAATCTCAGCATGAAGGACAAATTCACTGCTGTTCCTCACTTTCTTCTCCAGTTTACATTGTCTGCTGTTATTTAAACTGTCAACTTTAAGTTTTCTCTCACTTTATTCATTTTTCCCCTCCAAAGAAGCTACATCTGCTCTGTCTTTCTGTTTAGCTGACTGATTTGACTTGAATTGAATTCAGTGGGCATGGCTAGCATTGCTGTAAGCCCATTGGACTGCTCATCAGGTCCAGGAATCAGATCGATTTAAAGAGACAGTCAAATTATTCCACAATGTGCCGCGTCGCAGGATCTGGGGAATATTTAGGTTCTGAAATGAATTTTAACGCACAATCAATATTGATTTTTGTTTTTTACGTTAAAATGATTTTAAATTAGTCTTCAAAAGAGACGAATTTTGAGGTTTTTGCTCATTATTCCATCAACACAATAACCCATACATGTGATTTTCCATTCAAAACCATGCAAGCTCCACATCCTCCAGTCAAGATCTTTTTCAATCAGTTTGTGGACTCTGACATCACCTGGATGCTAATCTGAGAGACAAGAATCAAGCTGGCAGAAATCTCATATTGAGAGACAGGAAATGCACTGATGTGTGCGATATTAGCCTCCCTTATCTACATAGACAGAAAGCAAGGCCCACCGGTTTTCACTGTGTTGCTATTGGAAACCGTTTTAATTTTGACAGCGTGCTCCCGGTTTCAGTGGATGCGAGTGGAGCTACCCAGGGTGGTGACTAATCAAGATTTTATTACAATTACACCCTGAGGTGCAACAGAGAGGGGGCTGTGATGAGGAACCGAGTCTGATGTCTCATTGTTATGCTCTTGACGGCAATGAGTTGGAGGGAGAGAGAAAAGGACGAAGACGCTGCTGGGAAGCAAACAGGAAGGACAGAAGCTTGCTGTCTTCCTCCGCTTCAGAAACAAAAGTTGCTATCGATGTGGGTTCAGGGTCGGTCTGACAACTTCAAGTCAGGTGGGGGGAAAAAGTAAGACGTCGCTTTGTGTTGTTGGGATGTAAACAGTATTTCCCAACAGCTGATGTCAAACTCATCCCATCTGTGCTTATCAGGAGGATTGTTGTCATATAGTTTATGATGTAAAGAAAACTGTAAAAGTTAAATGGTTCACCTTTACCTGTCAAACGGCAGAGTTACAGCCTGGATTCCATCTTATAAAAAAAACACCTGACCAGGTGGAAGGAAAAACCGTTTCAGTTTTCTTCATTAATACAAATCTAAAAAGTGCAGCACTTACAGACGTAAATACTTTCTTGTTTCCAGCAGATACTTTCTCATGTGAATCAGACAGTATTTCTTGAAGACCCAATGTTTTCCTGTGTGCAACATTTTGTGAAGAAGCAGGAGATTTTTATCAGTGAAATGTGTCTTATGAATGAATACTTATTTACTCTCACTCACAGCCACAATGGAACGGTTCAGGTCCCGGCAGACTCATGTTGGAATGAAGGTGCTGAAGCTGTGACAACAATCCCTCATGAAATAAAGTGAGCAAGTACACAGCTGCCATCTACACAAGCACAAATCTGCTTCCTGGATCTCAAAACGCTCTTTTTGCTTGGTGACTGACGATTGGTGAGGAGTAGTTACATCATTCGCCTCGTGGCATAAGAATAACGTGGAACCCTGAAACCACAAACCGGGAGTTCAGGGCAAATTATTTGAATCCCTGCCGAACATTTCCTTTCTGACGGAAACCGTCTCAGACTTTATTTGTAATAATAGCAAATTGTTATGATGGCTATTAAGCTGTAATCATGTCTCTCTGGAGAGGTTAGATGAGTCTGATGGGCTGATGGTTTGATCGCGCATTGATTGCTGCAAAATCTGCATTTTTTTTTTTATTCATATTGTTGCACATTAAAAGAACTTCATTACTTTTTATGACTGTCTTATTGCATGACATAGTGCATCTTGAAGACCAAAAGCCAAGAATATTGCCTTTATCCTGATAAATTCTGTATGAAGCAGTTAGTTAGTTAGTTAGTTAGTTAGTTAGTTAGTTAGTTAGTTAGTTAGTTAGTTAGTTAGTTAGTTAGTTAGTTAGTTTTAGTTGTGGTTTTAGTTTTTTTCTGACTTTGGTTAATTTTAGGTTAAGAATTCAAAAAGATCAATATATTGTATTATGATTATGCATTGATTAGGTGATGGATACTCACTCTACAGAAAAGACCATTTTCAAGAAATGTATTGAATTATTGTTGAACGACTGACTCTGGTGTTTTCTCCTAACTTTTTCTGATGGAGTGTCGTAATTTGCCGACAGATGATCTTGTGTGGGTGAGAAAAAAAAAATTAAAAATCAATTTCACATCAATTTGAAAGGATCAATAAGACACTAAAGCGAAGGACATTACATCTATAATTTCAGGGTTCCTTAGTTAGCTTTATGAGCGCATGATATAGTTTTCCTCCCATTAACGACTGTTTTTATTTATTTTCAGTTCAAAAATGTTTTTAGTTTCAGTTTTCATCATTTCTTTGGTTTCAGTAACTGTATTAACGTAGCTGCAGCCTGACTGAGGCGCCTCCATTGTGTGCTCAAATCTGCAGCTTCCTGTCCAAAAAATGCCACATTTTGTCGATTGTGATTGATTTGTAAAAGCGTAAAACCTTCCCAAGGGGGTGTGAATACTTGTCACTGTTACTAGTGAGAAACAAAAACACAAGAAGAGCACATCTTCAAACGCTTTTGGGGGTTTGAAAAAAAAAATTTGTCTTTCTAAATGTTGAACAGTCAAGAAGTTCACAAAAAGGTTCTAATCGGATTCAAACCTTCACCTCATCCTGCTCCTCACCATGTGCTGGTTATTAAGGGAAGACTATAGAGAGTCTTTGTAGGTGTCTTGTGTCACAAGGTCGTCTTTATGGAGGTCATAAGGCCTTGGCAGGAGAGATCAAGCTGGGCTAGGTGTGCCACAAGCTCAGAAGATTGCTTTATGAGTCCAATAGTAATCTGATAACCAGAAATACACACATTAATGTAACAACGTTAAGGGTAAGCTAACTTTACCAACATCCAAAACTTAGGAATTGGTTAGATATTCCAAAGCGGTGTCCGTAGAGAAAGGTTGTCTTGTTTCTACAGCCCCACCACCCTACTGGATGATCACAGCAGTTCATAAAAACAGACTGAAGTTAGTTTTGCTCGTCATCCTGACTGTGTTTGTTCTGACTGAGGTCTTCATAGGGTTAGATCACATAACCCAGGAACTGCAGAGTGTGGACTGTTCTCTTCATCTTGTGAGACGCTGCCTGTGCTAGAACTTTAAATCAACTCTTTCATAATGCAACGTTTTCCGTGGTGCCAAACACTTAACACGCACCCATCACTTCACCTAGCAGTGAAAAGGTTTATGCTCCACTGGCCGTGAATAAAGCTCAAAAGATGATAAATCCGCTTTGCTCACATCACACAATGTTTTACTGTAATCAATCCACAGATTTGGTTTTGAAAGCTTGTCTGACTTGCTCAAAACTTTTTTCAAGCCTTTTTTATCCTGCAGAGAACACCTAATTTAATTTCATTGAATTAAATAAATCTTCACAGCCCAACACTTTTGCAAGTCTGCTTTGTAGCCCTGAGCTGCACAGTCTAACACTGCAATGCAAATGAAAGCCACCCAGTCACTGTTACAATGTGTACTGAATTCATTCCTTGTTAAACATGTTGGGTGAACGCGTTGCAGTGCCTCTCCACACATTACAGGCACAACTCCACAGATGCTCTGTGACCAGATCCAGGAGAAGAGTTTGCATCATTGGATGTTCTGTCGCTTTATCACCTGTACTGCTCACAGTGAGGAGCTGTCAGGAAACGTAGCCACTGGTCCCGATAGGAGAATGACACGGCCAAAGAAGTGGAAGCCTTTACTGAACAACAGCAAAAATCAAGTTTACGAGGGAGGATGGCAATGACAACAAACTGTTGCATCGTCCGGCATTCACTCAGACAGAAAACCCCCCAGTTTTCTATCAACTCTCTGAATCTCACCACCCACTGGAGCAAAGAACGTTCAGTCACTGAAACCTTGCGGAACCGAGTCCAACAGATTGCCACGAGGACCGAAGTGAAGGACGAGAAACACACTTCAAACATCGAGAAAACACACAACTCACTCTATAATGATTCTGAGAAACTGAGGATGTTTTCCAAGCATGACATAAAACCCAGCAGCTCTCAGAATGATTCATTTCAAGGATAAGACACCCAAACACACACTCACTGCAGTGATCATCAGACCTCTAGATTGGAGAAACAACAGCAGCTACACAAACGGACAGAGGACACTCATTTAAAGATATCAAATGAGTAAGTTTAGGACAGGGAAGACAGATGGATCGATGGAGGAAAACCAACCAGAACAGAAGTGTTGGGTTCGGGTTTCACCTTCGGATCACGTTCTCTCGGCTCCACAGGAGGCTTCATACAGCACTTCACACACCGGGGCGTGTGATCAGAACAGCTCATATCATTAGAGACATGTTTGGATCATCAAACCCGGAGCAGAACAGAGGCATGGAGCCACGTGTTCAACCGGCCCCGCTGCGGTGACCTTAACAACCTCTCAGCCTGCTACGTCCATCCAGGCTCTGAGCTGAAGAAACCTTCAGGAGCAGCTGGACTTGTTCCGTTGACTCTACTCCACAGCGATGCGAAGCAGAGCTGCCCTCATAACAGCAACTGGGCGACATATGAGGCGATGATGTCTCAAGGTGTAAATTTTACAACCCTGCAGCCTTAGTTTGGAGTTATTTCGTTGGTACTGCAGATTTTCACTGTTTTGCTTGAGTGAACCATATCAAATACTTCTGTGTATGAAGATTCAGTTCAGTCATTATGTCTAAAAATGTTATCTAAAAGTTAACTTCTTCACAAATCCAATTAAAAAGGTTGGACTTACTGTGTGTTACACAGACTGATATTTTCAGGTCTTAATTTATGTTCATTTTGATGATTTTGGTTTAGAGCTACTGGAAACCCAAAATATTGCTCCTCCGATTCTACAAATATTTCATAAGACTGATGAGAAAGGAGTTTTAACACAAAGCTGTGGGCCCGCTGCCATGTAGTGCAAAGTAGATCATCTCAGTGCAGGACGACACGGAGGCAGTCAGCCAGAGCTCAGCTGAGGTGCTGAATTAGTCCAACAGGCTTCAGCTTGTCTGCAGTGTTGGCTCTCATCTTCGTGTTCTCATCCATTCTCAGCTTCACTTCAGTGGATCTACATCAGGAGAAGACCTGGCTCAAAAAAAAAAATCATCACTGACTGCTTAAACTTCACACTGCACCTCAACAAACTTGGTTCAGTTCCTCCCAGTTCTTCCTCCAGACCCGCCAGGGACCTTGATTTTAAACTGGAAAAATAAACGACCGTCTACACTTTTTCCTTCCACATAGTTTTCTCTTAATATGCTTGAATATGGCACATTTTGTTTCATGTCTTCAAAAACAACTTTTGGTTGACGCTCCAGTCAGTTGAGCTCCAGTTCTTTCGGTCGTAACTTACTGCTGGTGTAGAAGTAGCAGGCCGTGCCGGTGAGCAGCGCGGGGCTCCGAGCCAGAGCGCTGACCAGCCCGCAGATCCCCCCAAACAACAGGAGCACCAGGCTGAGCGGCACCATCACCACGACGGCTCTGTGCATGCCTGGAGCGGAAACACACGGGTTGAGCCAACACACGCGCACACACACACACACACACACACACACCACACACACACACACACACACACACACACACACACACACACACACACACACACACACACACACACACAGAGAGTTTATGAGGAAATAAAGCTGAAGTCTTACTCAGCATGCGCAGTTCGGTCTCGGTGTATTTGGAGGAATCGGCTGCAAATGAATCAATGGAGTCAGGATGCATCTTCCCTCCTGGGTGTAAAGGGGGGGAAAACAAAACCAGCAACACAATTATTCCTCTGTGATTTAACTAGACCTCCTGGAGGGTGCGTTTAATGGCGCAGCCTACCTTCGTTGACGCGCCACAATCCCGAGTGAGAGCTCATATCCTCAAACTCGGTCGTGTTCATCGGGTTGATCTCTATGATGTACCAATAATCGGTTCCGAGGGAAGTCGCCAGACAGGCGAAGCTGAGGACGCCGCAGACCCCGGCGGTGATGACCAGAGCGCCAAAGGTTACCTTCATGGTGCGCGGCTGAAGGCTCGGCTTCGTGCGTAACGCGGAGTCCTCGGCGGTGATCCAAAGCTTCCCACCGAAGAACGTTCAGGAAAAAAAAAAATCCCCCAGATGTACTTCCGAACGGCTGTAAGAAAATTCTGGCATCAAACTGGAGAGGGTCTCTGACGACAGTGTTCCTGTCTGGGAGGGACTTGACCTGATTCACTCAGTGCGCGCGATTACGCAAAGGAGAGGAGAGGTTGAACTCTGGAAATATTATAAATGCAAAACAGTGTCCTGGAAATGTTTACCATTAAATATCGGCTACATTTTATTTGGATGCTGCTGTTCATTAGCAGCTCTTGATATGGGCAGTTTACCCAGGGCGGCATTAGAAAGGGCCAAAACACACAAGGACTAGAAAAAAATATCTTGTTGTACCTTGAACAAGTTTGCAATACTTTTCTGGTGATGAGGCAACTGTTTCTGCTAAAAACAAAAATTTGTGAAGTGGAAGGAAATAATGTTATTGTGAGAGAAGCTCTGTTTGCAACTGGTAAGGTGGGCAAACGCAAGGAAAGCAAACAACAAAATTTACATGATTTATGTTGAATTTCTATATTGAGTGCTTTATAAAGCTCAGGAGCAAATATAAAAAATAAAAGTATTAAGTGGCTGGAAAACAAATATTTATGTTTCAGTCCATACAGTATTCACTGTTTGACGTTTCTTAGTACACCCCTTTTCTAAATTGCATTACATAAATTTCTTTCCTCAAAATTCTAGAAAACCAATTTTTAATACAATTTACAATCTGGCTGTATTGTAACAAAATATGAACACAGCAAAGCACTGTGATGTATTCAGGATTTATATACATCATATTTTACAAGGTACTGAATCCATCACTAAAGTATTTCATGACAACAAAGAAAAGACATGAAAAGTATAAATGAAACCATGTAAATAATCAAAGTTTAATGTTAAGCCACATAGTGCTATGAACCAGCACATGGTACAAACAAACACCAAGAGCAAGAAATATGAGCACAACAACACAGAAGCTAAAAACAGAAATGAGAGTGAGGGAAGGCTCATCTCTTCATCCTGATCACTCCTCTCCCATGGCCGTCTTAATGATTTCTGCTCGCCTCAGCCTGGCTGCTTCCTCAAACTTGGCAATGGCCTCGTTTCCAGTTTTGTTCTGTGAGTGAAAAGAAACAAAGTTCTGAATCGGACCGAGAGCAGCAGTCTGGAATCAGGAATTGCGGCGTGAAGAAGAACGTACAACTACGAATTTGTGCCTCTCCTTCTGGAGTTTGAAGAATTCTTCCACGGTCAGCTCCTCTACTTTTTTCTTCAGGGCGATAAAGTGACAGGATGACGAATGGGATCTGTGTTCCTTCCTGATAAAACAGAGCAAAATTAATAATCCTGACAAATATTCAAAAATTCATACAATCTGTACACTACTAAGTACAAAAACTCTTCTTCTGGATGGCAAAAAAAGATGAAAAGGCAAAGCAATCCAAACTGAACAGAAGACCCATTTAAGTCCCATTTCTGTAAAGCAATTTGTATTATCTTGTTGCTGAAAATGTACTTTACAAATAAAATGACCTTTGCCTTTAAGATGAAGATGGGCTGCACAGATTTCTGGTCCATCACCAATATTTAAAAAGCCCGATCTTCCTATTCCGATTTTTTTTTTTTATCTAAAAAGTCACTAAGTTGGTAAATGATAAGTTGACTGTTAACCACACATGGTGGACGGATGTTTGAGACTCAGAGCAACGCAGGACAGTGGCTGATTTTCAGAGCTTTGTAATAATCCTAACTTGGAAAAAAACTAAAACCAAATACCACATTTTTCAAAATTCTAAGGCAGAATAAAACAACAGTCAAACAGACATTATTTTTTGTAGTATTGTAAAAAGAAAAATAGCCAAGCTGCTTTATTTGTAAAGGTGTATTTGGCTTAATTAACTTCATTCGCCAACGGTTTGTTAATGTAAAGCCAAACAAAGGAGGAATATACATATCGTATACTAACAGACTTGGAAAAGAATCAGGACATATTCGTAAGCATGGTATCCACACACATGTGTGGCCCAGTTAAGTGCAGTTCTTACTCTGGGTCGTCCTCTGGCTCCCAGCCTTCCAGCTCCTTGAGGCAGAAGAAACACATGGCCGTGTCTGGGCTGTTCTCTGACGGCGTGTGGATAAAACCTGCTCTGGCCATCTGCACCAACACATGAGCACACAGAGAGCACTGAGACAACACACGTCCACGAGCTTTTCATTTCAATATTCCACACACATCCAGGCTCAAATTTTCTAAAATGAAGAAGGTTTTATCGTTCCAACTTAAGAGATACAAACAAACACTTTCACCTGGATACCACAGAGGCTTTTCTGGCATAAAATAAATATTTTTACCAAAACAAAAAATTCACAAATACCTCAACAGTTCCAAGGCTATCACTGAAAAAGATTTGTTTTTAGACCTCCCAAATGCTCTGCAGCAAAGAGTTAGTGGAAACCAATCATACTGAGAGGTAAAGGTTATAATGGATTCTGTCTAAAGAACTGTGATAGCAAACAGAAGCTGTATCTGTGCAGTTATGGGGAAGATTTTGTTATATACAAACTGGTAGAAGTGAATAATTTTTCTGCAGAAGCCATATTGGATTGGGGTTCGTGAAAAGCTTAGCTCCTCCCTATAAGACTTCCCTTAGGAAATTCCTGTTTATTTTTTATGAATTGGAAACTTAAAATGTTTTACTTAGTATTAACAAAAAACAAAACATTTTTTTATCTATGACAAAAGACAGCACATGCCGATATTCCAACGTCTATTTGCAGTACTGCTTTGAAATGTATCGTCAGCTGACTGTGAAACACACTATTTAATGAGCCGTTGTTGCTTAAAATCTTTGAAAACCAGCCACCTAAAGCAACAACAACACCTGCAGTTAGAACGACCCACCGAACAAACAAAAAGTTTCGTCTTCCAGCTTCATATAAAGTTATTCTGTGTTACTATGCCAACAGTTTGCGGTACTTCACTGTTTCATACTCACGTTCTCAGGCGTGCACGCGCAGTCTTCGTCAAACGGCCATCCTTGAAAGGTTTTAAGTCTGTTCTCAAAAAAATAGAACTTGATATCCTGTTGGTCCAAGGGGTTCATTATGTGTTTCACAAGCTTAGCTCAAACTTCTGCCTGCTAACAACTGCTAATCTAGAGGGCGTTTTCAAATTTCGGCGGAAGTTCACTTCGGCTGTTTTGATTGGGCCTTGCCTGCTTTCTTCTTCGTCGGTGGTTAAACAGCTCGACGCGTTGACCGGACGCCACCTAGTGTCATACAGAGGTCTGGCGTTGTGGGAACATTAGTGAGGTCAGTTTTCGAAATGTCAGTATTGTTTGCCTCTAATTGCATTTATTGTTTCTCTGCTAAATGGAAATACTTTAAATGTACTCGCTCTAGAGCCTCTAACATCTGTAAACCAAGAGAATAGAGCGAATAAAAGAAAAATCCTCGTTTTTTTTTTTTGTTTTTTTTTTTTTTTACACCATTTCCGTCTAATGGTCATGGGTAATGTAGTTCATGACTGTCATTGGCTAAAACAACGAGGCGCGGGACTTCTGACGTCTTCTTCTTGTCAACAGCTGGTCACAAAGTTAACTTGCAGCTCTTGGCCACTGACCCTGCTGTCAAAGTCGGTATGTAGGAAACGAGTCGTCCTGACGAAACTCCGCGGTCATGATGGAGGGACGATGTGCTGCTGAGTCTTGGGCTGAGTTCGGCCTTTTAGGGAAATCTGGGACACCGCTGGTCGAGTGTGGAACTGGGAAGGATGTTTTCATCTGCACTGGCGGTGAGGAGGTTTATGTCTTCACTGCTCAGGAGAAAACACTCAGGGTAAGCAGGTTCATGTTTGAAGTCATTCATTCACAGATGCAAGCTGGAAAGTTTGTTTCTGCAATTCAGTTCCTAAAGTCATCCACATGCGATATGGGTTCATTTCACACAAAAACTGTTGAAATAAGCATTTGATCATTTTGATGCTAATGAAAATCCACGATTAATTTTCTTAGAAAATTCTAATATTACATAAGACCAATAAAAATACATTTTAAAAGCAGAAATTTCAACCACTGAAAAGTATGTCAACTTTTCATCAACACAGCACAGAGACCAGCCTGCTGCTTTAACTAACCCTCTGTCTGCTGCACCGCTGCCTGGTCAGCTTTTCCCATAATGTATTAAAAGTATGTTTTTATTGGTCTTACTTAATATAGTAATGCTTGTGTTTTCATTGCAGCTGATGAATACACAACTCCTTCCTGTTACTTCCTGTTTGGTTGTTGTGTTGCAGGCGGTTCTTCAGATGCCTGCTGTTGTGAGGGATCTGGTTGTCAGCCAGGATGAGCAGCTCCTGTTTGTGGCATGCTGGAGTGGAGTTTACTGTGTCAACGTCCAGCTGCTGGTACGCAGGTACAAATCACTTCCTGTCACTCAGTAGCAGAAAGTGTGTTCACTCATAGTTTATGAGATATGAGAACCCAGATTTGGGCTGCAGGCAAACGCAACGCAAATCTGATTTAAAAAAAAAAATTTTTTCCTGATCTTTGACCAAAAACTCATCTGAATGACCCAATTCTGATCTTTTCACCTACAAAAAAATCAAATCTGAACCACATGAGAAACTATTTTGGATATGTATCTGATAGTTTTCAAAGTGCCTGCAGTCTGAACCATCATGGTAATTTTATCCAGCTTTTCTGTCATTGACATGCGTCATAATTAGTTGTAAATTGTTCACACAGAAGTCTAATTTTCAGACAAAAAGAAATTGGAATTGGCCACAATCGGATATCGGATCAATCAGGGCTTCCCCCCAAAAAATCTGCTAAGGTTGTGGTAGAGGCCACTAGGGAGTCCACCAGTAGGAGGTAAAGCCTGAACACCCGCCAGGCTTATAATACACTGGGGGAATCCTCTGGCATTTTGAGGATGGGTTATCGGCTATAAACTGCTGTCGGTGCGCCTTTAATCTCTGTAAATCTGATTTGACCTTTCATCTGTTGGGGGTCAAAGTTCCTCCCATGCTGCAGGTTCTGGTCCCACTGAGTTGAAGATCTCTACCGAGCGTCTCATTGTCATCGCCGACAGAGTGTCATCCCTCCTGGTTGTTGGTTCCGTGCTCCTGACCCTTTGCCGGACCGACGTGTCCTGGTCACTGACTCTGCATCAAACCCAGCGAGCGTCCCAGTTTGACCCCTGTGAGCTGCTCGCCTCCTTCTCTCTGCCGCTGGTCTCGCCTTCCGTTCAAGGCGACACGGAATCCAGATGTGTGCTGGTGTGTGTGTATTCCGGCGACGCGTCGCCCACCTCCTCCCCTCCTCGTCTGCCTCGCTCCCACTTCCCCCTCCAGCCTCTCCTCTTCAGACTCCTGTTTGGGGCAGAAGCGGCGCTCTCCAAATCGCCGGTTGTGCTCTGCGGCCTGCCAGACGGACGCCTGTCCTTCCTCCCTCTGCGCATCCCAGGATCCAGGCTCCGGACCCTCCACAGCCTCGAGCAGCCGGTCGTGTTTGTTGGAGCATCTGCTGTCATGGAAACCGATGCAGGTTGTGCGGGGTGCTTGATAGCTCTGGGCAAACAAGGCAGAGCCGTTCTGATCAGTGCTGGCAGGCCCGGGTCAGAGGGAGGCAGCGGCGCCAGGTTTACCCTGGGGTGCGTCCCAGGTCCCGTGGAGTGCGCCTGTATGGATCAGAGCCGTGTTTACTACAGCACCGGCTCAGACCTGCTAACGATGGATCTGTGGAACGATTCTTCTGGGACAGCAGGAAGACGGGGCGACGAGGAGGACGAGGCGTCCCGGTCCAACCCCGCTGCCGTCCTCACACCCGTCAGTTTGAACGTGAGCGGAGTCGCGGCTTTGCACCAGCCTACATGCAGCTCTGCAGGTGAGTGGATGACGCCTCATGTGCAAAAATATTCACACCCCCTGAATGTTTTGTCACATTTCCAGCGCAGGATTGAATGTGTTGTAATAATATTGTATAAAATAAGTTTAAATCTTCACAATAAGTCAACTTTTTTACCTGATTAACTAATAAATTGTCAAAATAATCATTAGTTGCTGTCCTATGTCATCAGCAATAACCAGTTGCCATTATGTTGGCTTTGCCTGATGAAGTTGCAGTATAATATGTTTCAACTATCAACATCAAGTAGGCAATGGTAAATGTACTGCAGACAGTGTGCAGTTGATAAAAATAGATCCAGAAAAGGTCTTTGTGCAGCATCAATTTGATCTACATTTGAATATTTTGAAAGTGATGTTAAAATCTCGACATGTGATTGTGAACTTAGTACCTCGTCTCATTTAGTCTCATCTTGTGAATTTCAGGTAAAGCTACATCTCTATCTCATTTGTTCTCCATCTAACCATTGCTGAGCTTTAGTTCTTTGCATTAAAGAATTCGCAAGACTTTCACTTTCTAAACCTGCAAAACTGGAGAATTATACCTTTCCTCTTTTCAATCATTCACTACCTTCTGTTCTATTAATAAAGTGACTGTCTGGTCCGGAAGCCTTTATCTTAAGTTCTGTAGAGTCTTGAATCATATTTAAGCTTTGGACCATTCGGTGTGACGTGCTGACGGTTGTGGGTTGGTAAAGTGTGTGACCTCCACCCCCAGGTGAAGTCCAGCTGCTCAGCCTGTCGGTCAGAGGGCGGCTGCAGTCCATCCGTCTCCCTGTTAAGACACAGGAGGACAGTTTGTCCAAGCGTCCGTCCTCCCAGGTTGGACGCAGCGTTGGGGACATCCTGTCTGCCATCGGGGACGTTTGTGAAAGGTGCACCAACCGATCAGTAGCAAAGAAGATGTATTTCTTAAAACTGCAATGAAGACGTTTATTTAGCATCAGAGGAGCCATTTGATCAACAGATGTATGTTGATCACGTTCTACTGACAAAAACAACAAAGAAGACGACAGGAAGTAGTAAGAGGATCATGGTTTGTTTGTTGGGGTTTTGCTTTTTTTGATTTTGGACTATGTGCAGCTGGCTCATTCCTCTCACAGTTCATAATAAGTCGTGTGTAATTCCAACATATTGAATCCACAGCTCTAATGTAAAATGGCCGATGATAATTCTGTTGCATACGTAGCCGCTCCCAAGGAGGAGAGAGCTTGTCACTCGGACCCTGACGTCTCTTCTGATTGGCTGATGGATAATGAGCACTAGCACCATGGCTGAATTATGACTATATCTCATGTAACCATTAACAAGCTGATTCACATGTGATTTTCATTTCAGTTCTTATTTAATGGCAAAATTGTGTTTTTTTAGCAAAACATAGACAAAGATTTCCACACATTTATAATGTAAAAGTAGCTACTGGGTGAAAATTAAACTCTTTCCAAGTTTGTTAACTAAATATCCATCTAGAGATATTTAAATTGTATCTTCAGGGTTTTTATTTTGTGTCCCAACTTTCCCAAACCTAAAGTGCTTTCTATCTGTTTTTCTTCAGAGCTTCAGTGCTGAAAACCATCATCAGATCTAAGAATCAGATCCTGAAGCAGCTGAATCAGGTGATGAACATCAGCTTCCTGCTGACGAACCGTTCAGAGTCTGACTCGAAGCCAGTCCGGTGCCGTGGTTTGGTACGGTGGAGCAGACTGCTTCAGAGAGACTCCCTGAACCTGACATGCGTCCTGGAGAACTTGAGTCCTTTCGTCCTGGAGCGGGGCTGGACGCTGAGCGTCGCTGTCCATCCTCTGTCCTGTCCTCTAGAAGCAGGAGGGGAAGCCTCGTCTGTGAACTACACCTTCCCGTTTGGCGGTCTGAGCCCGGGGGAGTCGGTGGAGGTGTCTCTGCCGGTCGCAGCGGAGGGCGACGCCTCCTTCCCCTTTACCGTGACCTGCTCACTCCTGTTCTCCCTCTGGAGGTTTCTGGGACAGGAGGAGGCGACGGGCCCTCTGGACTCGCAGAGGGCCTGTTTCAGTTTGCCGTTAAACACCCTGACAGTGGACTGGCTGCACGCCCTGCGGCTCGGCGACCCGCCGGCTCCGGCCCGATCCAGCAGCAACCAGCCTGACCTCCTCCAGGGTTTTATAAGCTCACGGCTGCTCCGGTGCCGAGGAGGAGGCCAGGCGTCCAGACCGGAGGAGTATTCCACTAGAGTCCGTGTGTCGTCAGAGTCACTGAGGGACGCGCTGGGGTTGACCCCTGAGAGCCCCTGTGTCTCTTTGCTTGAATGGCTGTTGTCTGAAGGCTGTGGTGGAGTGAAGACGGAGCGCAAAGGATTCAAGACTGACGGGAACAGTTCAGTGATCTGTGGCAGAGCACCAAATAACGCCGCAGTCAAACTGACTGCTGAAGAGGTGAACCCTGTACTGGAGAGACCTGGTTACTCCGACAGGCGTTTTCTGGTTTAAAGCTGAGCGTCCGTCTTCTGGTCTGCAGGTAAACGTGGAGGAGAAGTCGGAACCCCGGGGCACCATGGAGGTTCAGGTGAAGAGCTCGTCAGTTGCGGCCGTGTGCGGCCTGCACCACGCCGTGCTGCGTCGCATTCAGGTACACGCCCTACGCTCTTAAACTTACCAGCAACCTCAGAGGAGCCCACAGGTTATTCTCAAATTTTTAATCAAAATCTGCCAGTCAGAGTTTTCTAGAACTTTTTAAAGGCGACCTTAAGCTTAGCTGTTGTCTCCAACCTTCAGGAGACGACAGGAAGCAGGTGAAAGTGTTCCAGCTCGTTTTTAACGCACTGAAACCTTGTTCTTCATAAACTTTAATACAGTGTTATGTTGAACGTAACTCCAATTTATTTGTGGAAAAAGTGCCTGTTCTCACTTTTTCTCATGGAGGATTCAGAAATTAACCGAGCGATCGGCTCCAATATCCTTAATTCTGTGTGATTGTGTTTGTGGTACATTTTACTTTTATCGTTACATTTCTAGAGCATAGCAAAATCTCTTAAAAAAAAAATCAAGTTAACTTCAGAGTTTGTTTACATATTTTGTTGCACTGTGTGGATTGCAGACGAGGTCAGCAGCTAAAGGCTTGGCATGGACACGTTTAGGAACTTTTGCTGTCCTGCATTGTCAAATTTGGACCTTATTTGTGTGTGTTTGGAACAAACGGTTCTGTTCTCTCACACAGACTCTGCTGCAGAAGGCCGGTTCCTCCAGAACAGTTCCCATTGCAGATTTGCGGCTAGCGCTACAGCAAGCTGAGGTAACGTTAGGCTTTATTCTCAATCTGGCGTAGAATACCAGAGATGTATGATTCTTAAACCTGAGATGACCAGAAAGCGACCAATGGCGTGACTTCTCTCTCTCTCTCTCTCCCTCTCTCTCTCTCTCTCTCTCTCTCTCTCTCTCTCTCTCCCTCTCTCTCTCTCCCTCCCTCTCTCTCTCTCTCTCCCTCTCTCTCTCTCTCTCTCCCTCTCTCTCTCCCTCTTTCTCTCTCTCTCTCTCCCTCTCCCTCTCTCTCTCTCCCTCTCTCTCTCCCTCCTGTGCCGTCAGGTGGAGCGAGGTCAGGTCTGGGAGGCCAGCAGTGTGGGCATGTCCTCTGGGCAGACGCAGACGCTCCTCCTGCGTGTTTACCAGCAGCTCAGAGACGGCCCTCTGCTCATGCTCTGACACCCACTCAGCCGACCTTCGACCCCGCGCTGTCTTCTCCGACCTGAGGATGAGGATGGTGATGAAACTGTCTAATTATCTTCTCACGTTGCAGTTCTTCTCAGACAGCAGAGGATTCGGGGCCTGGCTGTAAAGTTCGGATCACAAAGTATTCCTACCCTTTGAACTGCTTTGACTTTTAGAACAATATATTTTATTGGATTTTAAGTGTCATGTCGACACAAAGTGAAGTATAAATCTGGAAGAAAAATGAGAAGCTGATTCCTGTTTTTATTGTTATTATTATTATTATTAAGAAAAGACTGAAAAGTGTGGTGTGCCTTTGTATTTTTCTTCCAGTTTTTACACCTAGAGATGAAAACTTTTCTCCTTTTTCTTGCTAAAAAGTCAGATTTCCAAGTCTTGGCAAATTGATATAAGTCTGGTCTTTGACAAGGCCATTCCAACACCTGAATGTGCTTTCATCGTTCCATCTCTGGGTGAAGTCTGGTCGGCCTATTGGAAGGTGAATCTCCACCAAAGTCTCATCTCCTCTGCAGACATCAGCAGGTTTTCCTCATCCACTGATTTTATTTAGGGGTGTCAGAGTAAAGGAAGCTGAATCTGAATCCCACAGAGGATTTGGTAAAAATAAAGCATAAAAAAAACCAAAGCTTATTTTTCCTTCATCTGCACAGTTATGTCTTACTTTCTGTTGGGGTTTTATATAAACTGTTTAAGTTAAAAAAAAACAAAACAAAACTGGAAAAAGCATTGAGTGGTTTTGTAAAGCAATCTAGATTAAATACATTTTTATGAACTCCACTTTCAGGGTTGTTAGCACGGCTCATTTACAGTCTTCTAGTTTAAATTGTTTTTGTTACATTTTAAAAGTCGGCTGAGTTTTGTGGGACTTTGTGATCAAACTCTCTTCCTTAGTTGTAAATTGTGAAGAGAGACAAAGGAATAAATCCTGTCTAATTTACGAGTGGTTGGTTGGAACTGGAGGAAGGGGCAGATGAGACGATTCTTCCTCTGAAGGAAGGCTTGGTTCTGAACGCTGACGGGACCGCACCATAAATGTGTTGTGAACAGAAACGTCATTTCCAGGTTAACTGAGCAACAAAAGGAGAACATGAATAGAACCGGGTTATCTGTTGAAAATGAGGTTTAGCTGTGTGGATGAAAATTGCATTATTTTTGACTTTTCTCACTGGCAGCGCTTCTGTTGGCCATGTAATTGCGCAGTTTGACATTTCCAACATAAATTAACTAAATGAACATGGCGGTTTTAAAAACCTTCCCGTTGTTTGATTAGAAAGTTTTGGCGACAGGATGAGTTTGGGTTTTCTTTTGGCTGCACTGAACTGGTTTCGCCTAACTGCAATGGAAACACTTTTTATAATGGAAATGTGGCTAGTGATGCATTTTAAACTCTGCAATCATAAAACTGTCCTGGACTTTCTCTAACGAGATCAGAAGTTGAGTGGTATGATAAAGGATGACCACCTGAAATTCTTTTAACTTCATCATAAAATAAAAGCCTATAAACACATGTGGAATGTTCAGGGAAGGTTATTAATATGACCCAATATATCAAAAATGGATGAACTGGATTTAAAAGCTGGTTCTTTGCCAGGAAGCAAACCGATTTAAATGTGAACTACCATTTCCACTAAGTAGGGAGATAAAATATTCAAACGTTTTCTCCCTGAAGCTTGCTGTTGGATGCAATAAGTGGGCTTTCTCACAACAGTTTTTTGAAACTTTTTGCTCTTCCATTCAGATTCTTGTTCTGAAAAAACATTGGAGTTGTAATGATCACATTACTTAATCCCTAAGTTAGTTTGAGGTTTATTTTGTACCCATGACAAAATTCTTCGTCTGTCGGTGCCTGAATGTAATAGCATTAAGCGAAGGCAAAGAAGAGAAAATTTCCACTTATGACTGAATGCCTTTAATTTCTACAGTTTCAGACATGAATTTCTGCTTGCATCAATTATCTACTGGGAAACAATCTAAAAGAAAAACACCAAACTAATGTTTATTCAGGCTCAATTTGAGGCTACAGATCTTGAAAATACTTCTGTTGGCTGATCATACTGCATGGTCTCTTCTCCAGCTGAACACCCATCGCCTTCATCAGCACCAGGGAACTTTAGAGACTTCTGTCCTCAGTGAATCTCCAGGCCTGGCAGAACAGTTGATTCGTCCTAGAACTCCCACAGAGCTGAGCTGCTGAGGCTCAGTCCGTCTCCCTTCAGCGTGCCTCCCTGGTCTCCGCGTAGGTATTTTCCATTTTTCCCTCTGATGGCGAGGCGGCCGCGCTCCAGGAGCTCCAGGGTGAAATCCTCCGGAGCCTCGCCGTCCGCACACACCAGCCCGCCGCTGTTCACGTACCAGAACCGCCCGTCCACACCTGCAACGGCACAGAGGAACCAGTGAGGAGCAGACCGGCGACCTGCTGCGGGAGCTTACAGGGCCAGTTCCATGTGTTTTCCAGGCACAGGGCGCCATTTTGTAGGACCGTCGAGTAACAATGTCACCTTCGGTTGTTATTAAAATGCTAGATGTTTGCTAATTGCTGCCGGCTCGTCTGAAGGAGCTGAGTGGGGGAGATTTGCAACATTAAGTTTTTAAGACTTCCAGAAAACTGCAAAAACAGCCGAAACACAGAGTTCCTTTAAATCCAGGCTGAAACCACAACCTGTTTAGAGACACTTCTGACTAGTAATAAGTGTGCAAAATGTAATGTTTATTGCTTGTTCCATAATCGATGACTAAGCTGTCTTTACGAAGTGAAGCGCTTTGCACTGCCTTGTTGCTGAATGCGCTATGGTATTAAACTGGACTTGACCTTTAATGTGATAGGCTCCGCTGCTGTACTGCAGGGTGAAGATGTCGTAGACTGATCTGCTGGCGTCCAGCGTGTTGGAGTTCTTGTGGTGGCAGATGAAGCCGTTGTCCCCTCTCAGGATCAGCATGGGCCGGTTGATCAGTTTCAGAGTGAGCTGCTCGTCCTCACCTGCAGGAGAAAAACAAAACAAGTCGGCTCAACGAGGGTTAGAGAAGAGAGAGCCGCAGGAAATAGAGGAAAGAGAGGAAAGGTCACCTATGGAGTCACTGACTGCCAGTAACTGGCCATTCTTCTTGGTGCAGATGTATTTGCCATTGCTCGCTTTTATCGCCACCTTGTGGCTGAGCCATTCCACTGAAAACATGGTGTTTGCAGATCTGTGGGCAGAAAGAAATGCCTCTAATTATTTCTCATAGTAAAAAAAGTTATATATAACAACATATTAGGGTCACTATAGACAGAGAAAAAGGAGGTTCCTAGAAAAACTCAGAAACGGTGGGATTAATCTCAGAAATGTCCTGGGGGGGCCGGGGGCGGGGGAGGAAAAGGACATTTCTGAGCTCCACAAGTTTTTCCTGGAAAATGTTTGCGATTAATCTAAAATTATCGGTTTGTTTGTTGTTTTTTTTTGTTCTCGCAAATTTTCAACTTTTCAAGTTCACAATTTTTTCCCCTCAAGATTTCTGATGTGTTCGGCAGAAACACATCAGTGATTCATTATGAATCATTGCATAAGGTAAAAATAATTCCCCAACATAAGAAATAATAATTCATTGATCAGAAACCATGCAGTGTTTCCCGCTCTCTCTGTCACGTCTAGTAATAGTGTCCATAAAAAAAACCTACGCGGGTTGCGTCATTTGAACGCCTCACGCTGCCGTTCACTCACATTTGTGTGGCGGTGCTCTGGACGCCGCCGTGAGCCACCAGGGCCCAGTAGAACCCTTGGCTGGTCCGGAAGGTGCACATCTTGGTCTCCCCGTCGATCTCCATCTGAAACGTCTCCGTGTCAGTTTCGTCTTCTTGATTAGCGGCGAGGCTAACTCCTGGGAGGCCACAGGGAAGACGCGTGACGCAGTTAACTCGACTAGAAAACGGGGGAAAGTTGTGCAGGTGCAAAGCTTGAAAACCCGTTGTTGATGTTCTTGAACTTTACAAAGAGTCACATTTTAAACAAACAAGCTCATATATAAACAAACTCCAAATGTGTTCCCTTTCCAGCAGCTATGTGCTAGCTTAGCTCTGGTTGGACAGAAGCTACCGAAAAGGAGTCATGCTCTCTGAGGTCATGCTCTCTGAGGTCATGCTCTCTGACAGAAGCTACCGAAGAGGAGTCAAGCTCTCAGGGGTCATGCTCTCTGAGGTCATGCTCTCAGGGGTCATGCTCTCTGAGGTCATGCTCTCAGGGGTCATGCTCTCTAGGTCATGTTCTCAGGGGTCATGCTCTCTGAGGTCATGCTCTCTGAGGTCAGCTCTCGGGGTCATGCTCTCTGAGGTTATGCTCTCTGAGGTCATGCTCTCAGGGGTCAAGCTCTCTGAGGTCATGCTCTCTGAGGTTATGCTCTCTGAGGTCATGCTCTCTGAGGTCATGCTCTCAGGGGTCAAGCTCTCTGAGGTCATGCTCTCTGAGGTCATGTTCTCAGGGGTCAAGCTCTCTGAGGTCATCCAAAGTTGCAACTGGGAATAAGGATTATAGAAATGTGCAAAAGGTGTTCAGGGAAAGAATTATGAGAAAATAATAACTTTACAGAAACAAACACAACGAGTCCAGCTTTAGGTTTTGGACTGAACCTCAGGTCTGAAGCAGAACAGAACCTAAACGGGTCGGTACTTTCAGTTTCAGAATCAACCATTATGAAGAAAGAAAATGATTAGTTACTTCTGAGGTGATATTAAAAACATGAAAAGTAAATACAATAAAAGAGTCAATGCAGAACAAAATAAGCCTGATTTGATGCAGGTTTCTTAGCGCGTAGCAGCAATTGCAAACAGCAGTCCCTCCGTCGTTTACACCTGATGAAAAGTCACACCTTAGAAATATTTTTCAGCAAATCTCTTGGAACGCAATTATTTTTTGCCTTCCCGTTGCTTATGCATCGAAGATAAACACAGATGTTTCCGACAAACAAACGCAGACACTTCCATCCACGGTGTGACATCCTGGTGAGGGAGGAAAAATGAGGCTTTACGATCAAACCTGCTCTTCTCCCAGCTCTACCGGTTACACTTTAACATTTCAAACTGCGTTTCACATGTTTTTCTGTTACACCCGTAAAGATAACCAACGTCTCAAACAGGTTGTTGCTTCTGTTGGGATAAACGCTTGCCGCACCACCAGATTGCAGAGGGCCAAATCCTTAATTAGATGCATCTCAAAATATCCCCCAAACATTTTCTTAATCCTTTAACAACGCTAATCTCCGTGCCTCTTATCTCTTCCTGTTCTTGTTAGCCGTACCTGTTCCCTTCCCCTCCCCCATCGTCTCCCTCCATACCCCTGGCACCCTAAAGCCCCGTCCTAAACCATTACCCCGCCCGGAGCTCCGGCTGTCTGCTTCCTTCACAGCGGGGCTCAGATATAATCAGCTTTAGAGCAGTCCCTGCTCCTTCCTTTTCAAACAACAAAAAAAAAGAGGAATAAAGACAAAAACAGAAAATGAGTGGCGGATTGCATGGGCCAAACGTAGCAGATAATTAGCAACCAATCCTAAACCATACAGCAATAAAACTACAGCTGATCAAACATTAAGGAGATGATGTCATACACATAACAAAAATAATAATTTGCAGTCATTTGCTTTAGTTTACCTTCAAAAGAATTTGAAGTTAGGAAAAGTTTAAATTCTTTATTGCTAGAACAGTTTAAAACCAGCAGGAGCTCCACCAAAGTGCTGCACAGCAGTGGTTAGCTCAGCCCCCGAGGATTAGGAAACAATACAAGATTAATCCAAAACCGAGCCATAAAATATCATGAAATCATGAAAACACAATGATACTGAAGATAGAAGAAGGCAAAATGCATAATCAAAAATTATGATTATGAAAATCATTCAAACTTGAAAACACTTTTGATGGAAGGAAAACTTTAATGAATTTGAACAATTGTGAAATTGCCACATCTTGTCAGTGAACACTGACTGCATGCGAGCCTTTGCTTTAGATGGCCTTTGATTGTGAACGCTATAAATCTTCAATATCTGAAACCAGTCTTTATTTAGAGGGCAATAAAAACAACTAACGAGCTAAATATGCTGACTATGACAAGAAGTCCCTGGCTGCAGTGATTATCCAACACAATGTTGTTATGTAGCAGAATGTAATGAAAACATCTGCGTTTGAACTGTTTCTTTTCTAAATTCCAGCAGCAGCTAGCTGTGCTTTGATGATATTAAAATAATTTGTTTGTATTAAAATAACATAACTGGGATTATTTTTTTTATTGATTTATTATTTGTTTTTCAGACTGATGCTTGACATTTTCCCCTTTGCTACCAGAGTTACCACATTCTGTGACATCACTTTCCCCTGATCCCAGGCTCTGGAGTCCACCTCATCATGGTCCTGTGGGCGGAACAATCCCCGGTAAACAGACACTTCACTTTTCTTGTCAGCTACATCTCCGAGATAAACAAGGTCCGAGTCTCTGAGGAGAACTTCCAGGGAAACCAGTGCTGGGTGAAACTTCTCTTCTTGATTATGGAATCCCTGATACTTATCCCACCAGTCACTCATCAATCTGTCTTTATAACAAAGTTGTACCAGAAAGCCGTTCCAAAGAGCCAGCTTGCATATTGTAAGATTTTGTCAAAACTGGTTTAGCCTTTCCTAGTTTGTGCTTCGCTGTACTTTCTACTATATACATTATAAATCTGTCGTATTTCATTAGAGTCAACTGGCTGAAATGGGAATTAAAACCAAAACAAATGTGAAATATGACTGTAATATGTGGATAATCAACTGAATTAACTTCTGTGATCACTTTTATGTTTTAGTCATCATCATAGTATTTTTGTATGTCAAAAAGTGACAGGTACATTTGACATTTGAAGCAATAACTCATGAAAGTTTGATAGTACTACTGTTCTGAGTTGTCGCAGCAGCTAGCTGTGCTGTAAAATTTTAAAAAGGCGCCACAATAACTCTACACTATGCTTTCAGAATTCATTCTTAAAAGGGCGGTATTATGTAAAATCCACTTTTTTGAGGCTTACATGATATAATGTTATTCCCTAAATAAACACTGGAGTGTTGCCTTGATCCTTTTCTTGCATGTTTGAGAAATCCTTTAATCTCCGGGCAACCATTCAACTTTGCAAAGCGCTTAGGTGGGCGTAGCGTTGTCTTCAGACATTTTGTCCTCTGAGCTGCAGTTTCCGAGTTTCCGCCTCTTAGAACACAGAACAACCCTTCCCCACTCAGCTCCTTCAGACTAGCCAGCAGCAATTAACATTATGAAAGCTACTTGTCAGTGAAACGTTGGTAAAAACATTATGAAAGGGTTAATAGAAAAGCCATGTTGAGATGACTTCCCGAAGGCAGAGTTTCAGAAAGAGCAGGAGATTTTAAAGAGACAGAGGCCCAATTTTAAGGCGTTAAAAATAAAAGTCAATTTTCTTTTAAGCCATATTTAGTTTACATCGTATTTATTTAAAACAACTGAAGGTAACATAGCTACTTGATTGTGCTGTAAATTGGCACTATATGCCTGAAAAACACTTAATACTGTCCCTTTAACTTGTCTTGTGTCTCTAGGTTGGGAGTTCTTGCAGTTTGTTCTTGACACTTGGTCAGAACTCGTTTCCTATTTGGTGTGCAGCCATTATTATACAAACCGCGCAGTAGGGCTGACCTGTGAGGATTTTCCAATAGTTCCTGTGAAGTGTGGAATGTCCTGGCCAGTGAGAATTTTGTTCTTGTTCTTGTCCCTGTTGTTCCAGATTAGCCTCTCGCTTGTTTACAATCAAACAACATGGCAGAGCTGTGCGATTGTTATTAAACCCAAATGAGTAAAAGCTATATTCTAAATCCCGGTGAGCTGAAGAGCACTTTAGCAGGTGAAAGGAAAAGTCTGACTTCTTTCAAGCGAAATATAAAGACAAAAGAGCTGCAGACGACTTTTGTCAGTATGAAATCTCTAAACTAGGTGCTCAGCCTTCAGCGGCTCGTTCGTGACAGTGTTAATCCAATTTGTTTGAAATATTCTTTTGGGGCATTTGAAAAGCGACCGCGGAGATAAACCGGGGAGGAGAGGGTATGATACGCGACAGAGATGTCACGCTCACTGAGCTGCTGGGATGGTTTAATCACATCTTATTCACACTTGATAAACTAGGTATCATTAGGTTGTACAGCTGGTTAAATTATCATTGATCTTAAGTGCATCTGAAGCATAAATTTAAGCTCTTCCACTCCGTAGCGACGCCTGGGGGCCTATCACTCCCATTCTCTCTCATCCCAGCTCAATGTCATGCTTAGTCTACCTATTCCGTGTGTCTATTTCACACTAATTCAACCCAGAAATGATCTTCAGACAGAGCTCAGCTGGGACCTTATAGTTGCTGTCTGACAGATGAGACAAGAGCCGACAGTGGAAGGAAAGGTGGAGGAAGAAGGAAGAAGAAAGCCAGGAAAAGGGGGAAGGGAGATTGGATGTGCTCTAATCCGAGCTGGCATGATTATTTATTGACGGTCTTGTTGATGAGCATCTTTGACACACTTGATGGTCAAGAAAAAGCAAAGGAGGAGAGAAATAAATGGATCAGTACACTCCTGAATCACACACAAGTTCTAGTGTCTTATTTCTGATCGAAGCCCAGATCTAGCTCCCCTTCCTCAGGTTGTCCTACCTACAAGTCTGGAAGTGGGGCAGACCTAACTAATCCATCAACGATAGTCGGCTCTGACATCAATTATTAATAGTAAGCCGATGCCACTATCCCTGCGTCCCTTATTATCCATGAGCTCCCAGCTTTTCATCCATCACGACTACACTTTCCTTTGTTTATTTTTGTACTTTTTCCAACACATTTTGTCCAAGGCTTTGTGCATGGATGGAGAAAGTCTGTCGTTTTGGAAAATACAGAGCTCGTTTCTTGGCTTCAGTCATTTTTACATTGACTCTTGTGAAAAAGTTTAGCAGGAAAGTTGTGACTGGCCAGTGAAAAATCATGAGACTACACGTTAAAAACACTGCATACAATCTTTTATACTTCTATACTACAGTATGTCACTTTTACAAAAATATGATGTGATATATTTGCTAAATCTGCCACCATGTATGAGACAGTTAATCTGTGAACAGATCGATCTCCTCCAACTCGTCTCTGAGCTACTGTCACCATCTGAAGAAATGCTTCACTCCCAACAAAAAATAACCAGTGAACCAAGAGAAGGCTGTATCATTTATTCACAATTTCTGTTTTACTCATTAATCAAAGAACAAAAACATTTTTACAGTCCACCCAAAAGCTTCATAATCTATCCAGGGTGCATGCTGCAAAATTCACAATTTCCAAATCCAGAAACATATTTTCAATCAACTTTTACTGGAGTTTTTAGAAGTAATTTCTGTTGAGGTGTGAACCTCTTCCAACCAAAGCTAAGATGCGTGATTCATTGGCAACATCTGTCTCAGTTAAAGGAGCAGTATGTGTTTTCCAGTCACATCGTGCCATTTTATAGCACAATCAAGTAGCTTTGTTACCTTCAGTTGTTATAAAAATGTAATATTTATCAAATATGACATAAGAAATTTGACTTTGTTACTTAGAGCCTTCAAAATGGACCTCTGTCCCTTTAAAAACTCCTGTTCTTTCTGAAACTCCACCTTTAGGAAGTCATCATAAGATGGCTCCTCTCTTAACGCTTTTACAATGTTTTTACCAACACTCTTACATACAAAGAGCTCAGCAGGTGTACAGTTCCATTAGATGTTTGTTAATTGCTGCTGGCTAGTCTGAAGGAGCTGAATGGGACTGCTGCTCTGTGAGGCGGAAGCTCAGAAGCTGCAGCTCCTTCTTGGAGGTGGTGCTCCGTCCACCCAGGTGTTTTACACAGCTGGGAAATTGAAGAATTTCTCAAACATTCATGAAATAATCAAAGTAACATTCCAAGTATGTTTTTGATGAAGACATAACATTATATCATGTTTTAATATATAATGTTATATATAAATCAGAAAAAGCTGATATAATGCAGTACCGCCTCTTTAAGAAACAAACATTAGTGTTACTTTGCCGCTGAACTAGCTAAAGCTGGATACAAACCTCTTGGACTAACAGAAATTTTGACCATAACTTGGACTAAATGTGTGTCATGCACTGCCCTCCAAATGTATATAATGTGTATAAATCACATTAAACACATTTAGTTCTTAATATATAATAAAATCCACATAAGCCCATCAGCCTTACTGTTTGCAGGTTAGATTAGCGGGTTAAAGCCGGACTCATGGGGTGGAAGCTTTGGCTGCAGGTAAGAGGCAGCTTGGGTTTCTGAAAGCAGATTCCTCTCCCACCCCCCCTCCCCTCCAGGAACGGGGGCCAACTTCATCCATAATTCAAAACAACTCACCACTCGTCTCAGCAGGATAGCATGATTGTGAGTGGGCGAGTGCTGCAGAAAAAAATATGAGGCTTTTGTTTGTGGATAGAGAGTGCTAAAAGAGTAAAAAAAAAAAAAACAGGATGAGGAGCAGCATGTAGCCAAAAGTAATCAGCATGCATAAATGTACATAGCCCAAATGTTTGTTTTATATGAAACCAAATGGTAATCAGTTTACAGTACTTCCAGCAATTTAGGTCCTGCTTGGAGCGGACATTGCTAACCAGGAACAATGAGTAAGGAGATAGCCGGTTACAGCATCCAGGGTTGTAGCAACTTGAGCCTGCAGACTAGAATCTGCCTGGTGATGGCTGACATGATCTAATGTGCTGACAACCGCCATTGGTCTATGTATGCTAATCTACCTCCAAATCCATTCTGAAATCAGACCAATGGACCCTTTGACCATGGCGACTGAAACTCTATGCAAGTCACTCTGTGGCAACTCAACTAGATGAAACGTGACACTCTAATTTAGAACTGCTCTGGTTTTTACACTGATCAAAGAAATTCAACCTTGGTTTTGAGAGGAAACTACTTTGGGGTCAACGAGGAGTCCATCAGCACAATGAGGTGATGTCATGCCTAACACAGAGATCAAATAACACTTGAAGTTCCCATATCACAAGACCGAAGAGTAAAGACATAATTCAATATCAACACAGGCACAGGCAGCTGCATCACTGAGAGCATAGAGCTAAATGAGCCGGGACAAACACAAAATTTATTTTAAGCATATGATATAGCTGAGATTAAAAACAATTAACATATGTATTTATTATGTTGAGGCCGTTTTATGACATCTCAGTTGCTTAAATCACAAATGAACTGTAATTAATTAGATTAAAAGATAATCTTTCACAGATTATCTGTTGATCCACCTCAACTAGCTCCTCTCAATGTGGAGGAGCAGCGGCTCTACTCTGAGTCCCTCCCGGATGACCGAGCTTCTCACCCTATCTCTAAGGGAGAGCCCAGTCACCCTACGGAGAAAACTCATTTCGGCCGCTTGTATTCGCGATCTCGTTCTTTCGGTCATTACCCAAAGCTCATGACCATAGATGAGGGTAGGAACGTAGATCGACCGGTAAATTGAGAGCTTCGCTTTTTGACTCAGCTCTCTCTTCACCACGACGGACCGGTAGAGCGCCCGTTTCACGGCGGACGCTGCACCAATCCGCCTGTCGATCTCACGCTCCCTTCTTCCCTCATTCATGAACAAGATCCCGAGATACTTGAACTCCTCCACTTGAGGCAGGACATCTCCCTCGACCCGGAGAAGGCACTCTACCCTTTTTCCGGCTCAGGACCATGGTCTCAGACATGGAGGCACTGATCCTCATCCCGGCCGCTTCACACTCGGCTGCGAACCGCTCCAGCGAGAGCTGAAGATCACGTCCCGATGAAGCCAATAGGACCACATCATCCGCAAAAAGCAGAGATCCAATCCTAAGGCCACCAAAACGGATCCCCTCAACACCCTGGCTGCGCCTAGAAATTCTGTCCATAAAAGTAATGAACAGAATCGGTGACAAAGGGCAGCCCTGGCGGAGTCCAACCCTCACTGGGAACGAGCCCGACTTATTGCCGGCAATGCAGACCAGACTCTGACACCGGTCATACAGGGACCTGACAGCCCATATCAAAGGGCCCGGTACCCCATACTCCCGGAGAACCCCCCACAGGGCACCCCGAGGGACACGGTCGAACGCCTTCTCCAAGTCCACAAAGCACATGTAGACCGGTTGGGCGAACTCCCATGCACCCTCCAGGACCCTGCTGAGGGTGTAGAGCTGGTCCAGTGTTCCACGACCAGGACGAAAACCACACTGCTCTTCCAAAATCTGAGGTTCGACTATCCGACGGACCCTCCTCTCCAGTACCCCCGAATAGACCTTGCCAGGGAGGCTTAAGAGTGTGATCCCTCTATAATTGGAGCACACTCTCCGATCCCCCTTTTTAAACAGGGGGACCACCACCCCAGTCTGCCAATCCAGGGGGACTGCCCCCGATGTCCATGCGATACTGCAGTCGGGTTAACCAACACAACCCTACAACATCCAGAGCTTTGAAATACTTCGGGCGAATCTCATCCACCCCCGGGGCCCGGCCACTGAGGAGCTTTTTAACTACCTCGGCGACCTCGTCCCCAGAGATTGGAGAGCCCAACCCAAAGTCCTCAGGCCCAGCTTCCTCAATAGAAGGCATGTTGGTGGGATTGAGGAGGTCTTCGAAGTACTCCGCCCACCGACCCACAACGTCCCGAGTCGAGGTCAGCAGCACAAAACAGTAAACAGTGTTGGTGCTACACTGCTTCCCCCTCCTGAGACGCCGGATGGTGGACCAGAATCGCCTCGAAGCCATACGGAAGTCTTTCTCCATGGTCTCTCCGAACTCCTCCCACGCCCGAGTTTTTGCCTCAGCAACCACCTGAGCCGCACACCGCTTCGCCCACCAGTACCCATCAGCTGCTTCTGGAGTCCCACAGGCCAAAAAGGCCCGATAGGACTCCTTCTTTAGCCTGACACACCGAAGGTGTCCACCAACGGGTTCGAGGGTTGCCACCACGACAGGCACCGACAACCTTTTGACCACAGCTCTGATGAGCCGCCTCGACAATGGAGGCACGGAACATGGTCCACTCAGACTCAATGTCCCCCGCCTCTCCCGGGACGTGTTTGAAGCTCTGCCGGAGATGGGAGTTAAAGCGCCGTCTCACGGGGGACTCCGCCAGACGTTCCCTACATCTGGCATGAAACTAACAAAGTATTTCAGAGAAAGAACATCACACTAACAGCCAAATGTAGTGGTGGTCGTGTGATGGTCTTAGGCTGAGTTGCTGCTTCAGAACTTAGACATCTTGTTATAATTCATGGAGCCATGAATTTTGCTTGTTACAATGAAATCTTGAAGGAGAAAGTTCCCCCATCCTTAATCTAAAGAGTTGCTTGTCAAGTTGCTCATCAATATTTAAGTGAAAAGTTTGGATTGACATCAGCAAAGCCTGGACTTCAACAGAAATGCTGAGGTGTGAAACTTGAAAAGATCAGTCATGCTGGAAAACCCTCCAATATCATTTAAATAAAGGAGTTGTCCAAACATCATCCACCCTCTGGTGTGGCCTTAGTGTGGGCCTTTCATGAGGCCCACACTGTGAATCAGTCTTCTCTGTTTTATTTTAATCGAAAGATGCATCTGTTCACTGTAACTTATGCACGATAAGCGCAAAGTGTATTATGCACCCCTTACCAATCATCAGTTTCTGCTTCATTATGAATATAAGCAGGTCGGCATGTGTCAGCAAATGCTTGTGTAACCATCAGCAGGAGCACTGAAGGTCAGTCTTTGTTCATTCAATCAGCTTGTTGGGAGTCTGTGCAATGTTTTTGGAAGACTAGCAAAATGACCTTGGAGCAGGGATTCAATGAATCTAAGGATTTTAGAGAGGAAACTATTTTAAAGATGGATCTGTGTTTTCTTACCTTGTCTGTTGGAGACATAACGGCCGTTAGCTGCTATCAAAACCACTTGTGGGTGGCTCTCCTCCAAGTCAAACAGTTCATCTTTGCCTGGCTTGGAGCATCGTCCTGACCTCAGGGTCCCTGTGGGGCCCATGGGAGACAAATACTTTCCCTCACAGTCTTTAAAGGCAAGCTTCCCACACTTCAGCTCCAGTGTGTATGCTGTGGCCCTCCCATTCTCTGTCAGCAGCTTCCCATCGCTGCTCAGGAAGCGGCTGTCGCAGGTCTTTAAGCAGTACTTTCCATCCAAGTAGACAAGAGTCAGGAGTGCCTCAACACCCCATGGAATGTTCCTGTCCACGGCGATTTCCCCGTCCTCCGTGGAGAGGTGGGCATAGCGCTTACGGGCGACAGACAGCAGGTTGGCTTGCGGATGCAGAGCCAGGTGCATTGCCCAAAGCTCGGCATCTGTGATTATCTGAGCGAAGCAAGACAGGTAGTCCCGAGAGCCACCGAAGAAGCGGAGGTATTGCTCAGACTGGAGGGCCCAGCGGCCGTCTGACTGCGGTACGATGAGGAAGCGGCAGTCAGAGTTATGGCCATCTGCCTCACAGGTGACTTTGCCATCCTTGTCAGAAGCCAAGTAGCGTCCCAGATGACTGCGTAAATACACAACTTGGGTCTCCTGGGAGTCTTGCTCTAGAGTCCATATCTGTTTCTTCTTTAGGCTTGGAGCTGACGCATTCAGCTGAGAAACAAAAAAGGTGTCCTTTTAATACATTATGTCTAAGGTTGAACACCACCAAAACAGTTTCATTAGCTTGCACTGTTTACCTTGAAACCAAAGTTTTCTGCAGTGAGGTAACGACCCTCGTGATTGATAAGACCAAACTGTAACTTCAAGGGATGGTTTCCGTTAGCAGGCATCTTCACCTTTGGGTATGTTAAGTCCAGAGAGTAAGGAAGGACATGTGACAAGAATTGGGAGAGAGAAATAAGAAATTAAAATCTGGGGACAGGAGATGCAGAAAGAAATAGTTTGATTAGACTAAAGAAAGAGGAGAGGTTTTTAAGCTGTGAAGAATAGAGAAGCATCAAAGTGAATGGTGAAATGCAAACGCTGTAAAAGCAGGAAATCAATTCATTAAGGTGCAGTACATAAAGCACTCCGAAAACCACAAATTCTTTCCCCCGCCCATGACTTCATTATACATTTTTCCAGCCGCAGCCTCCTAATTTACTTACTGCGGTTTTGTGGCTTCCCCTCTGCAGTTCCTGCGGCTCCAATTCCAGCTCCCAGATTTAAAAGGCTTCTTTCGTCAGGCTCCCTCTTGTAATTCCTTCTCCTTTTTCTTCTTTTCTTGCTGGCTCGTACTTTCTGCTGATCGGGTCTCCGAACTCAGCTCCTCCACCACTCCTGTTCTCCCTAATCAGGTTAGAGGCAGCAGAGACTTGAGTCAGCCTTGATCTCTCTTCTGTCCAGTGTCAGCCCCTCTTTCTCTGTGGACTAATTTTGCTCTGGACTGCTTAGCTCGCCTTGTGAAGCCTATATCCCTTTTTCCCTCGTCTCTCCAGCTGAACAGCTTCACCCCTGTTCTTGCATGACTTGTTATTTACCCCGAAGGCTCAATCATATGGTTCCCCAAGACTTGACTTCTCTTGGGTGTTGTCTGTTCTCCCCTTTGGCTTCTTTGCCTATTCTAGGTTTGGATCAATCATATCAACAAGCTTTACACTTTGCTTTACCTTTCTGTGGAGCTCAGATTTCTAGATTGTGAAAAGCAGGTTTAAGCAGGGATGGAGAACATCCTCAGAGGCCCTAGAAAACTGGAGGACCGCTTCAATCGTCTAAAAGCATAATCTGTCTATCACAACTCAAGCCAGCTATGAACGATGCTCTCCTTTGTAATCTTAAGCCTCTCCCTTACGATTTTTCTTCCCATCCTCTTCTTTTCCCTCTCTGCCTTTCTCTAACCTGCAAGGTATCTAATACTGCCTTTCTCTTTTTCTTCACCTCATTTGGAGCTCTGCTCTTCACCTCTTTCTCCTGCACATAAATAGAAGTGAGTAGAGACAATGCTCATGTATGCTCCCACAGCGCCGGGTAACCAGAGCACTCCCTCTGCCTTTGGGGTACTTGCCTGACTGCGGCTCCCCTTACCTGCCTGTGCTGGGTTTGGTTACACACTGTCTCTGATTGCAAGCTCTCTCCATTCTAATGGGAAGTGTGTCTGAGATGAAGGGGGAGGCAGACTTTACATCTAAATTTAGGAAAGGAGATGCTGGGTATAAAGGCAACAACCTAATGATCATGCAAGGTTTTGAATATGAGTGCTTGCTTCTGTGTGCGTGTGTGTAATCAGCCTTGCCAATCAGCCTATTATAGGTCGCCTTTGAGGAGTAAACAGACGTGTCTGTTCCTGAATCCATCTAATCCTCAACCCAATCATCCCAACCTGGCTAATCTACTGCCAACCCTCAAACACACACACAACCCGCCACTCCACACACACATGCACACTCCCGCGCATCAGACATGGTGACATTTACTCTGCTTGTTAGTGGAAATGAACGTATGCATTGACTCACTGACACAGGGTAATGTAGATGTCATCACCAAGCAGAGAGATGAGGCTTTGTGTGGCACAGTAGGTGCAGCGGCTGCCTCGTATGTAGAAGTGATAGTCCTCGTAGCGGCTGTTCCAGGTTCGATTCCCAACCTCACTACCCTTAGCGCATGTCTTCCCCTTACTTGTGCAACTATTGTTAGAAAATGGAAAATGGCCACTAGTCCCAGCCTCACACAACACGACAGACGACAAAGGTTTGCTCCTGAAGAACAAGGACTAAACTGGTGCATAAACTAGAATGGACAATGCACACTAATGGTGACAATGTAACTCAAAGACTTACAAATCGTCACCTTCCTAAAATAATGGACTGTAATTATTTTTGATGTTTTTTTTTTTTGTTTTTTTTTTGGCCTGTCACATCTTTTTGAAAAAAAAAATGTTGGTGACTCAAGACTCAAGCCATTATTTTAGGAAGGTGACAAAATGTTATAGCTATCCACCCTGTATATGATGGCAAAATTATTCAATTTAATAAATGTTAATAGCTTAGGTTTTCCATGCCTTGGGAATCTGAATATGAGCAGGAATGATGTGTGAATGTTAGAGTCTCCAAAAGCTTTCGTTGACTCAAAGGTTAAGAGGTTTCTCCCTCGCTAATTTAGTTATTTTTCAAGAGTCATTGGTTGGGTCTGAACACTTAAACATAGCAACAAAGTTACTGAGTTGACAGTACTGACTAATAAAGACTTGGTCACAAAGTTAATACAGACAGGCCATATCTTTTACAGTTTTATATGGTGAGTATGGGTTTTGTTTTCTAAATTCAGTTACTTGCCGAAATTTATTATTTAAAGATTGATGCTGGCGCTGTTAGCTGTGGCTATAAACCTGGGCCCAGGGTTTGAATTTAACTGGGCCCTTTCTATGTATGCATTGGTTCTCTCTCACTACTTCAATGCCCTGACACACTGGAAACAGAAGTTACGCACCGTAACTATTACTTCCAGAAAACACACACGGTGCTTTGATGAGGGGCTGGTTTATTTTAGAACATTTAAAAAGCTAACATAATTTATTTCTCTTTATGTTTGGGCTACAGGTAATGTGGGCCAAGTGAACATAACTAGTAGCATCACCTAGCTAGTCAAGTTAAGTAAGCTTTTGTTATTCCCAAGGGGCAAAAACCCACAGAAAATATATACAAAAAAGAGACGAATACATATTAGTCTTTAAAATGTGGACTTGGAAATGACCTGGATAATAGCAGCTAGAATAAAATGTTTTCATTTTACAAAATGGCATTTTGTATCTCAGAAGTAAAAGTTTACTCCTAAGACTCAACATTTCTCCAAGTTTATAGCCGGAAAGTTTTATTCTTTATTTGTGACTCGCCACATTTCATTCACGAAAACAACAATTTTTCCAATTTAAAAGTCTGAAGATGCTGCTGGAAGACTTGAGCACTAATCACGTCCATAAAGTAGGAAAGTAAAGCATAAAATTGAATAACTTAACCACAAGCCCTGATATTACAAAAATACAAAAAGCAGAATAAATAATCATGTTAAATTTATACACTAACATCAGTGAGATGAAAATGATTGTAACTGTGAAGATGCAGGGGAATAAAACAGCTGGGTTCAAATTAGTTTTGTGGAAATTTATTAGCGCTAAATAGAAAACAGGGGGGAAAAAATGGAACATTAAATCCAGTTGGATCAGCAGGATTATAAAGTTTACAGTTTTGGACGAGATAACTGAGAAGTATGAAAATTTATGATATAGAAATTCAAAGGGCAAGTCTTGCTGTCACCTCTCCGAGGCTGGAGGGGATATAAAATATGTTTACAGTTTGAAACTGGTTGGACCTTCAGAAAAAGTCATTATTAATCGTGCATTATTAATCGAGAAGTTTACACCCACTCATTAACCATAACTACATTGTTTTTTGACTTTCAGTTTTTTTAACCTTAGTTTATTTCAAGTCATTTGAAAAACAAGAATTGTATGTATAGATTTGATTGTGGGTTTTTGTGTTCCTGGCCAGATGGTGCAAACATTAGATGTACAGGTTCAAATATAGACCAACGCCCCAAATATTAGGTTGAATGTGCCTTGGTTATATGGAAACATATTTTTGTGACCATTTAAAACATCTCGCATGCCTCTGCCTGGATGTTTACTTCTTGACACAAACGCTGCTTTTAACGCAGAGTCCACAAATGATCAATAATGTTAAATTCCAGAAACTTAATGTTTGCTGTCTTTATTTTTTCCAAACCCGGTTTTGGTGTGTGTTTGTCCCGCTGGAACATCAAACAGTGTCTTGGTTTTAACCACCTTATCTTTTGAACTGAAATGAAATTGAAGAACATGGAGGGAGTCATCCTCCTTCATCTCTCCATCCGTCCATCCAGTGGCACAAAAAGTAGAAACATACTACATGTGATGCACAGTGGTGCCACACTAGAGGCACTACTATGCATTGCATGGTTAAATAATTATTTCTATTGGCATTTTCCATATTTAACAGCTGTTTGTGCATTGAAAACAACTGGGGGAGTGCCTACAATGTGTCAGCATACACCTCAAAAAGAACTTAGCTGTGCTTCAATGTCTGTCCGTCTGTCCATCCATCATGTGAGTGACAGTATGTTCATGTTACATCTTGATTCATTTCAAATGATTTAAAAAAAACAATGTGTTTGCTTCACCTCTTGTCTTCAGGTTTACCCCATTGCTGTTTTATTTCTGCTTTTGCCTTATTTTTCAGGATGATGCAGAAAAATATTCAAATTAAACTGCTGCGTAGAATGAGCTGTAAACAGGAGGAACTGGAATCTAGACCAGCTGAAGTCGTCCTGACTACTGCTGCTGTCTGACCTATAGAGGGCATCGCTGTTCAACACATAGAAGGTCCAGTTCACGCCTGAACCGCGTAAAGCTGCAGTTTCACATCTGCTTTAAACATCAGAAACCCAGTAGTTTTCTCCGTTCACTCCTCTCTTCTTTTTTTTTTTTTTACCTGACATTTAAGCGACGCGCTGCGTGGCGAGCATGCGTGTGCATGCATGAAATTCATTGTCAGCTCGGCATCCAGCTCTTCGAAAATAAAAAAATTAAGGAATTAAAATGGAAATCAGATCTTCGCTTTTGCATCCTTGAATTTCTAATCGTGGATCTCCTTCTTCCTTTTCCATTCCTTAAATTAAAGCAAAAAATCCTCAAAACAAAGGAGGGGGGGGGGAGAGAGAATGAGAGGAAAAGAAGAGAGGAGGGGAAAAAAAAGAGGTGCATGTATGTGGAAGACAGAGTCAGACATGGTGCTAACAAATCAGAAAAGTCACACACTGTTATCATTATCAGCGCTATTGTTTTCATTACTCTCTCTATTATCACTATTACTGTACTTGGTCCTCATATGTATCCTATCCCACGCATCATTAGCTCGCTCTCCGTGGCCCCTCGGGGCCGCGTCATCATCTGCTGCTGCTGTCGGCACGGCGACGCCTGTCTACAACCAACCAGATGTGTTTTTTTTTTCATGCTCTTTTTCGTCTTCTTTTCTTTTTTTCTACGCTCTTCTTTTGGGACAGCGGCTGTGCCTGGTTCACTGTGGCAACCGTAGGATGTTGCTTTAGAAGCCATTACAGCGATCCTCTGATGACACTCAAATAGCTATCATTACACCTCCTCCAAGGAGAGGCCTGGGGGCGGGGGGTGCAAGGAGTGATGGCAAGGAAGAGGTAGGAGAGAGGAGTGGTTAAAAGAGAGGTAAAAGACATGAAAAGTGTGTGTGTGTGTGTGTGTTTCAGGGGATGCAATGGGGGGGCACAGGCAGGCAGACATGGATGGGAAGAGTTAAAGATGCACAAAGTGCACAGAGAGACGGAAGAGAGGGAAAGATGGAGAACGGGGAATTTAAAATGACCGTTTGTGAGTTAACAGCCTCCAGCCTTTTTCTACCCTATTAAGTTCTATTCTGCCATTACCAGGAACTGCAGGGTGCTGCCTCGTACCCCACAGTGAACACCCCCCCGCACCCCCATCAACACACACACAATCACCACATAGACAACCCCCACCTACCACCCCTTCCTATTCACTCACACTCTTCCTCTGTCTCTTCTTCTAGTCATTCTCATCTCCTCCGTTTCTGTTTTTTTTTTTTTCCTCTTGTAAGTCCAATAAGTCGGCCTTCCTCCCCGTCCTTCCTGTCTGGGCTTCAGTTCATTTCCACAGGTTGCAAACTGAATGAAAGCGCCATCAGCCGGATCTCTGTCTGAGTCCCCCGCTTGTCCGATTTGTTGCTTCTCGCAACACAAAAACGAGCCAGAGAGGGTTTCACCGTCGTTCATGGCTTTTTCTGTTTTGCTGTTTCCTTGCACACTTCACACACATTAACAGCGGAAATGAATCTCAACTTGGAGTACTGAACTTTGACTATATAACAGTGTGCACGTGCATTAGAGATTGCATGACCTCTTCAGCAGGTCATGAGTCATTTGATTCAGGTGTGCTGAAGCAGTGATTCATCAAAAACCTTCAGGATGGTAGATGTTACGGACCAGGATTACAGACTCCTGTTTTGGAGTATAAGTATCTGCGTTTCACTGACCATAAAATGGCGCAACTTGAAATTGCAAAAATAAATTTACTTTAGGAAACATAAGTTTTTAAACATGTCACTCAAGTTTTTGAGCTGTGATGAAGTGATTTTTTTCAGCTGCATTAGAACAGATTTGTGTCTCAAAACTGCAATGGGATCTCTTTTTGTTTTTCTGTTTTCACGTGACTCACATGATCAGCAGCCAGATGTTACTACTGGCGGAAATGATGAAGAAGATAACAGTTGGTTGGGTTGGCTTCAGGTTGGCTGATACATGTGGAGCACCAAACAGAACAGGTCCAAACTGCAAAGAACAGTCAGGTCAAAGGTAACTGCCCTGCATACAGGTGTAGGGTCAGGAAAGGGGCATCTCTGCAGACCCCACACATCCTGGACACAAACTGCCTGGACTTTTACCTTCAGGTCGGTGCTACAAAGCGATAAAACCAGTCGCCTCAGAGACCGTTTCTTCCCCCAGGCTGTCTCTGACGAACACAATGAACCCCTAACAGCCTGGGTAAGTCAGCTTCCCTGCTGTAAAACAAGATAAACATATTTGCACGATTCTCAACAAGGAAATATTAGCTGTACACATCGATGTGTACATAGTGTTCCTTTACTTTTTTTTGTTTTTTTAAGTTTACATGTTTGTAGTTATTGCTGTGAGCATGTGACGACAACTAAGCTAATTCTGATTCTTCAGTTTAAGGTAAAAGAGCAGAAATCTGTTGTAAATATTTGCTTATGAAAACGAAACATAAGATTAAAAAAACAATCTTTCTATGAGTTCTGATGTCGGGGTTTTTCCACAATGCTCCACAACGCACCTTACCTTTTTTTTATTATTATTATTTATTTTGGATTCTAAGAAACTAATCAGAAAGGTAAAACCTGTTTTTTTGTTTCCTGGAAAATTAAACAAGAGCTGCAGCGGGCGTGAATGGGACTTAGACCAGCTCGCTGCCTGGTGTAAATGAGGCAGCGTGAAACGGATGCGGAACAGAAAAGACAGTCACCGGTTGTTTTCAGTGGAACCTCTCCTCCATGTCCATCAAGCTGAGCCTTTCATCTTCGGCCTCATCTCTGTTTTTCTGGGGGGTTTTTTCCTCCCTCTCTGCTCCTTTGCCACACTTTACAGATGTGCTGAGGGAAAGGAAGTTCTCCTGGTATCTGCTGTAAATTCTGATCACTTTTTTTCCACCACCAAACGTCCACAAAGCGTCCATCTGAAACAACCAGAATGTCCATAAAAAGATCATTTCAATACATCTGGAAATATTCTTTCTCCATTTTTATTCTATAAAAAAACAAATCATTATCAAAAAGAAAAGAAATAGAATGTGGTTCCTTAGAAAGTTGGAATGCTGCATAAAATAAACAAGCAAATTAAAATATAAAAAATATCTGAATTCAAAATTGATGGGAACATTGCTGACTTGCAGTTGCAGTTGTTCAGCAGACAGTCATTGAAACGTTTCACGAGAGGAAGCCGTAAATCACCGCTGCTAAAGAAGCTGGATAAGTTCATTAAAAGGAAAGTTCTGTGAAAGGAAAAAAGTGCTATGGAGACTGAAGGGAATTCCCAACAAGTGGATTTCCCTGAAGTCAGTATCCGGAATGGTAGCATTCTTTTAAAGTCTTCTGGAAGCAGAGGGAATACAACAACGTCTTTTTCTAAAAACATGTTTTAGGAGAAAGTAAAGTTTGTGTTTTGTTTGAAAATGGAAATTTGAGTCCAGAATTCACGATGCTTCCGGTTCTGGGTGAAATTTTCAGTCAGTAGCTGCGTTTCCGTTGAGCCCATAATTGCGCAATTCGATATTGTGAAAATAAACTTCTCGGTTTCAAAGAAACTTGATTTTCAATGACAGGTTTTCGCATCAGGATGAGGTGTTTTCGTTTTTGGCTATGTTGCCGTTTAACGGCTCCCTATCATAATGAAATTGGTTCAAAATGGAAACAGTTTTTGCGCGTCACACGAGTCACATGATCAACAACCGGATGACGCCGCTGGTGCAAACCATGAAGAAGAAAATGACAGGAAGTGGTAGGAGGGGACGCCGCTGCGCGATTTTAATGACCTTATTGTGTGAACAAACTTATTGACGTGTGATTTTGATTATGTTTCTTATTTAACGGAAGCACAGCAATTGAGGAATTGTGTGTTTTTTCGTTTGTTTTTTTAACTCGGTGGAATACAGACACATTTTTGTGCCCATTCGTAATGGAAACGCATCTTGAGATGACGTGGGATTCCATGTCGTCTGCTGGTGTTGGACCACTGGGTCTTATTGAGTCCAGAGATATTTTAGAACCTGACCCTCTAAGATGAAAAGTTTTATGGAGAGGCTGGTTTTATTTCCCAGCAGCCTGGACGCCTCGCCGTACAGCTAAAGGCATTAATACTCACTTTAGTATCTGGAATCACTGTGATTGACTGGAGAAAACTAATGACCAAAACTAGAACCAGAACCAACACTGCTATTAAAGAAACCTGGTTTTCCTTAGCAACAGCAGTACCGTGGACTGCTGATACAGTGCAGCGTGACACTGTATCAATGTGTCACGTCGCATTGATACAGTAACTCCTCCAAAAAAAAAAAAAAAAAACGAGACACAGCCGAAGTTTTGAACTCTGCAAGTGCATGGAAATACTTGCGTTTCTGTGTTAAAAGTTATGTTTTGTTGATGTCAGATTATAATATATATATTAAAAAATCAGACTGACTTTTAAATTGGATTTGCGGGGTGAATAAAACTTTTTCATCACATCCTGGCCTCCTGACATGCGCCTATCACGTCGCTTATGAGGGGCACGTGCCCGGAATCCAGTGACACTATAGAACTACGACACAAATAACGCAGAAGCTCTAATCCGGATCAAATCGTTCAGTTCTTCTCTCACACACTGACCGTTCTTTTCAATACACAAAGCAACCACAGAGAGGCGATGTCAGCCTTCTCCTGCTCCTGAATGATATGACTACCTTTGCTATATATTTTTCGGAGGTTGCAAAAAAAAAAAAAAAGGAAAAGAACGAGAGAAGATTGATGCTCGGTTTGTCAGTGTTGGTGCCTGTATGACTGCATAGCGCGGAGGGACGGACTGTAGTACTATTTAAAATGGATGCGTTAATGTTTATTGCTTTTTGGGGTGTGTGGGGTGTGTGTATATATGTATGTGCATAAAGTGAAAAGAGCTCACCACACGTGAGGCGTCATCTGCTATCACAGATCAGTGCAGTTATTCTTAAAATAAGAAGGATGGACTGGAGAGACTGTTCTCTTTGTTCGGATCACTTCCAGTCAAAGCTCTGTGCCTGATTCCGCTCCTCTTGTGCCCGGTTTGGGGAAGGAGAACAAATTTAGGCTCTGGATGTGTGAATGTGGGTTATACTTCACTGCTCAGCCTGGTCTTCTCATGTGCTTTTAATCTAATCGTTTTCTTGCATGCTGATTTGATTATGATCAAGTCAACACGTTAAAAAACAGAAAGCTGCTGCTCCACTACAGTTCTTCACCATGTCACCCTCGCTTTTCTTTTAATATGTCTGAAACGAGGCTTTGAATCAGTCCGGGCTAACTTATGTATCGCGTTTCTAAAAACAAACCGCCTCTGAGTCATTCATTAATTCACATTTAGCTATTACAGAGCAGGTTTGTGCTTTATGGGCAGCGCCATCCCGTGTGGTAGGAAAGAGTTAAAAACGATGGGCTAAGCGTGTTGAGTGACGGGACTCTGTGGAGAGAAAAAACAGCGAGCCAATCAGCGTCGAGATTAACACCTTTCGTGGCCCTGATTGGCCGGAATTCTTCTCGGTGTCGTTCGGAGCTCAACACCCACGTGGGGTTTCGGCGCTCCTCGCGAGCGTTCACTGGTTGAGGCGCCGCCGCTCAGCTCCGCCCACCGCTGGTCTGGACGCGTGATTGGCTCCCCTCCCTCGCTCTCCTCTCCGCGCCTTGTTTGTCCGTCCGCGAGGGAAGGAAATCTCTCTCTGCTGCCGCCCGCCGCAGCGTCACATCTATCAGGAGGCAGCGGACTCTCGCCGCTCGTTTCACCGTTCTGAAATTATAAAAAACAAGAGCAGCGCAAACGATTATCTGACATGATATTTAGCTCCGCGTCGACAGCTCTGGAGGAGGACTTTCCATTTTTAGCGCGAATGTCTCTGACTCGCTGCTCTCTTGTTCTCCTCTGGTCTTCAAAGGAACCGTCCGCCGTAACCAGAACACGTTTTCATTGGTCAACCCCGAGCACAAGCAAACACTCTGGAGTGTCTTTTAAAACCCATTTAAACCGACCTAAACGGCATATTCATGTTTGTCTTTGCCTTTGTGTTCGTTGTATAAGAATAAAAACTTGTCATTTTCATGTCTGTCCAAAACTAAGGGACACGTGCATTTTTTCCAGATAGATGAACAATGGGGTGTCAGGGCCACTGGATGAAACAAGGAGTAGGAAACTTTTAGATTAGTCTTAGAAATCTTCTATATTGAGGAATTTATGAATTTCAAAAGTCAAAATTATGTGAAAAGTCACAAAGTTTTTTGGCAGAAGTTTACTCCTTTTTATTCTATCTAAAATGGCCTTAATACACGAGATAGATAGATAGATAGATAGATAGATAGATAGATAGATAGATAGATAGATAGATAGATAGATAGATAGATAGATAGATAGATAGATAGATAGATAGATAGATAGATAGATAGATAGATAGATAGATAGATAGATAGATAGATAGATAGATAGACAGTTTTAATGGGTTCCAGAGTGTTGAAAAATTTTGCCCTCACATATTCATGTGCACAACAAATTAATGTGAAAACGTTGACATATTAGCCAAACCTCTAACCTCATCTACCACCCCAAACACATCATAATAGTAACAATGGTGACGTTCTACAAGACTCCATTCGCGCCTGGTTATTTGCTGTTCCTGTTTTCTTGTTTTCTTGTCCTGTTTACTGCTGACCTTGTGTGGAGGCTTTATGCGCATACATGCTCCATGTTTTGCACCACAAACACATCTGGGGGAGTAAACAGCTCATTGTGCCATTCTTGGTGTTTCTGTGTGGGTAAAACATTTCTTGAAACTGTCCAAGGTAGACACAATTGTTATTAAAACTGACAATCTGTTTTAGGAGAAAATGTTCCCATGTGGACAGGCCCTAGATCTTAATCTCATCCCAACCAGGTAAAGTCCCAGTAGTGTTTAGCAATTCTTTAAGTTGGGTATGGTAGAACATAAAAACTACAACCAATTGATAGCACATAACCCCTAGTTGATACAACAAGATTTTGATGCTGTCCCCTTCCGACGATTGTAAGAATGCCCCAATCATCAGGAAGGTTGTAAAGGTAATCTCAGGAGATATTCCTGCAGTGAGTGGTGTGTTCAGAGTGATCTGGTCACACCACTCACACCACACAGACATTGGGACCGGTCCGATCTAAACTTTAAATGTATTGTAGCAACAATAATTTCCAATGAAAGATATCTGAAACACCAAAACCTGACTGTAGTGTTGGTTCGATTGGTTATTTAATAAATATGACTAAATGCATTGACTGTGTGCAGTTTAGTGTTAGGAGTCACATTCTTTACATCAACTGTATCCTGATTGTGCAGTTACCTGGAAATACTGAAAAGAAGCTACAAATACTTTCATTGTTACCACGATAAATGCTACAAAGCATTATGATACAATTTTATGTTCACATTGCCCACTACCTTCTTATGGTCAACTGGAGAGAGCTGTGGACAAGAGATTGCTGCGACTTAATAGATTTAGAAAACAGGTGAAGATAGATCAACTGTGTTCAGTATTTTACTTTCTGACTTGCTCACAGTGGATCTATCTCCACCTGTTCCCTAGATTATCATGGTGCATTTAATGACCTGACGTCTTAACATAAATCAAAGTGAACAAAAGAGAGAGCAAATTCAGTTATTTAGAACAATTCATTTAAATGGTAATTACTTCAGAATTCCAATAGGTGTAGTTATGGATCATCCATCCATTTTCTAACCTGGTGCTAACGTTCCGGGCGAGAGGCGGGGTCACCCTGGACAGGTCTAGTCATGGAACAATTTAAACTATTACAAAAGAAGTACATTTCAGCCCAAGTGGGAAATCATTAATTTGCTATTAACAGTCTTTGACAGTTACAGGAAAATTACCAATAAATGTGCATTTTTAGTTGCTAAACAGTTTTTTTTTTTTTTTTTTTTTACCTGTTGGGGTAATTTTGAGCTTTTGCTTGTGCATTAATTCAATTAGCTGCTAAATAACATAAAGTGAGCACCGTCAGAAGCTTCCGGAACAGCCATTACATAACGGTGCTTCTGGGTGCCAAAAAATGCACAGTGTGCTCACGTCGAGGAGAGCAAAAGCTCCGACTTTGGCATGCCGTCAAAGCCTAATGGGAGCTCCGGTGGGAGGTGTTGGATGTTAACAAATAATTGTTGCTTCTGGTTTGATCCAGATGATGAGGTGTTTAGGTTTTAGCTCGGCATCGGCTCAGGAGATGGGCTGGTCTGTGCTTCGGGTTTCAGGGAAGTAAATCAAAACCTCCACCGTCGAAAGACACCGACGGGAGGTGAGCGGGGATGAAGCAGTGGGAGCGGCGTCTGTGGCCGCTTCGACTTTCAGTTTGGAACCAATTTTCATGAATAAACACTGATCCGAGTGCATTTGTGTTCTTCGGCGTAGAGCAGAGACCCCTTTTGGGTTCTCACCCACTGCTGGGTGTGGCTTTCTAAGATGCAGTTCTGTATAAAGGTGCACCAATCTCTGTACAGTGAGACTGCAGCGTCAATCGTCCTGATAGTTGTGATATTATCAGGTCCTGAAAGGGAAGAAAAATCCAAAAATATCAATGACACAGACACGCAGCCTGCTTCATTATTTATTTGACATTATTTTTAGAATCCCTAGTTGCACTTGCTGAACCATTTGAAAGGTTTGCTGCGATTTATTTCTTATATGTTTGACCAAGGTAGTCTACCTATTATTTTTGTCAGTTTCTTTATTGTTTATGTTTCATTGGCTCTTCTACTACTAATTTCACTGATTGAAGAAATTAAAGTTGTGTTGCTTTTGCATGTTTGACCAAGATTGCTAAGCTAATAGTGTATTTCAGTGTGGTGTACCAGTGCAGAGTTATCAGATAAATTTGTATTTCAGTACATTAGTGTCTGTTAAAACAAACAAACGTTTTTATGTTGGGCTGTCAATGGGCGTTAAGGGAAGCTTTAATCTAAAACGTTTAAAGCTTTAATAATTACACAGTGCAGATGAATTGCATTACCTAGTTTGACCTAAACGCTTCTCTCCCATGGAAGGTCATCTGCTGCAAGGCAACGAGGTCTTGAAGATGACCTCTGCTCTGCAGAAAGCTTTGGTTTATAAAAATCTTTGGATAAAAAAAACAAGGTGGTATGGCAACTTATGTCAACAATGAATGATGGTCGCACACAGCAGCTAATAGTTGACATTTTCTAATTCCGTTTGAAACAAAATGACTTTCAAACTGTCCTGCACATCGAAATCTGGAAAACTGATGTTTGGTTCGGGGCAATAAAAATCTTCAACAAATTTTTAGTGTTGGAGATTATGAATAATGCTTGAAGTGCATTTTTACACTTCAAGCTTACAAATTATAGAGTGTGATTAATCTGATGAAATAATTCATCAGTTAAAAGCTCTAGTTTTAACCACTGCATTGGATCAACAAAAACAAAAAACCAGCTGATTGGATGGTTCTGTAAGGGTAGTTATGGTTACTATTTTCCACCCCTAACTCTTCTGGTTTGCACAGAAATGTTTCGTTTTCTCCAGAAAACGGTGGGCTTTTTCTTCCAGACATGAGTTTCTGCAGATGGACGTTCCTCCCTTCCTTCCATCTTGGCGTCTTGGCCTCATCCCGTCCTCCTCTTGAAACGCTGAATACCGCTGCTGACCTGGGCTCGGGCTGACCCCCCCTGCCCGTTCAGATCCCCTCAGATCGGGGATCAGTCAGCTTTCTCTCACCTCATCCTGTGCCGGAGCCGTGCTGGGGGTTTAGCTCTCCTCTGATCCGGCGGCAGCGGCGCGGCGGCCCTCGCTGCATGACGGGTTGTGGGGGGGGGACCCCCCCTCAACTCCCCACTGTAGCCTGTTTGAGCTCGGCATTTGTTGTCCTGGTGATGGTGGCCGTCGCGGTGGTTGCCAGGGAGATGGCGGTTGCTTGTCTGACCCGTCCCCCTCGTGCTGTCACCGGTGTTATTGATGCACGCCACTGCTCGGCATTGTGGGAGTGCAGGAGGGAGGGCGGAGAGGACAGCGGTTAATGAGTTCAGGAGACTCACTGCGCTCTCCCTCTCTACTCCCTCTGCTCTCTCTCGGTCTGGGTTTCCCTCCCCACACCCACCCATCCATCCACCCATCCATCCACCCACCCATCCACCCAGCCTCCACTCTTCCTCTCCTTCATTTCTCACGGGTGTGTGTCCTGCAGGAGTGTGTCCTACGAACGGTGCCCTCTCATGATCCATCATGCCAGGATTCGGCTTCCGTCCTTTTCACTCATCACACACAAACTTGCGCGTCGCAGCGGCGTGAACACACCTCACGACACGAACTGCGCTTTCCCTGGAACTCACACTCTGCTTGAATAGCATAACTGACTCATTTGCAACCACTCCTTTCACTCTCACTTAAACACACACACACACCACCACACACACACACACACACACACACACACACACACACACACACACACACACACACACACACACACAGAACGATGCTGCCCTGCTGTTATGCCTGAAGGTAGAAGAGGCAGCAAGATTAATAATGACCCCTGACTCCCCACAGACAGACCAAAATACACACAGTTTGTAGAGAGGAAAAGAGCAGTGGCAAAGGGAAGGAGTGGAGGAACAAGCTCAGCTCAGCGCTGACTGGAAATATGTGTTTCCCAAACAAAAAAAACAAGGGGAAACGCGTACAATACACCTGCATCCAATCATGGTTTGGTATTCATGGGTTTTTCTGTGGAACGATTCCAAACTATTTGCACAAAATTCATCCGATTACGAAATGTTGCAGAGAAAATGCAGCGTTAGAAGCTGAAGCACCTGGCTGCAGTGCCATGGCTGACATGCCTTGGGTGGAATTTGCAAACAGCCAATGCAGGAGCTGCATTTCGTTTCCTTGTCACTGATTGGCTGTACCCGAGAGACGAGGAAATCTGTAAATGCTAGCTTCTGCTAACATTAGTTTCTGCTGTATGTGTTGATGCGTATTACTGTATATTTGGTGTTTGAACTAATAAAACAGGCAGTTATGAATGATTTTAGAAGCGTTCACTGATTTTTAAGCGCTGGCCTCTGGCCCTGTGGACATTTATTTACACCAGTGTTCTCCAAGCATCTTGACAACAGAGTTAAAATCACCATGTTGTAAGCATTCAAAAAACTGTAAACCAGATATATGTTATGTTTGAAAAACAGTTAGTGATTATGAACAATCTCTATCATTCTTAACAATATTTGTCATCTCTAAAAGGTGTTTAGAACAATAACTTCTGTGGCATTTGCTACTGTGGGAAGAAATCATGAAGACTAATGAAAAAATATTAATTTAATCATCAGTGACAAAAACAAGCTGAGTTTATAAATTCAGCTTGGAGCTCTATGTTGTGCATTCACCATGTTCACTGCACAACAGATTGTGTTCTGAGAAACACGATCTGTGTCTTAGAACACAATCTAAGAACGTTCTCAGATTGTGTGAAGGTTGCAGATAATGAGGCTATCCGTCCCCCATGTGAACCTGATGTTTGTTCATCTCGTATTTTTCTTGTTTTTTTGTTCAAAATTAGGCAAGCTAAAAGTGAAACCATGTGAGTTTTTAACATGGCACTCGCAGCATTTTCATTGGTTGCTTGGAACATTCTTGGACCCTGATAATTACGACTCCTTCTTCTGGCCCAGACAAAGACTGGATGGTAACATGAAGCCAGTTTTACTGGCCTGGAGTCGGTGCTTTTCCAGTGGAAACATAAATACCTGGTCTCCGGCAAACAGCAGTCCCCCAAGCAAAATGTAGGGTTAGGGTTAGGATGATGTTGCCACATGTCTAACTGCGGTTAAAAAGTGGTTGGAGATGATCAAAAGGGCTAACCAGGTCTGACTTTGTAATGTTTTTGTTTAGTTAACATTTGGATGAGACTTTGAAAGTTTCAATTTTCAGTCTGTTTTTCTTGGCTAAATAAAGACAAGAACTGACCAACTTTACACAGCCATAAGAAAGATGTCCAGTGTTTTTCGGTCAGCATCAATTTAGCACAGAGAATTATTTTTAGTAGTGTAAAAATCCATGCTGAGTTTATAAGGGTTGGGTTAACCGTTGATGACTTTACACATCAATCTGACGCAGCCTTCTATGTTTTACATTTCTGAACATTTCCGTCAACAATCTGGAGGAAGATCTTTGCTCTTCCACAGATTGTTTAACAAAATGCCTGGAAATTTTGATTACAGCCAATAGTTTGGGGTGGAATTCAGAGGTTGATTAGAAGCTAAAGTTACAGATTACCCTCATCTTGTGAAGAGAAGAGCTGATCTGAACCAAATGGCCGACAACGTTGCTTCGATATATCTGGACGCGTGGCCAACGCAGACTGAGCAGCTTTGGTGTGTTCGTCACTTCCTTTTAATGTAGCTAAAACTACAGGAGAAAAGCAGCGCAGGAAAAAAACAATGTCATCGTTCACAACTTCTTCTGATTGGCCCACTTGAAATTCTACTGGAGGAATCCACGTCCTCCAGTGGTTGAGCATTCTTGTGATTATTTGTCTCCATAATAAATCACTAAATACCTCACTGTCAACTGATGTTCATTTAAGTTCAAGGGCAAGAGACCTTTTGTCTACTTTCATAAAATTTAACTACAGTAATTCCTCAGTATTTTTGGGAGTTAGTGACCACAACCGCCCTTGAACAGCTGAAAGCTACAAATACTTGAGAAAATGTCTAAAGACGGTTATATATGCCTATTTTAATCATTCAAATATCAAATGTACCTTAATATGCTTTTTAAACACAGAGTAATCCAACTTGGCTGCACAGCAGAAGCTAACATTCCCAGTCTTCCTTATCTCAGCTCTTACGGTTTGGCCAATCAGTGTTGGGGAACATGAATGGTGCATCAAGATTGGCTGCTTTGCAAAGAACTACCTGCTGGTCAGTTTCACAAATATTCCCTTTGAGACTTTGCTTACTGGAATGCTAACATGTGCCCACATTGTTTTTGCACAAATATCCCGAGCTTTCTGAAGAGGCAGGAAGGATATTTGCGTTGGCGGTGTGTTAGCATCTACCACGGTCGTACGCTGCGACAGACTTCTCCTCTTCTCATCAAACATACTGAAACACACACATGCAAACCAAGACCACGGCTTCCAGCCTGCGTGACTAGACAGAAAAACACAGATACCAGCAGCAAAGTGCAGAGAAATACGCAAACAGAGATGCACACACTCACCATGTAAAACACACACACGCACACACACATCCTGACGCGGCGGCATGGATTAATGTGGTCGGCTCAACTATTTCATTTATTACTGTCTGAGGCCTTTTGTGATGAGGGCATTTTTCAGGTTGCTAACCATTATTCCCTCCAGGCCCGAGGCTCCTCAAAGGACTGTTCCAGTGTGTGTGGGTTGGGTGTGTGTGTGTGTGTGTGTGTGTGTGTGTGTCAGTGTAAAACCTACCCAGCCTTATGGTTATGGTCCAACCAAGTAGTCAGATTTTTTTTTTTCTTGCTATTCTTCAGGGGATTCATGGAACCATTTCTGACTGTACTTAATGCTCCTTCTCCATTTGTCAACACATGCCTAAGCTGCTCGAAGCCTGTTTGTTTTGCCATGAAAGGTTTTTTTTTGTGCCCCTATCATGCCTTGAAATATTGCTGAGTGTGCTGCATCCATCAACGTAACAGCTAAGAGAGAGGTAAAGGGGACGGGGGGGAGGCGGAACAGAAAGAAGTCGAAGAACGCAACAATGTCAGCCGTCTCTCCTGATGGGCTTTTTTTCCTCCATTCCTTTGGGTATTAAAATATGTTTACATAGTGCTTAGATCTACTACTGCACAAATTACATGCACATTGATCTATGAAGTCCAACCACATTGCCTTTGCATCTTCTTTGATTTATGGTTTGTGTTTGGATCTGTTAGCAGGAGCTTGAATCTAGAATTTGGTTCAGGAATAAATTTGTTCTGTGGTTTCGTTTGATTTTCTTTCTCGGCTGAAGGGTCGGGGAGATTTAAGACACTGACAGAATGATATGTGAAGATTGGTCAACCCGACAAGTCTTCATCATTACTCCAGTCGAATGTTTCATAAGAAGAACTAAAGACGCATAGACAATGATGTCAGGAGAACCTATATATTCCTCCATGGGTGGTGAAGAAAAGCTGCTGAAAGGACGACAACAAAAACGAAGGAGGTGAATGACCAGGCAGAGCCGGTGGCATTCTGAAAAGACGGCTTTTTGACAGCAGTCTCAAGTGAACATTTAAAAAGTTGATAAAAATTGTATGTGCGGTAAAATTTTATTTTATTTTTTTCTTTTTTCGGGGGCAGGGAGGGTTTGATAAGCAGAATTGCAACCCAACACTCAGTCTTTGGGCTTTACTTACACTACGCAGTCATCAAAGCTCTTTCTCTCATGCCACTAACCTGACAGGAGGTATGATATTCATGCTCTAGCTTGTGATAAAACTGTTGCCTGGGCAAGCAGGGATATTAGCACCAAAAGTGTTACCAAGGTAATGAAATGCTTTTCACAGCTATGTATCTAGGAGGATGCTATGCTGCTTTGTCAAAGGAACTTGCAATTAGTGAATGGTTATTAACAGGAGGAGAATCTTTAGATCCACGTTTTGGTGTTTTTGTGAATGCTGTAATGGGAGTGTATTGTTTTCCACCGGCGTGTTTGGGATTTAGAAGTAATTGGTGCCAAAGTCACAGCAGAACGTGTCACAACAAAAACCGGATCAAGAGCACGATGATTCCAGATGAGCGCTAAGACGAAAAGACGGAAGAAAGGAAACAACAAACTGCAAAGTGAATTCAGTTGCACCAGCCGCATCAAGCAGACCTGAGGAATCGCAAATATGTGGGATCTTTTAACCTAGACGTGTTAAAAGATCTTGAAAAGTATTACATCGTGTTCCGATTTAAAGAAATTTGTCAGAGGAGAAACAAATTCTGGTTTTTCACACTGAGAGCCATTATCCACAAACAGAGACCAGCAGCCTGTCTCAGCTTGTGACTGTCAGCTCAAGTGCGCTTGGGTTATACACCAGGACAATGACACACAAGCCACACTGTCAATGCTTTAAAAGGAAAAAAATAAGGGTTTTGAATGGCTTAGTCAAAGTCTAGACTCAAATCTAACCAACACACTGATGCATAACCTCAAACAGGCTGTTGATGTTCTTCACTGAAACACTTTAATGTGACACACTATTAGTAGACTCAGGTTGGTCCAGGATATTTGCTATGGATATTTTATTTTTGGATATTTTCTTCCTTTAAAGCTGCAGTATGTAACCTTACAAAATATGCTTTTTACATATTTGTTCAAACTTTCACCATGCCATGACACAGATTGTCTCTGAAAACATCGATTTCTCGACTGCTGCGGTGGCACAGAAGTAAAGCACAACCCACGTAAGGAGGCCTTGGTCCTCGATGTGGACGTCACAGGTTCGATTCCCGACCTGATGACTTTTGCCTCTTCCTGCCTCTCTCAAGACCCACTTTCCTGTCTAACCTCTTTCAAATAAAGGCCATTAGAACCAATAAATAAAATAAAAGATCAAGAAATGCACCTCTCCTGGTCAAAAGCAACCAATCAGAGAGAAAGCTCAATTTTTTATCATGTTATCTGTCTTCTACTGTCACGACATAATGAGACATTAATGAGACAAAATAGCCAAAGCAGTTGAAAAACTAAAGGCCTTTATGAATTACATATGCAATATATTGCAATCTCACGTAGATATGAAGTGGGTTGAACTTGTCTGTTCGGTGCTGCAGCTGTTTGCTCTGCTGCCTGCAGCAGGACGAGTCTGAATGCTGCTGCTCTTGCTGCGTAGGGTGTGCCTGTTCTCCCTGTGCATGCTTCGCTTGTCTCCAGGTATTCCAGCTTCCTCCCACAGCACAGAGCCACATTAAGGCAGGTTAATTGGTTACTCTGAATTGCCATTAGTTATGAATGAGTGTGTGCATGGTTGTGTGCCTCTGTGTCGCCCTGTCATGGCCCAGCAGCCTGTCCAGGGCGAACCGCCTCTCGCCCGGTGACTCATGGAGTCGCACCTCCACAGAAGCTGGTGGCGTGTTTCGCTGTGTAACGCGGATTTGTGGCGTTTCCACGCTGGGACTGGAGCTGACACTGAGAGCCAATGGTACATCCTTGCTTATGTTTTAACACACATGTCAAAGTAAAAGGCCCCGGGGCCAAATCTGGCCTGCCATAGCTTCTCTGTGTGGTCCTTTGAAGACTCCAGGTGCCGAATCAGTCCTCCCAGTTTCCTGTGATCATGGAAATTCACATAAAATCAACAGATTCCCACTTTTTTTTCTCACCAATGCAAAACCGCAAATTTTCAGCAACCATGGTCAGAATCATTGGATTGAACACTTTGTTAATGGGTTTCATCAATACATTCTGGCACCTTCCCTTTAACAACATTCATGATCTTGATTTGGCCCAAAACGAAAATGAGCTGGACTTCCCTGTTTTAACATGTCAGCACCTTTTGCTGCTCTAGGTGTGTTTTCATACCATCATCTGCTAACTGCACGCGCTTCAGCTGATGACACTAGCAAGCCGACATGTTCAGCAACACATTGCTGCATGTAAACATTGTACGCAGTAGCAATTACCCCCAGCCCTTATCTCCACCATCACCTTCCCATCGCTCTCTGTCTCCTCTGTCTCTACTTGCCTCTATCTGTTTATCCGTCTCACTTCTTCAGGCCTTCAAGCCCGTTTTCTTCCCCTTTTCTGGCCTTTTATTATTATAATCTTTCTCCCTTTGTCCTTAAACACCTCTCTCGGCGTTATTTATTTCTTCCTGCAGCCCCATCTGTCTGATGATCTGCCTCTCCCGTGAAGCCATTCATCCGCCGTCACTCCGCCGGGTGATGTGGTTTGATGGAGGGAGTAAATAAACAGAGCCAAAGCCAGGAATCCTAAAAGATCTGGTCTTTGCATGAATGAAGGTGATTCATCACCAACCCCGTCTCTACCTCCCCGGTTTCTTCTACAGGAGAAGATTTATCTGGAATAGTAATAGTGAGTCAGGTGATGGAGGAGGCCGGAGGGGGGTGGGGGCGGAGGTTAGCCGGAGAGAGGACATTATTAAATGTCACCGATGGGTTTGATGCCACCTGGGGCCAAGATGCTATCTTTGTTTTGGGCTTGGACTGCTTGCTGCTGGTCAGATGGATGCATTAGCTTTATTGGCAGGTGTTTTCATCTCCAGTTCAGCCCCGTGGCGTGCGTACGAGAAGAGACCGGAAGAGGAATTAGCGCCAGCTAGCATAGCTAGCATAGCTAGCATAGCTCCAGAAACTGGTTCCTGTTTTTTGTCTTGTTGGTGTTGTTGTTTTTTTGGGGAGGGGGGGTATAAAGTAAGAGTGAGAGAGATAAATGCGGTGAATAATTGCAAGCAATGGGAGGTGAAAAATAGAAGAATTACTCGGCACCCCAACACCAAACCCAGGCCTCCTTCCCCTCCCCCACATAACCAATTAGCTCCGAGGCCATAATGGATGTTGTTTGCCGTGTTTCCCTGTCAGCGGATTGAATTAGCGCCTCTGTGTGTGCGAACGCATGTGTGCGTGTGCGTGTGTGTGTGAGTGATCATCTTATCGCCTCTTAGTACAGTAATGAAACACAGTTATAAATGGCTGCAATCCTGTTAACAAAACAGCACCTGAGTGCAGGCTGGCGAGATAAATCAGAACCGGGCCGCCGCCACGCCGACCCGCCGGCTGTTGCTAAGGCGCGGAATCACCGGGGCACAATTGAATCGTTTTTGCTCGGCCTCTGATAAAGCGGCTGTCTTTAACGAGCGGATCGCTGCTATGAAAAAAAGAAGAAGAAGAGCATTTGTTATCGCCGAGCTTTTCTTGTCGTGGTCCAGTTGAATTTCTGGGTTTGTAATCAAGCCGATATGACGAGGAGCATTTGATGCCTCTGAGTCGGTTCTGGGCTTTTCTTCATCTTGTCATGGAGATACGGGCTGTCATGCATGCGTTGTCTGTCTCTCTCTCTCTTTCTCTCTCTCTTCTCTCTCTCTCTCTCTCTCTCTTTCTCTCTCTCTCTCTCACTCTCTCATACACACGCACTCACACACTCCTCTATCTTGGTGCTGGGGGGCTATTAAGACAGTGTCTAATGTCGCACCATACCCCACTGCTCACACACTTAATTGTGTTAATGTTTGAGTTCACATAATCTTTCAGGACTGTCATTCTCTCAGATCATTCAGCCCTGTTTTCAATTACTGAGCTCCTCTGCACTGCAGGCCCACAATGCGTGCTACCGAATCCATCGCTGAAATATTCATAACCGTCGCATTTATTCACGTTTTGTCAAATTGCAACAACAAACTTCAACGTATTTATTGCAATTTAATGTTGTAGACCAACACAGAGTAATGCATTTCTTCCTGCAGCTCTAGCAGGAGGATATGGATAAGCCATCCATCCAGTACCTGCACACACACTTACCCATAAAGCCTCATAGGGGGCGCTGCTTTCTGCCTCCATCGATCATTTGACAAGACCCTGGACAGGCTGCCAGTCCAGGCTGCCAGTCCAGGCCGACAAACACCCACCCACGCACGCATTCCTACTCCATGACACTTGGTTTATTTAAACTTTATACAATCTGTTTTTATCCCTTTTTACAGTAAGTACTCATACCAAGCATACATGTAGCGACAGTGGAAAGTAAAATCTTTAACAGGAAGAAACCTCTAGCAGAACCAGAACCAGAACCTGGCTCAGTTCTGGTTCTGTAACTTCACAATGAAGCACGACTTCCTGTCAGTCGGTCCGACATGAATCCACTGAAGTGTACAAAAGTGACATTGACAAAATGAAAAGTTTGGACACTTTCATAAAGATCATGCTTTTCCATTGGTTCCACTTTTCTAACTTTTACGTGTAAATGTGAGCAGAACAGATAAAATGGCTTTTCTCTGCTCAACCATGACTGAACATTAAGTAGCATGAGTTAGCTTCTCGCTGCCTTTTTATCACTTGTTTCCTCAAAGCGTGCGTGTGTGTGTGCGTGTGTGTGTGTTTGGACGCAGTCGCCTGTTTACTTAAGCAGCTGAAACTTTCAATGACCAGTCAGTTGAAAAATTGAACAGCTCCTCCTCAAGCTCATTTTGAAACATGTCTGCAATAGTTTTGGCTACAGTCACTGATCGCCCCACATCATCAGTTATTGTGCATATGAGAGGAGAGAACTCTGTTAGCGTGTCCGCACGCGCGCACACACACACACACACACACACACACACACACACACACACACACACACACACACACACACACACACACACACACACACACACACAGACCCAGAGGCAGTGGAGCGTGAGTCAACTTTAAGGGAGTAAGAAAAATAAAAAGCATGTTGCGCAGTCATTACTTGCAGAACAGACCCCTCTGAACCAGATCAGAGTGAGAGGTGTGTGTGTGTGTGTGTGTGTGTGTGTGTGTGTGTGTGTGTGTGTGTGTGTGTGTGTGTGTGTGTGTGTGTGTGTGTGTGTGTGTGTGCAAGAAACGGAAAATGTGAACTCGTCTCTGGTTCTGTGTGCTCTTCAGTCAATCATCTTTCACTCTCTTGTTGCGGTGCTTCATTGCAAAAATGTCCTCCAGCGTGGTTTACTGGCAGTCACACACAGCTGCATGTGCGACTGTTTGCAGGGAGGATTACAGGTGGATATCGTCGCTTTATTATCTTGTCCCGTCAAACTGCAGCGCATGAAAACTCCTATACGGCCCTGTGGAGCCTCTCTGTGCCTCGGAACAGGCCGGCATTGTAAGCACAGTGCTGCGTTCTGCAGTTGCTTATCGATGTGATAAAAAGGTGCGATTAGCAAACCAAACAAAGCAAACCGGTGATGAAATGGACAGGTTCTGCTTATAATAGCTGCTGTCCCTTTGTGTGCACATGGTGCTCCAATAACGGGTCGATGAGTGATACATGGCAGGGCTGATAAGACTTATGCAGGTTGATCATCATTTGCATCAGTTTTAAAAAGTGAAACACGACCTTGGGACTCGGGCCAAGAAATCTGACTTGAATTCCAATTTTAAAAAAAAGAACAAATAAAAAAAAAATTATTTCTACCAGTAAAGGTTGGACATTTTTTTATTTGCAGAGTGTTGAAAAAAAAACAAAACAGAATGGTTCACCAACTTAAAAATATGTAGTTAATCTGTTACATGTAATTGAATTTATTTCCATATGTTTAACACAACGACTTGATAAGCTTAATACATTTCCTGTTAACAGACTTATTTTGATTATTTGCAGTGTATTAACTTGGTTTTTTAAACTTGGATCACCTGTTTTCTGTTTCACAGTGTGTTGAAAATTGGTTGTATTAATAGGCTTATGTGGGCTTTGTCGCACCGAAGAGACAAAGTGATTTATGGGCATGTACAGTATGTCATCTAGAAAACTTTTATGTCCCTGAAATTCCTCACTTGGCATCTGTGTAACCACAACAACATGGCGTACTCTGTCACTCTGGTTTGTTTTTTTTTTTTTTTTGGTTCTGCTTCATTCCTCTTATGAACAGAGCAACCTGCTGGATAGTTTGCACGATCTGTTCGTAGTTGGCAGCTTTTTGTTGAGAGCTCACCAAACCAGCTGAAAGCAGCTGCTGCTTCTGCTGCTGCTGCTGCTGCTGCTGCTGCTGCTGCTGCTGCTGCTGCTGCTGCTGCTGCTGCTGCTGCTGCTGCTGCTGCTGCTGCTGCTGCTGCTGCTGCTGCTGCTGCTGCTGCTGCTGCTGCTGCTGCTGCTGCTGCTCTGCTCTGCTGCTGCTGCTGCGTCACTCTGTCCTGGACGTTCAGTCTGCCTTTAAAGGTGAGGTGTGACTTTAAACCAAACCAAGTCAAGGTGGGAAATTGATTGGTGTTCCCCGACCAACGAACATCCAGGACAAGATGCACACATTTAAAACACTCCACACCAAAGCAATGTAAGGCTGTCTAGTAACATATGTGGAGATTGAGGACATATTTCATATTTACTGTTTGTGTGTGTAAGGGAAAGTGTGGCTTGTTCTCTGAATGAGTTTTCATCTACGGTGGACTCTTGCCTATATATGCACACTCCTCACTGATTTTTATTTTTTTCTGGATAGCATATCTCCAAATTATTCAGCATTTTCTGACTTTTTCATGAATCATGACAAAAAATATTCAAAAGAAAATTCAGCTTGGCGGTTGTGTCTTTTTAACGTTTTTTTTTTTTTTTTTTTTTAAACAATCCAAAACATAATAAACTCATAAATGGTTGGAAAGATCAAACTTTATAGCAGTAACAGACTGCAGACTTAAAACCTGTGGAAAACGTCCAGGTTAAGGCAAAGAAAAAGATCTATAAAAGAAGGCCGGACAAGAGAGATTGTGCAATGAAAAAAGGTCAAAGGTCGCTCTCTCTGCTGCTCCTGTTGGTGGTAAAACTAGCTGGTCTCTTATTGGCTAAAAGGGGCACCAATAAGTGTGGCACCAGTGATTTAGTTTCAAGAAATAAAAAAAGAGAGGTTAGGATACAGATATTTTTCCACTGATTAAATGCGAATAAATTAGTTGTTGAGTTCTCCTAAAATTTATCATGTCTGATTATGGATTATGACTGTATTGGATTTATTTTAAAGCTTCACAGAGAGTCTGCTGTGTAATCGTTATTTATGTCAGGGCCTGAAGCTGATAAGATGTACCTTAAATCACACAATGACCTCTTGATGCTCAACATTATATCATCGGTAAAACATATCAGTGAGTCAATAAGCTGATTTATTGTTTTTCATTTGCGGTCTGCGTAGAAAAGCTGTTTTAGCCTTTAATCCACACAAAAACAACAGAAAAATCCAGCTTTGACTCACTTTCTCTTTCCAAGGATGAATTACTTTTTTTTTTTTTTTTTACATCAAAAAAGTTACTCGATGCTGAGAATCAGATGGCTGATTTTATACACTATTAAAACTACGACACATAAATGTTTACACTACAGGGCAGTTTCTCCTGTCTGTGTCTGTAAGGACAGGGTGAGATGTGGGTTAAAGAAAGAAGAAAAACCAAACATTGGTTTTGCACAATAGTTCAGAACATGACAAAAATAAACACAAACTTAGCCCTTTCATGACATATTGTCACATTTACAGTCAGGAAGATGAGTGTATTTTGAGGGGATTTTATGTGATAATCTAGCCTGGTGAAAACCAGCCTCTTGTTCTACACAGACGGTCTGGAACCTCCACTGCCCAGAAATGAGGCCTGGACTGAATGTTCTATAGTTTGTAGGAGTGAAATATATTTTGATTTGTTTCCTGGGATATGGCCCCAAAACTGAGTCCAGGGGCCCTTTAATCTTACAAATTCAGTATTTGAATCGAATACATTAAATTCCTTCTTTTCATTCTAGTTACACCAGTTCACAATGAATATTGTCTCAAGGTGCTTTACAAAGTGAAATCAAACAAATACATATCCTGGCCACACATTATGGATGACTATTTAAAAAAAAACAAAAACATTTTGACATTGAAATTATGCACTAACTTGTGTTGTCATATAAAAACTTGTGTTTGCAGCATAACACCATTCAAAAAGTTCATCTTTTGTGAAGAAAATGTTTATTTTGCGTTAGAAATACAATAATAGAAAAGCAAAGATTCATTGTGCAACTGTAAAACATAAAGGAAACAAACAAACAAAAAAAACACTGTCGGTTGAAAATTGAGTTTATGAAGCATTGTGTCAAAGTATGAAATCTATTTATTTCTCTTATTTTTTCCCCCTGTATGCCAATGAGGTTTCATGGCTGCCCAGGAATCCAATTTTTCACAGAAGGGTTTTGGAAGAGTAAACCTCACTGCCTTTTGCGTTTTCCTTTCTTTTTGTCCCTTTTTGAAAAGCGGGGCTAAATGGATGTCGGGTCCAACCCTTTGTAAACAGGCTGTGGGTCCGGTCAAGGCTGCAGGAGCCTGTTAGAAGAAGGACACACAGGGGAGACAACTGAGGTTGTTTGCCATCAGGTGTGTGTGAAGATATCTCTAAACATTTGGACCCTGGAGATAACAACATGCCAGAGAGGTGGGGGGGCACAAAGGCAGAGAGACAGACGGAGATGAGTGTATTTCCCGGGACCACCTAAGCCGCCTAATCAAGATACGACTTCAGTGTGTGTGTGCGTGTGCGTGTGTGTGTGTGTGTCGGGAAGGGGAGAGAAGCAGACACAGAAAGCAAGTGTGTGTGCTTCTTTACCCGAGATAAAACACGGTAAATCAGAGGGTTCCCCCATCCTGATCCCTCATAGCAGGTTATGTGTGCGTGTGTGTGTGTGTGTGTGTGTGTGTGTGTGTGTGTGTGTGTGTGCTTTAGACAACAGCCCCCATCCCATCACCTTGACAGACCATGGAGATGGGATGGGGACTGGCACAGCGGTAATGAGCAGTGTGCTGTTTTGTCTATTCTACTCACAATGATTGTGCGTGTGCATGTGTGTGTGGGTGTGTTTGTGTGTTTCCATGAGAGCAAGTGATAAGCAGTGGCTCTGTGATGAAGCTTTAATTGTGTGCAGAGTCTTTGGTTTGGTCGCATGGCGTTAATGAAGACGCTCCGCGCCGCTCGTCCCTCTCTGGCGTTCCGCTTTGAGAGCCGCGGTGGCCTCCGCCGCGTTTAAGCACCGTCATTTGGCTTTTAACTGAAATAAATGAGTTATCAGGGAGATCCTCAGGAATATGATGATTATTATGTTTCCCTAGGTGGCAAAATGCCACGCTGTGATTGGATAATGGCCCTCCGCTGAGCGGTGGCCGCCCTGCAGGGTTGTCCGGAGCGAGGAGAAAGGGAGGGAATTGAAGGTGCCAATCTGGATGAATACCGGGGAACAGTCACATCACAAACTGTCTCTGACCTTTCTAGGACCTTGAGCTTTGGGCAGATCGGACACAGGAGGACACGATAGAGGGCTGCATTGTGAGGAACCTTTGGTTTTGAAAAGCCTTCATTCCATCGCTGTGATGTAATCAGTCTTGAAATGCAGCCTTCAAAGGCTACAGGCCCTGAGTTCAGCAAAACATGCTGAATATCATAAATAGAAGCCAACATTTACCTACTTGTTTGACAGAATGAAAGTTGGAATAAAAGGTACTTTGAGATTCTGAAAGAAAAAAAAACTTTTAGACACTCATGACTGTTACAGGAGGGGAAACTCTGCCATAGAGCCGTCTTCTGTAGCTCAGGATGAGTCTGTCTGAAGGAACAAGATCACATACAAGAGGGTGAAATCAGTTCAATAGGGCATCTGAGCTGCTGCTTCTCCACATCGAGAGGAGCCAGTTGAGGTGACTCAGCCTCCTAGACGCCTCTCTGGTGAGGTGAAACCGCAGAGGAAGACCCAGGCAGACTGCAGGGACTATATTTCTCTGTTAGTCTGGGGACTCCTTGGGATCCACAAGAGGAGCTGGAACAGGGAGGAGAGGGAAGTCTGGGCCTCCCTACTTGCAAACCGACCCCTGACCCCGGATAAGCAGAGGATAATGAATGGAAACTCTGATACACATGCTTGAGATTGTGAATGATATCATTTTGGCCAGTTCAGCACAACATTCCACTGCTTGAATATTGCTTTACTTTTGAACTGCAGTCAGATATGGAAGTGGGACCATTCTGGACATGGTTCCAAGAAAATAACATCCGACAAACAGCTTGCTCTCAGACTCAGAGCTGCCAGGAGCACATTTCAATCACAAAACATGATTTCCATGTTAGCCGTGCTGCAGTAGGCCTTAATGTCTGTGACTCTTCCAGATCCACATCAGCACTAAGCATGCCATCCAGCGTTTATCCACACTCATATATCACAGTGGATTTTCTGATATGAGTCTGTTTTCTGTAGTCAGATGTGGAAAATCCTCATTCATTGTTGAAGATAAACCTCTGGGAGAAAACAAAGACCTTTTGCCTGTTCGTGAAAAAGAAACATTCCAACCATTGTTGTGTTTTGCCAAGTAATTGCAATGTCTTGATGATCTTAATCCCCTTTCACATGTGAACCTCACACTCATTGATCATTAATGTACCTTAAAACCACCAAACCACTGCATGCAGCTACTAGTCCCTGACTTGAAGTTTGTTTCAGTTGTTAATGATGCTCTAAGTGAACATCAACGACTTATAATTTAATAAATTAGAATGTTATTGTGAAGTTTATTTATTTAACTAAATCAATCTACAAAGTGAAATCTGATGTTTTTAAGACTTTTCCAGCTAATGAACGTTATTACATCAGACCAACAAGAAACTGATTTCAACTAAGAAATGTGGGTTTAGTGAAACGAGTTTAAAAAAGGTACGAGGCTGCCGTCCTGCAACTTTCCCATGATGTGTTCCAGGTCCAACATCTTGACTCAAACGGCTAAATGACCTCCTCCTCCTCCTCCTCCTCCTCCTCCTCCTCCTCCTCCTCCTCCTCCTCCTCCTCCTCCTCCTCCTCCTCCTCCTCCTCCTCCTCGTAGGAGGCGACGGTTCGAGTTTGTCCTGGAATCGGTGGGTCGGCGGTTCTGGCCCGCGCTTCGTCCGCCTCCATCATTGGGACGAAAGACTTCAGACGCTGCACACACTGCAAAAACACAAAACCTTATTTTTTTTTCCCCGTTTAGTTTCTAGTGCAAATCTATTGGTACAACTTGAATTAAGACAAACCTGACTTTTTCAGAAAGATAGAGGCGCTTGTTTTAACCCATTTAATCCCCAAATTTTTTCCAGACATGAAAACATTCAAATCAGACGTCATTTATAGCCCTTTGAACTAACCAAAAGTGGGAAAAATATATGAAAAAGTGTGATTTATGATTGGCCACAATTGTGACCGGTGGGATAATACAGTGTTCTTACTAAAATGAGCTAAAAGTGCCAAATAGAAAAGATCATAAAAGGTGAACATTGTTTCTTTATTTGAATATATCTTGTCACAGCATAACTTTAGTGCAACATTTTCTCTGTAAAGTACAAATTTGACTATCTGTATATTCTAAACCAAGGTAAATTTGAGTGTTTATGCATAGTTATACTGAGCTTCAGTCAGTTGTAGTGTTATGTTATCACATTAACATATACCATAAAGATAACTTCTCTAGTAGAGGCCATCATTTATATTATTGAAAAGCACTCACTGTGCAATAAAGCCTGGAATTTCTCCCAGGCCAGAGCGACGCAAGAGCAACATCTCTGGAAACGAGTCTTGCTTTGACTGACCAGCAGGCGTCTTGGTCACATCTTGAAGAGAAGAGTCCATCTGAGATCTATTTCCACGACTTCGTGCCAAACCTTTGCATAATGTAACGAGTGTCTGTGTGGCTCTTTCTCCTCTTTGTTTCTACTGTGAAAACATTACAAAATACATTAGCACTAAAAGAGAGATGAAGTAGTGGAGATAACATTTTAAAAATCCAACTTTTTCCCTTTAATGTTTTATTTTTAATCACTCTCTCAAAATGGCTGAACTCTAACACATTATACGCAGGTATTCCACTTCAGCTAGTGCATCTCTGTTGTCCCTCACCTTGGCTCGCTCTCTGTCTATGTCTATCTATGCAGATAAGGATGATTATTCTGTCTGTCCCGTTTTCACATTGATGGAGACTAAAAGTCTTTCTGTCTCTGCTGAAAGCAGAACAGAAGATCTGCTTGAGGAGAACTCCCTGCATGGTAAAAACCCTTTTTTTCCCCCCCCGTTCCAGCTTGCTTCATAGAAAGACCTCCACTATTCTCTTTGTCTATTTCTCAAAATGCTCGACTCATTGTCTCTGACTTCTTTCAGATAATCTCATTTGGACTTCCTCTCTTGATTTTCAAGCCTCTCCTCTCTCTCGGCATATTTCTCTGCCTCTCTCCCATGGCTCCTTCTTTCTTTTCCTTTCTTGCTCACTTCCACTAAATGCACACAGTATTGATGTTTTTCCCCTCCATCATGGCCCCTGTGATGCCTTTCCTCCTTTTAGCTTCCTCCCTCTTTGTCTCCCACCTTTTATTTGTCAAAGGTTCTCTCCAGTGTTTTCTCCCCAGGTACATGCTGTCTCGTGCACACTGATGTACCGGGGCTTTAAGGAGCTTTTCGGGGGCTAATACTGATTTCGGCCCCAACACTGCTGATGACCAGAATGCCAACAGCATAAGAGAGAATGATGTGGTGTCTAAAAGAATAATGTTATTCCACAAAGCATGACATGCTAACTTTGTAAAAATACTTTGAATGTACTGTATATTCTGTCTTAGTGGTGGGCGAAGCAAACTAAATGTTAGTTACGCTAACGCTAAAGCGCTACCTAGACACATTAGTTCTGTTGGTGCTATGTTGGAAAGTTCAGGGCAAAGTTCATCATTCCAACCCAATACTGCTGAGCATTGCTAACTCTGTGGTTGCTAACTCTGTTTTTGCCTAATGGACCACAGTAGGGCTTTGGTCAGAAAGCAGGCGGTACATCGGTAGATTTTAAACTGTTTACTGCAGAACTACAGCCTGGAGCTTTGGAGCAAACTCTCTAAAGGCCTGTGAAACAACTCTCCTGGTATAACAAACTGTTTTTTAGACATTCTTTATCAAACTAGCAGGGCAGTTTCAAATATGGATTTGATTGGGGATGTCCCGATCCATTCCAAGAGCTGCTTCGAATGCTGCACATTGATTTGTAGCTCAGTGCTTGAGCCACGTTGGCCCAGAGACAAACAGAGAAACGTCTCATCCCTGATATGAACGCTGCCTGCTACTTTTCCCGTGGAGAATTTCCACCGCACTGAGTACTGGAGTCCATCAAGGTTGTGTACTCAGTCCATTGTTGTTTACGCAGCTAACATGGGACATGTGCATCCACACATGGAAACCTGATCATAAAATGTGCAGGTGACACCACAGTAGGGTTCGTTATGGGAACGATGAAATGAAGCAGCCAGATGTCAGATGTAGAAACAGTAATCTGGTTCTCATCTTGAGCAAAACAAAGAAGTCGACTGTGCAGTGCAGGGAGAGGACGGCATCAAACTACCTGACGTCCTGATCTCTGATGACTCCACTGAAAGAGCACCGTGAAGCTGGCCCACCGGACTGGACCGTCTACAGAACTGTGGCTGATACTCCAGTTCTGCGTCTCACGACAGAACTCCAAACGAGGCGATTAAATTCAGCTCAGGCCAGTTTTAAAGAAATAAAAGGCTGATGATCTGCTGTGATACTAAACGTTTCTTCTATTCCGTGCAGCAAAACCATCATAAACCTGAAAGTTAATGATGAGAAAAAAAGAGCTTTAAATTGCAGAAGTGTTTCTTTCTTTTTCTCTAAACTGTTTCTCTATTTTCTTCACTTTGCCTATGGATCCCACTTTCCTTCAGTTCTGCCTTATTACATCCCATGGCTGGAGTGAGGTTCCCTGTGGTGCGTCTAGATTACCGTGTGCAGCTTCAACTAGGGATAAGCTTTCAGTTTTGATAGACATGTCTCAATGCCAGGAATGAGACTTCATCAAGACAAACGTGCATACAGGAGATGTGAGTTTGTAATATTCCTTGCACTTCTGCACAAGCTTTCGCCGGCATCTCATGGCCGCTCGCTTACATCACATCAACATTTCAAACCATTCGAATCGCGCTTGCACCCTTTGTGAAAAAGAGCTTCAAGTCTTGAACTGTGCCATTCATCTTTTGCATCATGTAAACCAAAATACGGCGAAAGAAAAACAACAAATCCAGTTGAATTTCATACAAAGAGCTTCAACGTCTTTCATTAAACACCAAATAAATAATTTTCGCTTGTCGCCGGTGAGATTTACTAACCTCTAATGTTGAAAGTAAGTCCATCATCAAGGCACAAATATTTACTTCTTCTCCAATTAGTTTCCAAGTCCCAGTTTCCAGCTACACCCTCCTGTCCAAACAGAACCTTTTCTGGCACCAAGGAGCCAAACGGTGCTGGCCAGACGCCAAACTCTAAACTTCAAAGAATCACTTTAAATGTGAAAGAATAATCTGAATACAGTAAGTACAGTACTAATGGGGCCGTTTCTCCCTCTGGCGTAAGCTGAGCATTTTTACCTCATCTTAGATGTGGGTCTCAATGTTTTATTTATGTTCTCTGACGCATAAAAACATAAAAAATAAAATAAAATTGAAAAAGGATCAAATGTTAGGAATGTTAAAGGTCTGAGAAAGTGGGATTCATATTTTATATGTGGAAACTCCAGTTATGGTGAAGTCAAAGAACTCATTTTATTTGATACCCAGTGACATTGGTTACGTTTTGGACATTAAAGTCATTGAATGTGATTGATGTTTGTTGTTAGACTCAATGCAACCGTCCATGTGTCAGTGTAACATACCAACAGAGGCAGTTTTCGATGAGGGCAACATGGGCAGCTGCCTATGGAGGCAATAGGAAGGGGGTCCGTTGAGGGCAATTTAAAGAAAAATGTATGTTTGCCTCTCAGCTGCATCCTGAATTGCATCTTTTTGCATGTGCCAGTCGGTGCTGGATCCGTGTACAGTGAAAGCAGCACAGCACGTTTTTCTCTACCTCACATCTGAAAGGATTTTCTTGATGTTGATCATTTTTCAGGAAGCGTGGTGTGTCTATAGAACTAAACGGGCATCGGGTGAAGTGCAAGTTGACATGAGCGGGTCCCTAACGTGAGTTTTAGCAAGCTTTCTCTGGACATTTATGTTGTGAAGGCAGTAATAGAGAGGAGAAAATGTAAAGCTAACGGGGAACGGCCTGGCTGACAGACCCACTGAGTCAGGATCTGCTTGTTTACAGCTAAAAACGGTTCCACACACCCAGAGCAGTTTAGTGGTGTTTATGTGGAGCAGAAGCTGTGGAATAATAATAATAATATTATTATTATTATTATTATTATTATTATTATTATTATTATTATTATAATAATAATAATAATAATAATAATAATAATAATAATAATAATAATAATAATAATAATAATTATTATTATTATTGTTATTATTATTATTATTATAATAACATGCAAAGGTTTTCTAATGAAGGGTAAATAGTTGATTTGAGAAATTTTGCGTCACAAAGTCACAAACAGTTGTTGAATTGTGTTTGCTGGCCTGTGACTGGCTCTGATTTCCATGAACTTGTTTTGTTGTCAGTAAAGTCCAGTTTCATTTGGAGTCAGTCTGAATATTAAAGGCCACTTTGGTTCAGTAGTGGCTCCTTTAGGAAAGTTTCTGCCTCTTATCAGTGGTAGAAACGATCATATGCTGAAGCCACCCAGCTTGGTTTTTGCCTTCCTGCATGATTCCATTTGATTCTCACTTCCTTTCAGTTCTCTGTTTGGAATTCCTCACATTGAGCTGGATTTCTCTGTGAACAAAGACGGCGCTTTTCTGCGCTGTTTTAGAATCGCAGTCTGCCTGTAGTGGCACCAGAGGAAGTGATTGAAGACAGTCGGTACATGTTGGCTGTACAAATACTGAGCAACTTAAGTTGGACCCAGACGAATGCTAAAGACATTTTATTGCTGGCGAAGATAACGCGGTTTTACACTGAATGGGATTATTTACAGCACACACAGTTTCCGGTAAGCTTGATAGGTCAAACCTTAACGTTTTGTTAAAATTGGATCCAGTCGTTTAAAACAAGCAAATATTTCTCAGTAGTCAACGATCCAGACCTTCTGCACAAAGTGAAGCATAGAACAAAAAAAGGAACGATTTTTACAAGACTAGAAGTTACCTTAAGTATAACAAAAGAACTCCAAGAAATGTTCATTTTTCTCTGAACAAATATGAACAGAACGTTTAAGTATCCATCCATCCATCCATCCATTATCTGTTCACCCTTGTCCCTCGTGGGGTCGGGAGGTTCTGGTGTCTATCTCCAGCTAACGTTCTGGGCGAGAGGCGGGGTCACCCTGGACAGGTCACCCGTCTGTCTCAGGACAACACAGAGACAGACACGACAAACAACTATACACGCACGCACGCACGCACGCACGCACGCACGCACGCACGCACGCACGCACGCACGCACGCACGCACCACGCACCTATGGAGAATTTAGACACCATTTAACTAAACAGTCATGTTTTTGGACGCTTAACTATATCTGAATATTTTGGTGCATTATGTTTTAAAGATCACCAGTTTGTTTTGATTGATTGAAAGCCATAATTTAAACAATCATTTATCATAGTAAGAGCCTGTTTTGTTCTGTAAAGAGTTTTTGTCAGATCTGCAGTAGCTTTGACAGCTGGCTTAGAAAATCATAAAACAGGCTTAGTGTACAGTTCTCCAGATGGAAGCACTCGCCCTCCATATCAGCATGAAAGCTCCCCGTCTTTCCAGACCAAATCCTATTGGATGTTGAGGATTCAATTACAAACTGTCAAAAAATTTTACAATTTTTTAATTTTTTTTAATTTTTTTATACCTTTCTGTTCTAAGTCATCCAGATCAAGACCAGTTAACTGAAGTTAAACATGGAAGATACACATTTCTACATTAAGCATTAAGCCAAGGCTTCCTCTTTAACACTTCTTTGCTGAAATTAGGGAACGCTTGTTCCTTTCTTGTCAAACATCATTAGTTGAATTGGACATTTACTCCCAGCTTCATGACCCTGAAATCTTTGCAGAAATCATTCTAAGCCAGTTTTCTATGAAACAAGTATTTAGTGGCAGTAAATCAAGTAAATGCTCCATGTTTCCAGCGATACATGACATTTGATAATTTTATTGGTATTTATAGATTTACCTTTTCCAAAAGGAGACGCTCTCACTCAGAGGCAACCTTGGCCCTGTTCGCTTGGACTGTAAAAAGCAGCCGTAATAGAGAGCCATGCACCATGACAAGCTGTATTTTACATTAACAAGCACATCTTTCTACGAGCCGTTCTGGGGAGTCGGGTGGTGAGGGGGGGTTCTGCCTGTATCACAACCCATCCAGTCAGCAGTTGCTCACCTCATAGCATGTCGTATCTGAGCAGAGGGGATATTTAGGGAGCAAATATCGAGAGAGATAAACGATGGGTGGCAGGGAGGACACATGAATGGAAAAAAGATGTAAAAAGAGAAGGCTCATGTGTAAAAGAGGTCATAAAGAGCGAAGAGGTTGGTTTCAGTGTGTTTAAGAGCTTGGCCGAGGAGCGGATACGGCAACTGCAACTGTGGTTTCTGGGGAATCGATGTGAGTGTGATGGGGGGAGGAGGGGAAAGGATTCAAGGTATTTTTCTGGCAGTTGATGGACAGCTTAATGCCCGGCTTGTAAAAACAGCGGCGCAAAATGTTCCTCGTGCTAAAGGACAGCGGAGGTCACACACACTCAAACGCGCACACACACACAGAGATGCATGCAAGCACATGCACAATAAAAGTGAAGTGCAGAGTTGTAGTTTTATTTATTAGAGATCCCGGGGTGTAGGTGAACAGTCACTGGGTGGCAGGGTGGTTCAACAGCAAGAGGATATTTTCTTAACATTTCCCCTCATTACAGTGACCCCCCCTCCCACTCAACCTTCATAATTAATCAGGTTTTCAACATGGCCCTCAGTGGGATGGGGAACCAGTTATGACCCCCACACTGGTGGCCACATTGCCTCAGTCGGGCCTTGCTGAAACTTATATTGCGATGTTTCCGCATGTCATAATAATCAGTGCATACATGATCGCCTTGGTTGTAATTCTTCCAAAATGAAGGGACTTTTTTTTAACTTATACCAACATAAAACTTTGTACAGTATAACCTTACATATCATCCCTGCTTCAACTGTCTACCATTTCTACTCCAGGTAGTCTATTAACACTATTACGGTAGTCTATTAACATTATTACGGTAGTCTATTAACATTATTACGGTAGTCTATCAACACTATTACAGTAGTCTATTAACATTATTACGGTAGTCTATTAACAGTATTACGGTAGTCTATTAACAGTATTATGGTAGTCTATTAACAGTATTACGGTAGTCTATTAACAGTATTAAGGTAGTCTATTAACACTACAGTTCTGCCAAGTGAACCAGCTGGTTACATTTATGTCAGGAAGAACCATAAATATTTGTACTATCTCAGTATTCACATCAATGATGTGGATACTATTTCATATTACCCTTTCGAAGCTGCCATATCTTAACAAATGTTGCTCCCTCATTGCCTTTCAGAGCATTTTAAGGTGTTTCCTGGCAGTCCGGTAGACTCGGTTCAATGGGGGAAAATAGATGCAACATCTGTAACATTTTCAGCTGCTGCAGTTCACTTTCACACTTCACCATCAAACAGACCAAACCCTTTGAAAACCTGTTTGTCTCCTCACCTGTGGGGGCGCTGCACTCAGATCCACTGAAAGGAACGACACAAAAACGACACTGAGCGCAACTTCCTTCTTCAGGAAATACAAACAGGCGTGGAGTAGCATCAGGTTTTAGCAGTTGTAGGATTTCCCTCAGGTTTCAGTAGAAACACAGCTTGTGATTCTGCAAGTCTTCAGTGATGGATGGACAGACGGACAGACGGGTGGATCCTGTTCAGACAGCTGCGTCCTGAGGTCACCACCAGTTGTTTGTGAGGGATGGAAGACAAAAAGTCGTCACAAAGGTCAACTTGGAGTTTGCTCAGCCCTACTGGGACATTTCCTAGAGTTGAGTTCGTTGAGCAGATGAGACTCTGATAAGACTGAGATCTTTGGGAGCAAACAGTTCATATGTCTTTAGTGTGAAATAAAGCATGAATAAAAGCATTTCATGCCCACTCTGAAGTATGGTGGAGGATCTGTGATGCTGTGGGTCCGTTTCTCTTCAAAATTCCCTCACAACACTTCATGGCACTTTTAAATGGGAGAATTATGCAAAATCAACTTTATGCTTTATAGTGAGATGTATATTTTTTTTCCTCATCAAAAACATATCTGGAGTTTTGCTTTCATTCTTTCCTGCATCTTTGTGGAATTTTTGAATCTCCCGTGGCAACCATTCCGCTGTGCCTAAACGAGCTTCCCTCCCGTCTTTAAACCGAGCGCCTGCAGAGTATTGATTTCAGCCCATTTCTTCAGCTCTGTGTTCGGCCTCCAGCTCTTTGCTACACCATTGGTCCTGTTGTGTGTACAACTGGATTTTACAATACAACATAAGACCTACATTGGTCCAAAGCACAAATTAAGCATTTTATATACGAGGGTCAGTGGCAGAAAGTCTTTCTCATAACTTTAAGCGGTCAGTTTCAGTCTCATGTGATGGTTGGACTCAGCCGCTATTCTGGAGCTTCCATCACATAACAGGGATGCTGCACTAAGGGGAACCGATGATCCCATTGTCTCTAACTGTTACATTTCATCGAGATATATTCTGGTGACAATATGTATGTTAAATTGAAAACCATTGATTTAAAATCAAATTGATGTGTGTAGTCGGTATTAAAGCCTATTCCAACCGTCTCTGATTGAATTGTAGCCATAATGAATTGAACTGCATGTTAATACGTGAGCGGCAAAAGGTCACTGGACGTCTTTTCTCAGTGGCATCAGTGTGTCAATCAAATCTAAAGTACATTGGATGTCAAACAGCTTTAGCGACGTGGGCAACTGTAAAGTAGAGTCGTGTTCTGATCCTTTCACGTTCTGATCCTGAACTAAGGTACTTTCACAGCCAGCGGTTCTTCCGGGCTGAAATGAGGCGGTTTAGGTGCCATCCAGGGGCCTCCGGTTGGGGGGACCCGGGCATGCCCGACTGGGAACACACTCAGAACTCACTGGAGGGACAGGGAGTTCTTTTCCCACCAGTGAGTATTGCATTCCTCCCAGAAGAGCTGGAGAGTGTCTGGGTGTCCTTACTTTAACTGTTCCCCACAAGTCAAACTTACATAAGCTGAATATAATGAACAGATGAGTGGACCAACGCCGTATGAATGTCTGGTTGGATGTAGCTCTGATGTAAAGGGCTGTGAGTGGCTTTACTAGAGCTACACTAGAAAAGTCTGCTTGGTGTCGACCTCTGCAGGTCAGTGGGCACCAGGTGAACTACACCCTGAACAGGTCACCAGTCCAGTGAAGTTCTCATCCAAATCTGCAAACCCTGAAAATCAAAATCTGAATCCACTCCTTCTGCTTTCCACTGCAGTCATGTTACCTGGATCCTTCAACAACTCCATGAACACGCAGAACTAAACACACACTGAGTCGAGGTTTGCTCTGGAAACACTTGATCTGCATTTACTGTTGTCACCGGCAACCCTAACCCTACACCTCGATAAGTTGATGCTGGTAATATTTAACAATTGTCCCAAGCTATCTCACAATCTCTCCCTCCAGACACCCTCCCGCCCTCAGCCCCTCCGTCCATGCCACATTTACTCATAATGAGGAGCCGTCACTCAAACTGCCTCCAGCTGCACTTATTGCAACACCGGCGAGGTTCTGGGACAAGCTTGCTCAGCTGGGATTAATGTCTTAGTTGCATTTGTTGAAACAGAGTTTTGAGCAATACAGTGGACTAATCTAGGGGAAAGAGTTCCAGACAAAGGCCGCCTGCTGCAAACTCTCTGGATGAGCCGTACGAAGCGGAGCTTGTGAATTGAAATGCATGCATTATGCATAATGAACAGAGGCCAGAGGAGAAACACAGAGACAGAGAGGAGACATCTTGTCATCACTAAAGGAGAGCGATGAAAAGATGGACAAAGGAGATGTCCCAAGAGACTATGCTCTCATTCTGCATGGCTGCCTATTGGTCACCATGGAAACTATGAGTGTGTGTGTGTGTGCGCACGCGTGTGCGTGGATGTGTGTGTGAGCTGCAGACCAACATCACACTGTGTGTGCCATTATGAAGAAGAATCATAATATGGAGGTGCTAAATGAAGGGCCTCCCACTATGTTTGCAAGAATTTGTTCATAGAGCGCTACGGTCACAAGTCACGCCACACACACCTGAGACTGTGTGTGTGTGTGTGTGTGTGTGTGTGTGTGTGTGTGTGTGTGTGTGTGTGTTTGGACAGGGAGAGATCTTATCTTTTTTAAAACAGAGCCCTCGGCTGATGACTGATCTGCTGCATGGCGTGATTGATGAGGGACGGAATGATGAACACTTGATGAGATGAAAGAGTGAAGAGCCATCGACGTGCAAACACAGGCATGGGCACACACTCATCTACACGTGCACACACACACACACACACACACACACACACACACACACACACACACACACACACACACACACACACACACACACACACACACACACACACACACACACACACACACCCAGGGACTTTGCTTACCAGAAAGACCCAGCCTATGTGAATGCATACTTGAACACAAACTTGAAGAAACAAAAGGCACTTTCTGAGATCCCACCTAGGTAGATGAAGGGACGTCTCAGCTGGAACGTGTCTTCCAAGCTTACTGGAGTGTGACATGAAAAGCACGGTGAAGGCTGCCGCTTCTGTAGCCACAGATTTTGCCGAGGTGGAGTTTGCTCCAGTAGTTTTCATGACGCTGTAGGAGAGGAGGCCCGGGTGACGTTGGCCCCAACAATTTCCTCAAATACGACAAAATTGGTCTCAAGCGTTTGTGCGGTAAAGATTTTTGGTTTGTGCCTCCATGATTTTAAAGATGTTGATGAAAACTTTCCCAGACGTCATCATCGACACCTTCGAAGCAAAAGCAGCACAAATGAAAGTTTTTTGCTGCGCAAACCAGCACAAATGTAGCAGAGCTGATCGTTTGGTTTTGTAAATGAAAGGTGGGGCAGTGGCTGGCTGACGGCTGATGACCTTTAATGACCACTGCACAGAAGCAACACAAATGTAAAACCACTCATATTGGAATAGTTCATATCAGAGAGTTATGACTGTAACAGTCTGCAGGTCCTGTGTGGTCTGGGCTCAGAGAATGAAATGAAACATATTCAGATCCATGTAAACATGTAAATACACACAAAAAGACAAAGTCTTTTGCTTTCTGCCACATGCTCACGCTTTTCTTTCAACACACACACACACACACACACACACACACACACACACACACACACACACACACACACACACACACACACACACACACACACACACACACACACACACACAGAGCGCTGGCACCTGGGGAGAGCGCCCTCACTGTTCCGTGCTGCGCCAACATGTGGGAGCTGTTACAGTAAGGAAGCTCTGCCAACACCTCTCTGGGCACAGCAAACAGCTGCCAGACACACACACACACACACACACACACACACACACACACACACACACACACACACACACACACACACACACACACACACACACACACAATCCTAAAAACCTGCACTCTTGTTCACCCACCTATGTCCCACTTTAACTGCCGCAAAATCTCTGCGTATTTTCTGCACACACAGATAATTCACACATAATCCTCCACCTCCTCTTCTGCCTGCTTTTTGTCATGCAAGTAAACACACACGCAAACACACACACGCACACATTTGCTGAGTCAATTCTGCTAAAAAAAAAAAAAAATGTTCAAAAACCCAAAATGTAAGTAGGATTCCCCGCCTGTCTGCATCTGAGCTGATATATAGGAATCTTAAGCGATCCATTGATTTTCTCCGGTTGGTTCTGGTGGCAGCGCTCTGCTCGCTCAGCGTGCCGTCTTAATCTCTCAGGACGGCTGCCAGTTGATGAATTGTCAGTCATCGAGACAGAAGGAGTGCAGGTTTCAGCTTTGGGGACGGCAAGCCGGAGAAGTGACACAGAGAGCGTCCCTCTGACGGCGGCGCGTTGAGGCGTCTCCGTCTGCGCGGCTCCTGCATTGTTATTTAGATGAGCAGTCGCTCCTCTGGGGTTCATTTCTATTCACAAATGACAAGGTTTACCAATTAGAGCCTAAATTGTTTATTAATTTCCTGCCATTTATCGCCATGGTAACCGTGCCTTTGCATTAGCCGCGTTCAATGGGGGGGCTGTGATTATTATTAGCTCAAATCGTCTTGTGGTTTTGCAGGAACTGCAGAGGTGGTCTGTGTTTTTAATCCTGAACTGTGGAGCTGATAGAAGAAAAAACAGCAGACCTCATCATGTTCTCTGTTTGACAGACTCAGAAAACTACAAATGTATTTAGTTCTGCTGATAAAGCGTTTGTCCTTGTTTGGGTTTTGTGCACATTTCTTTACGCCTCTGATTTCTCCCAGATATTTAGAGAATTTAAAATAAAGAAATAAACTGCTGTTTCATTACTGGCACTGCTGTCACGTTTTGACAGCCTGACAGAGCGCCATGTTTCAGGGGCGTCAAACTCACTTTCATTTTGGGCCAAATCCAAAATCTGGACGTTCTTAAAGGGCCAGTTGTGCCAGAATGTATTGATGTAATTTTGAGTCCAGAGGGCCACATGAAAAGCTACGGCGGGCCAGATGTGGCCCTCACGCCTTGAGTTTTGACACACGTTCCATATTTTGAAAGATTTCCAGATTATTTCTAAAACTCAAAACTACGTTCATGTGATTCATCTGAAGGGTCTCTGATCCACAGTAGACCCTGCAGAAATGAAAACAGGTTCATTTATTTCTGTAATTTCACAGAAATATTAGATATTAGAAAACTAGATTCAGTACAATACATTGAATGAGTGATAGATTTCAATTACATATTTTCAATAATTAGTTGGTGTTTTTTCCCCCTAAGATTGAAATATTTCATAAAACCAACAAAAACATCCATGCAGACCTATCAGCCTCCATGTGCTGCTCAGTGCATGAACAGCGCATGGACGTGTTTCTTTTGCAAGAATTACATTGATTAATCCCATAATGTTCAATGTTTCCTTTTTTATTCTGCAGCTCTTTCATGGACCGGGTCAGAGCAGGCAGGTATAGAACACCTTGCTGCAGGTCAGTCTGTCCGTCCGTCTCTTCACGTGACGTCTAGAGACAGACAGGACGGAGGGAGCTGCAGCGTCTTCAGACGAACATGTAGAAGCATGAAGGATCCACGGTGAAGTGGAATACAACACATTTGAGGTGTGACCGGTCGAAGGAGGACGCTGAGCTCAACTCATTAAACAACGTGTTGGTTTTCTCTGCACAGATGTGCTTCAACTCGCTCACGATGAAGCTCAGGTGATCATCTTCACCTGACGACGAAGCGGCCGTGCAGGAATTAATGCATCAGTGCAGCGTGACACGGAGACAGTTAGCCAGTGAGCAGAGGGGCCGAAAACACCGACACCCTCTACTGAAGGACAGATGAGTGTTTGAAAATAATATTCTAGTAAAACCAGACATTCAAGCTGAACTGCTTTACTCACGAAACATTTACAAAGCACAAGTTTCGAAATGTACTTGAGTCCACAGTGTTCTGCTTGTGGGGAGTTAGAGACACTGGAAGACTTTTGAGGTGAGGTGAATATTTCTACCTGAAGTATAAAGTTTAGCTGTACGTACCTTTCTGCAGCTAGCTGCTGGAAAAGAGGGAAAAAGTATTTTGTTGTTACCATTCTTATTGGTTGTGCAGAAGGCTCCACTTCTGCTTTTCAAAGATGTACGACTGCATCCTTTCGCAGCCTTTTTCTCAGTCGGATGTAAACATTGAGTGGAGGAGGGGGGGGAGGCGTGGCCAGCAGCAGCCTACTGTGACTTAAAGAGACAGAGCTCATTCTCAAAGGAACTCAAAAAGGCAGAGCTGGGATTTTATTATCTACAATTATTTTGTACAAAAAATACAAAGAGCATGTCTTGTGCAACTCATAGACCCATCCTAATCCACTCAAGGAAGCATCATAGGTCACCTTATGGACAGACGGACAGTGTGAGAAAAATGAAAAGTAAAAGCAATGAAACACAATACATTTGCCTATTCATACCACACTTTTTATTTGGGTTCATATTTAACTTGGTGAAGTGATAAATCCTCAAACACTGTCGCAGCGTTCAGGTGTCACTTTAATTTACTGTACATATTAAATCGACATCAGTGTAACGTTACAGGCATTTTGATGACCCCCGCAGTGGGCTGACAGCACTTCAAGAGGAAACATCATACAGGCCTGGGTTGTGTGCGTGTGTGTGCGTGTGTGTGTGTGTGTGTGGTGTATTTGCAGCAGTGGTTTATTTCTGATACTCTGCAGATATCCTCCGTCTTCCTGTCGCTGAGGTAGAGCTGACGAGCCTGGCAACCGACTCTGTTAATTTCAGCCTGCATCAAGATCAGATCAGGAATATCACACTCACAGGATCCACACACAGCTGCTATCAGGTGTCTGTGGCTGAGGTTGCTGTGTCCACCAAGACTTTTACAGGATGTTTGACCTACTCTGACTGCCGGTCCAGTTAGCCAGCGGGCCACCGCGGACCTTCTACTATTCCAAATATCAGATACCAGCAATAGCTGCTGCAGGAGCTGTTCAGCAGAAAGAAGAGCAATTAGATGTATCTCATCTCTCGCTCTCATATATATATATATATATATATATATATATATATATATATATATATATATATATATATATATATATATATATATATATATATATATATATGCGTGTATGAGCTTCTCTAGCTCTTGTTGAGACATTAGTCCTTTAATTCTTGAAATGTTCTTCAGGTGGTAGAAGGCTGACTTTGTAACTTTCTTTATGTAGCTCTGAAGTTTCAGGTCAGAGGTCATCCCTCCTCCCAGATTTCAGCCTGATCACTGGTTTCTGTCTGTAATGACTGAAGCTGCGCGTTGACTCTAGTTCAAGATAATGACTTTGATTTAGTTTCTCTTGAGTTTACGGCACATCCACACATGTTGTGATGTAGAGATGTATCGTCTTATAATTTGTCACAACCTGAGCCAGCTGGAGCATGTAAACATAAAACAGAAGCGGCCCAAGGACTGAACCTTGGGGTTCGCCACATGTGACTCCTGTCCACTCTGAAGAGAAGTTACCTAAGAAATCTCAGTTGGGCGTTTCAAGACACCAGTGATCCCAAACTCTAATTAAACCCTAAAACTATAAGCTTTTGGAATAACTTGAACATCAACCTTATTAAAAATGTATGATGTTTGCTGGCTCAGCTATCCAGTCAGACCCTGTTCTGATCTGAAGGACTGGTTTCTGTTTGGTCTGGTTCAGAGTTCTGTGTCACTCATGGTTTATTTCACATTGTCGAAGAATCTTGTATTTCCTCGTGTTCTGGGCTGTCAGGGTTTGTGGTTTTATGTTTTCTTGTAAAGTTTATCCTCCGTAATCTCTGGGTTCTTTATTTTAGACGTGATTTTCCCTTGATGCCTTCGTTCTCAACTGTTCATCATCCACCATTTAGACTCACCTGCTCTGCAATTCAGTCATCAATCTCCCAGGATTTATGTCTGTCTGTTCTGTCTCTCCTCCGTCTTCCTCATGCCTTGCCGGTTTGCTCGTTGTCCGTTTCCCTTCATGTAACCTCCAGTTTTTCTACGTTTGCATATTCCATAAAGTCATCAACTCAGAATGATCTGCCTGGGTTTGGGGCCCAAACCGCACAGCAGGATTATGCTTCTGATGAGGTGAAAAGCCACGCCCGAAAGTTCTGCTCAACTGGAAAAGTTGGGGGGGGGGGAACACATTATGCATTCCCCTTATCTTCTCATGGTAGAAGAGAGAAATATAGATGTCAGAAAATTTCCTTTGAACTCTTTGTGTAACAAACGAGAAAGAGAAACAAGTCATAAAACTAGCGGGATGAGGTGAGAGGGGGGAAGAAAAAGAAAAACTGAAACATTTGTGGATGCTGTAATGTGGAGAACATGCGCATGACTTCCACTCTGCCAAGAATTCCTGATTTATGTGAGTGTACCATCTGTCGCCGTGGAATATGTTGTACAACTGGAATGGAGTCCGATTGGCTGCAGGACGTTTACAGTGTCTCTGCCTTACGGTCCGGCGGCGGCAGTGAGCCTCGCTGCGGCTCATGTGAGCGATGGATGAGGTGATGCGGACGGGACCGCTGATCTCCTTACCCCCATGCTGACCCGAATACATCCTGGCACACACACACACACACACACACACACACACACACACACACACACACACACACACACACACACACACACACACACACACACACACACACACACACACACACACACATACGTACACACCTCGCTGCAGCTGACAGCCATCCATTCACTTCCCTGACATGCTCAGACTATATCTAAATGGAGGGCTTTCTCATGATTGGAGCCCCCCCCCCCCCTCTCTCTGAGGCACAGCTCTGCATACACAGTTATGCTTCCATTCCTCCTTTAGCGCTTCGGTTTAAACCGTTTATCTTTTCACCCCCTTAAAGTTCCTCAGCTTCTCTTCTGAAGCATTTCATAAAACAAAACAAAAAACCCTCTCAAATGGAGTCCCCAGCCCCTCCTGCAAAAAAAATATACAATAAAAGCTGCCACACCTTCCTGCGACACCTTGACCCTTCACACACACACACACACACACACACACACACACACACGCACTCACACACCTACACACACACCACACACACACACACACACACACACACACACACACACGCACGCATACACACACACAAATCAGTGAGCAGCATATTTGCTCTTACAACTTGAAAGCCTCTCTCATTAACCCAGAAGACCCCCCCCACCCCCACCCTTTCACCCCCCAGCCGACCATTGTGCCCATATCTCCTGCAGCATTCTGGGTGAAGTAGTTTAACAATGTCAACCAGATAAGCCCAATGCAAACCTGCTGATAAGGAGCCAAAAGACCACACTAAATGTCTGTGTGTTTTCAAGGCGTGGGCTGATTGAGGAGCCAATGAGGAGGATGTAAAAGACCAACAGGGAGCAGAATGGGGGCGTGTGTGTGTGTGTGTGTGTGTGTGTGCGTGTGTGTGTGTGCGTGCGAGCGTGTGTGTGTGTGCGTGCGAGCGTGTGTGTTAGCAGCGCTGCTTCATATCTTTGCAATAACAAACTGCCAAACGGCTAAAAGAGAACTGAACAAAGAGGTTGTAATTGAGTAAATGAATAATAAGTAAATGTTTGTAAGGTCTTAATTTATGACCCTGTTCTGTTGGTCAGGCGCTTTTTTCTGAACCGACAAGTAAAAGCTGAGCCAGTCGAGGGCAAAAAGGCAAACGTTTGAAGGAGGCACCGCCACTAAAAATGAGGTAAAGTTTACGTTGACACGGCAACGCAGCGTGTCAGCTTCCTTCGAGCCGTGCCAGGAGTCAACCCGGTTGTTCCAGGTCAAAGGTAAATGCCCCTTAGATGATTGCTATGATCACACCGAAGGCTGCAGTTACAGTACGATAAGAAGGTGTGAATATGTTGCAGGAAGTCTCAAGTAACGCAGTAAAAAGTGAACACTTTGTCCTGGAAGATCAACACTCTGGAGGCCATAATCCCGGCTGGTCCACAGGCTGAAACTGACTCACCTATTGCAGCACGCTGTCTGATGAACATGTGGGAGCGGCACACACACTCAAGGGGTCGTCACTCTCCAGTCTCCAAGGGCCGATGAGCTCCTGACAACTCCTGGTCGTGTCCTCCACAAATCCTTTACTTATTTGTCACAAGCCATGTGTAGCCCCTTTTTTGGCCTATGTGGGAAACGCTCTGTATGCTGGGGAACATGGTGGTGGCAGCATCATGCCGTGGGGATACTTGTATTAACATAAAATTACACACAGGGAGAAACTATGTGTCATTTTATTTCATTTGGATTTTCTTTAGGGGTAATGATGCCTCAAAAGACAGCAAACTGATTGAGACGTGTTCTAACGATGACATGCGTCAAAGTTACAGGGGCTTGAATACTTTCAGTGCTGCCCACAGTCAGTGTGTGAAAGCTGTGAGCGCAGCCTGAAAGCTGATACCCCCCCCCCCCACCCCAACCCCCCCCCACAGCTTTGTTCTATTAATGGTCCTGTTCCGTTTTTGTGTTGCTATGAATACCTGACCCACCTGAGGAGCCGGAGAGGAGGCTCCACATCCTGCCTCGCTCCCCCCCTCATCAAACACCAGATACAGTTTCCCATTCTCTGCTGCTTCTTCCCCTCCTATCAAACTGGAGCTAGAGTTTCAAATTGCTTCCCTTCTTTCGAGCACCCCTCCTCCTGCCCCACCCTCACAGCCTCCACCTCTTTATCCCTGCTTGCCGCTGCGCTCTGTATCCTCACGTCTGGCTTGGCATTGACGCACACAAGGCCGCATTCAGAGAGCAGCACACGCTGCAGGAAAAGGTGAAAGGAAAAGCAGTTCAGACGCTTTCATTCTTAAGAATCCTTTTTTTTTTTCTTCTTCTTTTTTTAATGAAACGCAAAAGGCAATAAAATTAAGATAAATATTTTTCTTTTTGTACACAAGGAAATATTTTAGTCATATTTCCAATGAATGACTGAAATTACATAATATATTTTCGTAGGCTATTTTAACCATACAAAGCAGGTTCCAGTGGGTCTAAAAACAAAAAACACACAATGATGCCCCCCACCCCAAACCCCACCTCCCGTTGAAATGTGATGATCAGAATTCAATCCAGTGTTTCTTAAAGAAAATACAGCTTTAAAAAAAAAAAAAATCAATTAAAGACCCATAAAAGCAATAGTTCAAAGCTGAGTTTCACATTAGGTTCCATTTAAAGCTTTTGCTTTGCAGTGTAACAGCAGAGATGCTGTTAAAAGTCAGTCAGTCCTCAAAAAGGGAAAAAAGGCATTTATGTTCCTCCTCCTGTACATCCTATACAACAAACAGTCATCCAGGCTTGCATAAACAAAAGATGATGATTAAAAAAAAAGGAAACATAAACACAAAAAATGTACAGACATATTTTTTGTTTTTGGCAAAGCGTGAATAAAAGTGACAAGAAGCATAAATTTGTGATTTGATCCTTTTCTCTCGTATTTTTGTCTCTCAACATCGTCCCATTGATTGGCTCTGATTGTCCTTCACGGTCACGTGATGCCATACTGGTTGCCATAGAGACCTCAAGTGCATCAGCTGGGTGGCATGTGGACACCGTCTCCGCGAACACCAGATGGATGCGGACAGGACGAGAGGAAATCCCTCTGAGATTGCAGGGGTCCCGGTTTCAGAATTGATTGAACGCCTTTTATACTTTCTTTTTATTGTTGTTGGGTTTTTTTTTTAGATCTAATATGGTGTAGCGTAAAGTCACAGGTGCTTTGGTATGTTTCTTTTTGCTGCCAGATAAGTGTCTACACTTTCCATAGGAACACAGGCTAAAAACAGGCAAGAACTGGATTTTTAATTTTTTTTTTTTTTTTTTTTAGTTTGTTTTTTTGTTTTCAGGATCTAGGCAGAAATGCAACTTTCTTGCACATTCTAACTCCAATCGGTTAAAACAAGCAAAAAAAAACAAAAAAAAACAAAAAAAGAATAAAATAGTTACTAAACATGTATAGAAAAAGAGCTTTTTTTTTTTTTTTTTTAAAAAAGAAAATATTCCAAACACCTTTTCTACATATTTACTTTTTGCCTAGAGCTACAGCCACTAAATCATCACATGGGTTGCAGAGCTTCACCCCAAACACACACCTCTAGTCCTATTCAGTGCATTTATACAGAAGGAAACATGAGCCCACCTTCTTCCTCTGCAACACTCCCACACACACACACACACACACACACACACACACACACACACACACACACACACACACACACACACACACACACACACACACACACACACACACACACACACACACACACACACACACAAAAAACACCCACCATCCCCAGAAAACTCTAAAATAAAATAATCTCTGCAAAGGAAACCACATGAACATAAATTTATATATATTTATATATTTATATTTATATACTATGTACAGCGTGTTACTCTACATAGAATGCTGTACAAAGCACATACACATTCGCCCAGGCACACACACACACACACACACACACACACACACACACACACACACACACACACACACACACACACACACACACACACACACACACACACACACACAGCTCAAATAAACAATCCTACTGCCTGCGCCCGGACAGGCGGACGCGACAGAGACGGCGATAGAGAGGTATCGATGTGTATGGCTTCAAAGGAGGAAAACTTGGTTCGGCCTTTTGGTCGTTAATGACCGACAACTAAAGTCGTCGAGCACTAAATCGATTATTAGAGTCTGGTGACATCGTGTCGTCGCTCGACGTCACAAACTGTACAAACGCAAGCACTGATAATGTGCATTAAAAGTTCATTAAATGCCGTCACAGTCACTCTGCAGAAACATATATGCATTTAAGTCCAAACTACAGTGTTTATTGGTCCTATCGGGGGCCTTTAAATAGCGTCGTCCGAGTCAGACTACATGTATAAGACCGTTACATCCATCCAAACCAGTGTGGTTTACAGCATGTCTCTCCTTAGCGTTGAGTCTCTTTGCTTCAGAAAGCCCTCCTGTTGGAATACTACCAAAACGTTCCAGTCCAAAGTACTCGTGTTTGGTTGCCGCAGAGAAGGGTTGAAACTCTGGGTAAGACAAGGAGCCTGGGTAAATGTGGCCTGGGCCAGCCCGTTCCTCTGAACTACTGGCTCACTCTTTCTCCAAAAGAATTAGTTCATCCACGGAATCAAGCGTCATCTTGCCTCTGTCTGGAAGAACTCCAGCAATCGTGTTGGATATCTGCTCCCACCAGCGGTGCTAGGACAAGATCACCATGCCGTCGGCGCTGACCAGCTGGCCCGTGGTGGGCTCGTAGGTTCCGGCCAGGTAGAACAGGTCGTTGGAGGGGCCACCCGCCTTACGTTCACGCATCAGGTGGTCGTACTCCACCTTGCTGACCACCTGGCAGCGATGGGAGATGGTCTGCACATCGTTCTCATCCTCATGGCTCGACTGGTACAACGCGTTCTGCCGGAAAGAGACAGAGAAGGATAATGAGAACTCTCTCATGGAAAGCAAAACTGGAAGACGGAACATTTTTTTGTTGGCTCTAGTGGACTTTATTTGAAAGTAGTTCGACAGGAAAGAGGGTAACGAGAAAAGGGGAAGGAGCAAATGTCACCAGGCCGGGAGTCGAACCTGTGACCACTGGCAGAGGACTAAGGTATCAATACGTGGGTTGTGCTTTGCCCCTGCGCCACCACAGCACCCTAGAAGATTACATTTTTGTACTCTGGTGGATTTGTGCAAACTTTCTACCATGCTTGGTTGCACTTCACTCTATGGACCTCCAGGCATACTTCAGGCAGACTAAAAGTGGACGTCTGCTAACTCAATTTTTAGGACTCAGGAAACAATGTTAAAATCAAATTGAGTTTTGTGCGGCACCGAGCTGATAAGGTGCAACCACTCGGGTAATGCATAGCAGGACTGCCTCTCTCTGTACACGTTTGCAGATGTGCAGTGACTGCCCTTGTGGTCGAGACACTAGTTTGTCAAACTTGCTTGTACTGTATCTATTCATATTGTGGGAAATGTAGCAATTCGTCATGAGAAATTTAGGCAATTTAGGTAATTGACTATGAAATTTCAACCATGCGCGTGGACAGCACGCGCATGGTTCCATGTGGCCCACAGAATTTGGTCAATACGCCTGACAATGTGAGACCCTCCACAGCTGCAGTATTTAACTTTTATATAAAAAAAAAAAATAAATAAAAATAATAATTTTTTTACATATTATAACAGTAATATATCACAGATAATCAGTCATAGAGAACTGCTGTTAGCATGGCGGTTCTTCCAGTACCGCTCTGCCAGAAACAACCAATCACAGCTAAGAGGAGGGGTTTGGCTAAGGTGGAGGAGCTTGATGGTTTTCTTTTGTTTAGATTATCTGTCTCATCCCAAACTGATACAACGTGATAGCAGTTTTAATATATATGGAAAAACATCTATTTTTCAAATGTACATACAGCAGGTTGAACAGAAGGTGTTACAGCTCAGCATGAACGTTATATCAAGTCCATGGTATAATCTACAGTAAACATTCCATTTAAAACAATGGATTGGATGTCAGAAATACAAATGCGTACATTGTTCTGATCTGAAAATTAGAAATAATAATGAAAAGTGCCAATGCGGTATTGCATTATTCTAAAAATACCACAGACTAGATTAGTGTAGAAAGGATCCTTGCACTTTCCAGCCTTACCTTGCCATCACGATGTCGCTTCCCCAGGCGAGTTTCCTCTGGGTGGTAGAACCACTTGACCCTGACCACCATGCTGGAGCTCCACGACTCCCAGAGGCTCTCCACTCTTCCCACGTAGGGCAGCTGGGGCCGGCCAGGTGACAGGAACACGGCGCAGTCGCCGACACGCACCATCTCCTTGCCCCGCATGATGGCCTTGTAGAAAAGCTTACGGGCTTTACCCTTTAGACCTCTTCTCTGTTAGAGAAACAGCAAATAGCCGTGACATTTTTTCACCATGTGTTGTTTTTTTTTTTAAAGCTCAGTTTAGCTTTGCTATGTTGAACACAAAATGTAGGAGAAAGTAATGTGTCTTTGCAATGCAAAACAAAAGATTCTGCAAAAAATCAAAATGCCTGATTCACTTCAGTTGTTTTCAGTCAGTAAAACAGCAGGTTTGATTTTTAAGGGGGATTTCAGGTTCTTAGGAAAAATGTAATATTCTGCCCAGAAAGAACTTGAGTAAAATGACACATTTCTTGGGTCTAGCAGAGAATGGAGAGTCCTGTAGCAGTCTGGGTTTACTAAATGCAGACATCAAGACTTTCTGCGACTGTAGCTAAGATATTAACAGCTTACAGTGGAACCCGACAGTTCTTGGTTCAGAATTGATCTTTTTTTGGATATTTCTGAGGAATGGGAAAATCAGCCTATTTACTAATTTGATTGGTGGAGCATATCTAAGAAATATATTTTTAAAATGCAGCTTGGGAAGTTGATATACCTCGATACAATGATACTTGACACGCTATCGGCTAGAATTTGCAAAGCAGCCATTCCAGGAGAGCTGGGTAATGACACTGATTGGTTGACCATGGACATTAGCTTCTGCAGTAGTGCCAAAACGATTCCCATTGTGTGTATTCATACGCATTAAGGTGTATTTGGACACTGAACTATTAAAAATAAACAGCTACTAGCATTTTCAGAATTTTCTCATGTCTTCACAGATTTCAGTCAAATGGAAATCTTCTGCAACCTTTTTAAAGAACCTTGCTTAAAAAGGCGCTTAAAATTAAACTAACTTTGAATGGAGCAAGGAAAACAAATGTTTCAACTGTTTAGACTGTAGTTGTATCAAAAATGTATTTACTTATCATGTATTTACTGGCCGGCATTTCAGCACATTCATTGACAGAAAAGGAATTAAAGAAAAGCAGACATTTCCATAAAAATGTCTCCTTTATCCAGTGGAATTAAGTAGGGGTTCCTGAAACTCAACATAGCTTATTTCAGATCAGAAAAGTCTTGATCTTTCTAATGAACAAATTACTGGATGCAAAAAACCTCTAGTAAAAAAACACCACAAAATGTCATACCTGTGTGGGATTGCCAGACCATTTCCAGAGCTGGCGTCCAGGCAGCAGGGCGGCCATTTTTGGAAGAGGTTCAGGCGAAGACATCCTCTGCTTCTTGGTGGCTGCTGAGTCCTTGTTGGCTGGTTTCATCTGCTGGCCAGCAGGGCTGATTTGGGCCTGATGGTGGTCGTTAGAAGAACTTTCTTTCCTCTTCAGCTGCACTTTAGTCATTCTGCTGCTGACCATCATGCTTTCTTTGGAGATGTACTCTTTCCTGTCTTCCGCTCTGTCGGCTCTTGCCTTTAATCCTCCCATGGCTACGCCAGCTTTGGTAATGTAGCCATTAGGTGGAGTTGAAGCGGGGTTGGAGGTGGTGGGATCGGGGCTCCGGAGGCCGGAGTTGACGTTCTGCCTGTTCTTCTGTTTGTCCTGTTGGAGAAGCGCCCTCCGCAGCAGCACAGACGACGACTCTTCGTCGGACGAGTAGGAGGAGTCGTTGTCCGAGGAACAGAGAGAGGAGGAGGAAATGGAACCAGATGAAGAAGAGGAGGAGGACGATGAAGAGAAGCAAATGGACGGACGGGATAGAAAACGACCGCCTCGATGGGATGAGACGGCTGCTCGTCTCCGTCGTGCTTCTTGACCATCGTCCTCGTCTTCCTCATCCAGTTCAGAGTAAGAGCTGGGGCAGTCGCTAGGGTAGTCCAAACTGTAGTCACCACCTTTCACACCAAGTCCTGCAGGGAGAACATCTTTCCTGAGAGGCGGACTGCCCTTCCGAAGGGTCTCGGATCGAGGCCTGGCACTGCTTTCCCTTTTCTCTCCCATCTTCTTGTCATGTTTTGCCAGAAGAGAAGGTTGGATGTACCGTTGTGGTACAGTAGATGCAAGGCCTTTCACTCCTCTCCCTCCTGCTCCTCCAAACCGTAGCAAAGCTTTGCCATTTTTGGTTTTGGGGGAAGTCACTCCTTCATGGTCCAGCTTCACTAAGAAGTGTTTTCTGTCACGTTCACTCAGAGGCTTGCGGCTCCCAGCTGCCGCGGCCATGGTAACTGATGAGGAACAAGGCGAGTCCCGGAGGCCCATGGAACCCATGGCGGTGATTGGTCTCCCGGCTACGGCGGCTCCACCGTTCCCAAAGGTTGAGTAGCCATTAGCGATGCTACTGAATGAGTCAACCTCAAATGCAGTGCCAAAAATGCTTTTAATAGGGGTCGGTGGTGCTAGAGAATGCAGGGCTGGCCGGTGAAACAAGCCCAAGTTTCTCTCCCTAATCTTCTTCTGGGTTTTACGGGATGTCCCATTGAAGAGGAAGAAGTCCATTGGCGGTCTCTTTCTAGGCATGGACCAGTTCAACAACGGAACATTTCCCTTCATCACAGAATCGGTTGCTGAGGTTGATAAGTTGGCTGTCTTTGGCACTGAATATGTTTTCTTCGGCCTGCCAACTAAAAGAAAGGAATGGAGATGGGGGCTGAAATCAATAAGGAAGAAAATCCTAAGGGCAAATGTTGATTAATTATGAAACTAAAAGCTTTGGTGAAACTTAATCTCTATCTCCTTGATCTTCACCTAGTTTCGACAGATCCATTACTCAGACTGCAACAAACCTGGTAAACCTGTCTTCCTCCCCCAGGTTTATTGTCACTCTTAGTTTGTGATGACTTGTGATGTTAGCTAACTTTACAAAGCACCCTTATGAAACTCTATGAAGCCATGATTTATGTGTTTTTTATGGAGGCTAAATAAAAGGCGGCAAAAAAGTCATCTTAATTTATGAGGCCTTCAGTTAATAAAGCTGCTCTGTGCTCACCTGTGACCTGAAGGCATTTGATAATTAACAAACAACTGAAACTGTAATGTTTTTTCAGTGCATGCACCTCAAGGACCTTTAGACTATGTGCAGGAGTTAAAATAGCACTGGCTTGCAAATAACTAGTCACTATATGGCAAAAGGGCTGTTGGAAAAGCAGTGATCATAACCCAACTATGTACCTGGCCTTTTTTCCTGGGGCTTCCCTCCTGCCTCCTCATTGGCTAGTTTCTCTGTGTCTTTCTTCTCTGCCGTAGAGCTTCGCCGACCCCGATGGCCTGGAGAGATCAGCAGAGCTGGAGATGGTTCCGCACCTGGAACGCGAAACCACATCAGATTTCTCTCACACACGCTTCAAAATGGGAAAAACAAAACCACAAGCCAATTACGTAAGGTCCACAGCAGTTGATCTTCCAGAGCAACTGGGCAAGGACAAAGCTACCTGCCAAAATTCACTCATATCTACAGTCAGAGCAAGAACTTAAAAAGTTATGAGTGAGAATAAGGGAAGCTACAGAATCTCCAACACTCACGGAGGGTCACCAGGTTTTCATAACAACAGTCAGACACTATCGTCATGCCAACTGGTTGCTTCTGAGCCATGCCAAGAAACCGAATTTCCTGTCCTACCACCACAAATGCAAATAAGAGGTGTTCCATGTACTTTACAGGGACTTAAACTAGAATCTTGTACTTTGGTCAGCTTAGACCAAAGTTGAGCTTTTTGGGTAGCTGCATTGAGGACCTCAGGGCTCTGTATTTGGGCCGCCTGGTCTACCACTGGATCTCACAGTGCGCCGATGTTATTTTTAGTGAAAATAACATCTACCAGAAACCTGAAAACCGAGCCTCTCTGGGTGCTTTAGTTGGATGTAAAACACAAAGCCAAATCAATTTAGAAATGATCACAAGGCTTCTTCCATGCCTTGTTAGCTAAAGACAGTTGCACTAAGTTAGAGCAACAGAGGATTCAGTAGTTGCGTTGCACATGATTTCATGTAAGAATGTTGTCTTTGTCATTTTTTCCCCTGCGAATTAAAAAGTGCAACGATTGCTCATAACTCCATACTTACAGCGGATCTGGTATCCAGGAGGCAGAAGTCTGATGTTTACAAGGGAAATCCTTCCTCGGTCTCCATCGTCAAACTCCACCATCACGCTCCCTTCCTTCTCCTTCTCTTCCTCACCCGGACCTCCTGAAGGGCGGACACAGAAGTATAAGTTTCAGGAACAGAGTGAGCCAGTGAGAGGACAGAGGGGTCGTCTCACCACGGTGGACGTAGCCGGGATAAAGGCAGCGAGAGCGTTCGCTCCAGTAGGCACACACTCGGGTTCCCTCCGTCAGAATAACCTCGGTCTGGGGTCGCACGTCTAACACCTGGAAGCAAACACACACAAAGCTTTGAGGAAGCAAATAAGAAGGCTATTCAAAAAATAATTTTTAAAAATGCCATGTGGTCTGACTCACGGCTTCTTGCAGTAGCTGCTCCAGTGAGTAGATCCTTGGCCGATTTCCCCGTTCCCCTTCAATGACGACACTGAAGCTGAGAGAAGGAAATTGTAATTATGCAGGAATGTACACCAAACTGTCATTTGAATTTGTAAACAATTTTAAGAGCTTAATCTGCGGCGTGTGTTGTGAAGGCAGGAGTTTTGTGACTTGCAGGCACATAATTATTTTTTTCTATTAGCAGATGTGTTGGCATATGCTGCGGCGCTTCCCAGCTTTGAAGTCTTTTAACATCCTTTTTGTCCCGTTCTGATCACCCTTAATGCTGCCACACATTTATATGTTGGGCATGACTAAGTTTTTGTTTGGAGTATGCCACCCAAATGGACTCAGTGCGTCACAAAATTTTGGAAAAAGGCGGTGAAAACCCTTTAAAGATTGTGGGTGTGCTCGTGAACGATGGGAGTAAAACATGCTTGTACATGTCAGGCAGGTCCAGGGTTTGAACCGACGCGGCGTACAGCAGCTCGTCCTCCTTGGAGATTAGGATCTTCAGGCCATCCACCAGCATCTCTTTACTCAGCACACAGTTTGGCAGCGCTGCAGACAGGTGATGTGAAAGTTCAGGGATTGATGGTGGAGATAAAAGGAAACAAAGACATTCATTTCAGATCGAGTTGATGAATTGTAACGTCTTAAGGCAGGGACTGTAAGTCGGGTACAGAGGCATGCATTTATCCTCACCTGGTATTCTGGAAGGCATGTTGGGGGGAAGATGGGACAGGGACTTCTCCTTCTGCCTGTCATCCTCCTCATCCTCCTCTTCCCCCTCCGAGAAACTGCTCTCCTCATCCAAGCGGAAACCTTCATCAGCCGTGAAGCTCTGCAGGAGCCTGCTCACTCCATGACCCTTTTCCTGACCGGAGGGGAAACAGGATGTAAACGGTAAATGACCAGTACAGAGCTTTATCAAGTCCAGAGGACTCCGAAGTGCTTCGCACTAGAAGTCATTCACCCATTTATGCACACAGTCGCGCAGCGATGGTGGACAATATTGTCCGAGGACATAACTACAGAGGCAGACAGTGCGGGGATCAAACAGGCAACCCACCGATTGCAAGACGAACTCCTACCGCCATCATCAGCATTGACATCAGTCAGGGAGAAAGCAGAACATGGTTCCACTATGTACCAGACTTTCCTCCAGTGTATTACAAGAGGGTAACCAGGCTTTACTTGCCCACGCCTACCCACCAGTCTAGGGTGGTTTGTTTACTTTATGTGCAGTTGTTCATACAGTAAAGATGGATTAAGCTGAGTTTATAGTTGATGCATTGAACTGGGCGCCGTTCCTGTACCCGCCCGCAGGCCTCACAAGCTATTATCTTCAAATTATGATGCCTGCTTGTGCACCTCTGAATTTTTGTAATTTCAAACATTTCTTAACTCAAAAACACGATGGTCTGCTGATGGACTGGACTGCTCTGGTACCCCTACCACCGAGGTTCTGGGAGAAAACCTGTGTACGCAAATGAGTCGATGGAAACAGGATCTTCAGGTGAGCAAACCTGGTCTGTCCCTGTCAGATTTGACTAAGGCGGTGAACACATCGGTGAGGTGTAACCGCTGGGACCAACGTCACCTGTAATATGATGCTTCAATTAGCCCCTAAGCTGTTTTCTTCCCCCTTCATTCTGCGCAGTTCACTTGAAAGTTTGAGGTAATAACTGCTGCCCCTGAACGGACTGGGTTTCAGGCTTATTGCTACATGGCGCTTCACTTCAGGTGGACACACACACACACACACACACACACACACACACACACACACACACACACACACACACACACACACACACACAGTACACACCAGATCCTACCCATCTCTACACCGGTTTGAGCTGGTCTGTCTAAAGATGACAAATGAGTGATGATAAAAAGCCAGCTCACCCAACAGGTTTCTGCTTGTATTTAGACTTTCCAAAGACCATAATAATCTAGGTGAGATGGTGTGTGTGTGTGCGTGTGCATGTGTGTGTTGGAGTTTTCCACACCAGGAGACCGTATATTTTAGTGACAGAAGTTTCATCACCAGAGGGCATGGAGGATTGTTTCCCGTTAGTACCGCCGAGTGTGTGTGAGTGTAAGCATGCATGGGTGTGTGCAGAGTTATGGCCAATGATTATCTTCATATTCCTCTGTTTGGTTTGGAGTTATGTGTTTTTGGACATTCCCATATGATGACTCAAAAGGACTGAAACCTCAGGGCATTTCAGATGAAGGTAAATATAGGTGCCTCATCGCTGCTGCTCAGAGAGAATGAAACAGCCTCTTCACACACACCACATTCATACAAATATTCTAGAATGACTGGAGAAGCAACAGAAAACTGCCTCATTTCCAGACTGATCTGCCCTGATCAATGACAAGCTGATTGGAAACTCAAACGTCCTGCATTTTTCCAGACAGTAAAAGCACCAGTAAGCATAACTATGCTGCCTTAGAAAATACAAGACTTAAAGTTAGGGATTTTCACTCATTTCGGTATTTAACAATATTGTGCAGTCATAATTTTTTTTTTGCAAATGTACTTTGAGAGTAAGTGAGAAGCCTATTTTTTATCCTGAAGACAAAAGACAAAAGTTTAGGGGAACACAGAGACGCAAAGACCTTTTTAAAAAGAAGATGTATTTTCTACGACATATCTACGGTTGGGGAGCAAAGTTGCCTTGCAACGAGAAGTTTCTGGGTTCAAATCCCAGCCCGGGGCCTTTTTCCATGCAGTTTGCATGTTCTCCCTATGAAGGCATGAGTGCTCTCCAGATACTCTGACTTCCTCTCACAGTCCAAAAACATGATTTAGACTCCGTCTGCTTCACCGCGGCACAAACTCTGCAGGGAAACAAACTCTTTATAGTCAATGACGGCTTCTGCCAAAATTTAAGTCTATTCTTTCTTTGTCTTGCCCTGATACACCAGAGCAAGTCTGCAAAGATCACGCCGCACCAACAACAAACCAAAGATAGACTATGTTTTAGAGAATAGGTGGATATCTTTAGGCTGCAATGGAGCAAGAGAGAGCAAGACTTACAGTAGAAAAGATCAAGGCTCAAAGCATGGCAGTAAATTTGCTGTTTGAAATTGTTGCATAAAATGGGCCCTGTAGCTCAGATATAGGGCCCATCATTTATTTATTTAATTTTTCGCAGCATGTGCTATTAGAGGGGGTGTCACTGTTAAGCTACATGATCGTCAAACGTCCTGACCGGGTGTGGTTCACCTCAGCGCCTTTAAGTGAGCGCTTTTCAAAAGTCCTTCATGCTTCCCCCGGATTTATTTAGATGAACAAAAGGCCAAAGGGAGTAACCTCTCATGACTCACCCCTCTCCTTTCTCGCTTCTTTACTCTCTGACAGCTGACATTTCTGCTCATACTTTGTTGTTTTTAATAAGCGACCATTAATAGCAGTTACATTTTTAGATATTAGTTATAACAATGTGCAGACTTCAACAGATGAATCCGTACGTGTTAACATAGCCCTTGTGTAAGGCCTCACCTTCCCTCTTAAGCTCTGTCCTGCAGAGGTCTTCCTCTCATTGTCTTTGATGAGTCTCTTTGCCTCGGTCAGAGCTCGGTGGTTGCTGTGACTCTCTCCAAAGTTGCAGCCTATTGATGGCACACCCCAGCTGGGGAGGGAGGCTTTAGTAGCCCCCATGTGGTCCGGATGTCCCCTGTCCAAGTTGCTGGAGTTTGGCCGCCTGGCTGCACTCCTCTGCTGCATGCAGGGGAAGCTTCCCAGGCCTGAGGATGAGGATGGAATATTAAAGAAGGTAAAGATATGTTGCAGTTACTTTCAGGTTACAATAGGTGTGACTGTAGACAACAAACTGAAAGAGAGTGTGGAGTTACATTACAGCTTCCACGTAAATCCTGCAAATTACGAGCACATGTAATCTCTCACCAGGAGGTCCAGGCCTTTTGCTCCTGGCTTTCAGGCTTGCTTGGAGCTTGGAGGACTGAGCTGAAAAGGGAAACGTCCCAGCGGAGTTTGCAAGAGCTTCTTTAGAGGATGAGGTAATCTTGATGTCACCCGCTTCGTCTTCGCTGTCGTCACTGCCAACCTCCTCCTCTGTGAAATGTCAGCATCGGAGCCATCAGTCAGAGAACCTCCAGCGACTTTTACGTGAGCGTTGCTGACAGCCAGAGTGTCTCTACGACATTCTGGCCTTCGATGTTTTATGTCAAAAGACAATCAGATTTCATCACCGATGTATTCTGGCTAAATTCTGTATTCTGGATTTTTCCAATTTTATAAATCACCAGTTTTAAGTGTTTAAACTGACTTCCGTTAAGCAATTTATACAAAAATTGCAGGGCAGCGTTAGATCTACCAGAGTGGCTTTTAACAGGAACTGTAAGGTTCCCTTTTATAGAAACACTTTTGCTCAAAGCACTCTCTCTCTCTCTCTTTCTCTCTCTCTGTGTGAGAGGATCTTCGATTTGGAACTATTACCAGCTTCAATATGTGCAGAACACCTGCTGTGATTGCTTTAGGAGATTTGAACCTGGAACAGTGCAAATAGTTCCACGCCTGTGCAGCCCAAACCTGATGTGCATCATTTCCTTCTTTAAATGTTGACACTTGCAGTTAAATTGTAATTTCAATCTGTTGTTGATTCTTTACAGTAAATGTGTTTCAAGGTCAGTTGTAAACTACACAGTAAAGAGCGTGGCATAAAATATTTAGAGAATGAGAAAGAGTTTTGCTTTCTGAGAAAAAGTTGCTTTTGTTTTGAAAGTCTTCTCTACCGTACCAGTAAGAATAACTGTAAGAAGAACAATAACTGTTAGGCCTAATTCAACTTGAGAGACATCCATGAAGCTACAGCTAACAGGAACAGATAATTAGAAGCCATCTTCAGGGTTTTCACCAGTGATTACATGAGGTAAAGAGAGTTCATGAACTCTTGTTCCCAGATCCAGAATCTAAGTCTTAACAGCACAAGTCAAAATGAAGTCTGAAGTCTTTACTTTTGCAGCTTCAGTGTGACTCGAGTACCAGTCTGAGACCAGAGCCACCATTTCTTGTGTGTACACACAAACAGATTGTTATTGGCAGCTGAACGTCGCTGACACTCAGCTGAGGGGGGATTGTGAGGGGGATTTGTGTTTTGGGTGTCAACACTTCTCAAACACATTTGTCACTTACTCAGGATTCTCGTCAACACTTCGCCCTACACCCACACATATCCCACCTGTCCTGGTTGCCAAGGCCACAGGTGGATTGAATTCTTGAGTTTCCCCAAAGTTTTACATTCTCCTTGTCAGCACTTCCTACAAAAAGGTCCATACCAGGGTGGATTTGATGGTCTCGTCAACTCAAAGCCTCCACTGAAGGCATTTTCACGAGGTTAGAGTTGGGACGAAGAGACAGAAGGATGGGGGTGTGACATTCTAGACGGGCTCATGTTACGGTGTGAGGATGAGGGTCGGGGGTGGCAGTGCTGCATGCCTGTGGTACGTCGTTAACAGTTTTAACAGTGTGACAGACAAGCCGGGCAGTAAGAGGAGCCCCCTGATGACGGCAGACATCTCACTCTCAGATGCCTCGACCAAACACTCACAAACACACACTCGCAGCAAAATCTCACGCCGAATGGTCAATGTTCATTAACCCCATCAGCCCGCTTAGCACTGTTTAACTCACATGATAGACTACATATGAATGCTGAAAGCTAACAGTAGCATGTGACAGCTCTGCAAAATATTGTATGTTTTCCAATTGAAAATTTTGTCTGTAACTTTTGTCTGATTTAGCATTGAATAATTTGTACCAGGACACAATCCTGCTGTCAGACCCGATCAGTAACTCACCATGCTCTGAACTCTCGCTGCAGCTCTTCTCTTCTCTGTCATCGAGCATGTCCCGTCTGTCCTTGTGATGAGGCCGGTTGGGGTTGATGCCCATTACCACTTTGGGCTTTCGACCTCTCTTCTTCTTCATGGTCTCACCTGGCATCCGGTCTTGTCGGTCTGATGGATCAACAGCAATCAGAGTTTTTTCAATTTGGGATCCCAGATGCTTAATTGACAACAACTTTGCATGTATGCTCACACCAATTCCTCACCTTTCCCCCCCTGCCGGCTGTGGTTCTTGGAAGGGTCTTCCTCGCTGCTGTGCACCCCTCCCGCTGTTGGCGCCTCCCGCTGGGCGGCGGTTTTCTGCTTCATCTGGGTCACCCGCCTGGCCAGCCTGGAGCTCAGACAGCTTGGTCGACCTCTGTGCTTACAACGAGCTTTCATCTGTGAACAGTGAGTGGAATGACTAATTATTGACTCATTTATTTGTTGTGATTGACAAAAGAAAATAAGCGGCAGGAGATGGTTGTGAATTTGTGTGTAGGTAAAGTGTGAACAACAGGATAACTGACCTGTGCAGCACTCAGACTGTTGAAGCTGTGGTTGGACAAGACATTCCTGTTCTTTTGCTCTAGGATATTTAGCCCAGTCCTGGGAAAAAGAAAACATAGCAGAGACGGTCACATAATGAGAACTGACACTAGCCAGGCGAAACATTATGACCACTGATTATGTTTTAATTATCTTTCCAATGTGGTACTTCTTATCGGGTTCAATATATTAGATAGCAAGTTAACATTCTGTCTTCAATGTTAATGTGTTAGAAGCAAGTAACATGGGCAATGTGAGTTCTTGAGCAAGTTTGATATAGGCCCTGAGAATGAATCAATAATATGTATCGCAATACACTTGATCAATGCCAATAGATGATACAGCTGATAGAATATTCAATATTGACTGAACTCTGATCCAGAACGGCACAGCATTCTGCACATACATCTGGGAGATGTAGGCACAGGAAAGACGTTAGCTGCTCAACCTCTCTTGTTGAGCTAATGTAACTGAGTGACATCAACTAACTCATTCACTCTCTGGTTACCTAGCAACAACCTGTAGAGTGACTTGAGCAGGTTTAAGTCCTGCCACCGCGCCTTGTACCTGCTTAAAAATAAACAGCGGGGTGGAGAGACAACTGTGGATAAAAGTTTTTCAGATATATATAAAAGAAAACAAAATTTAATCAATAATTATTGAGAATGACAATTATAAATATCCACTAAAATGGCGAGCTTATATTGTGATGAGCTTTTTCAGCGATATTGTTCAATCCTAGTTTGTTAAAAACAAAGTGATGTGATGGCCAGAGGACTGTGTGAAGAGGAGCTGATGGGAAACTTTAGATCCTGGTGTCTTTGTCAAATGTTGCTTTGACACTACCTACATGTTTACAGCTATACCTGTTCGTGAAAACTGCATTCCCATGTAGATGTGGTTTTCTGAAGGATGATGCAACTTGCCACAAAGCTGAAATGGTTTAAGTCTAAGGAGAATTAGATTCAAGGTGCTGACTTGGTCTTCAAATGCTCCAGGTCTCAATCAGACATCCAGGACAAGCAAGTTCAATCCGTCAAAGCTCCACTTTGCCACTCAGAGGATTTGGAGGATCTGCTGTTAACATCTTGGTGCCAGATACTGCAGCACATCTTTAGAGGTCTGGTAGAGTCCATGCCTCTTTGGGTCAGGGGCTTTTTTTCCCCTCTCACTAGACAAATGTTTGCCACAGTCCATCCTCTCTAGTCTTTTCCTTCTAGTTTCACTTTTATCTCATGATGGTTCGTTCATCGTCTCTCCGTCCTCCCTCTGGTTCTCACTGTCTTAATTCTTTTCATGAGGTGGGATGCAGGGTTTGAGAACTGCCAATGCGGTTTGACGGCAAACACAGAAATATTCAGCCGCCGTGTGAATACGAAGCTGAATCATCATGTAAAAGGGCAAAGGTTGGTCTGAGAAATGAAGCTGCACTACTGAAGATAGAGACAGAGAGAACAGGACCGAGGTTTAGTGGGGGAAGGGAAGTGAAAGAGAGAGAGAGAGAGAAACAAAGAGAGAGAGAGATAAAGCAGTCTCGGGGGAGTCTGTCCGTTGACCGGAGCTTCAGGGCTCAATCGATAAACACTAACCTCTATCGAACACTGCTCCTCCTCCCTGCCTCTCTTTCACTCTGTCCTTCCTTCACTGCCTGCATGGACTCTTACACCACAGGCAGCCAACACACACACACACAAACCCACACTCTGTTAGCAGCTGGTGTCTGAGGCAGGTGAATCCTATATTCCCATGGAGGGAAGGATTGGCTTGGAGCATCTCCGGTCTCAGGAGAGGCGGGAAAAAAGAGGAGGAGTCTGCAATCTAAAACCACATCGCCGACCCTGCTGCTCACCCCAACGGTTTAAGCTTCAAGGGCCAAAATTGCATCACGGGCAATAGGTACTGAATGCGCTCTCTATTACATTCTTGCTAAATAATAGAATCATTTTAAAGCCAACACACTGGTTTCCCTTTTGCAGAAGGTCATTTGCTTTTTCAGCTTGACTGTAATGTGATCCAAAAGGAACTGATGTGAGGCTGAAAGCAGGTCGGGCCTCGCTTCATTAAAATAAATCCAACACCTGGATGTCAGAACACGCTCTGCAACTTTCTTACTCTTAAAGAAAAACATATTTCAGGTTAAATACAGGAAGATGTTTGCTACCAACTCTACTGGTAATCAGTGTGTCGGACATTGCTTGTTTAAAGGTGCCCAAATAAAATTTGACATCCTTCATCGCAGAGAATTTTTCATGCATATATTCAATGCCAAATGTTTGTTATATAGCCAGCATTACCAATATTAGAGTGTACAACTAGAAATTATAATATAAATCTGTTACTTCACTTGCTACATCTGTTGTGAGCACTTTTTGTTGTTTTTAGAGATACTGCTGTGGTTTTCAGACTCCATGAGATAACACTGGGTAAGTAGAGGATGAACCTGTCAAGTAGAGACTCCTTCTGTATATCTCATGTTTTGAGAATTCTAGCAGAGTAGGGCCCCATGCTGGTGTGGGGCCCTTAGCAGCAGCTCAAGTCTGTTATGCCTTCGGTTGGCTCAGAGATCCGATCCAAGTTTGTGCAGATTCCACAAAAGTTGTGAAACATCCCTTTACCACCAGCTGAACTGGAAGCCAACTTCAGGATGATTCCATTGGTTGTGGGACAGACCGAAATTGAGTTTAGAAATAGTAAACTGATGGATGACTTATGGCTCCCACTTCATAATAGTCACCTTAACACAATGGAAGGTTTGACTACTCCTGTGATCCTGGATGTTATGTTGCTTATAGTATTGTCTCCTCAGCGGTTTCCTATGGCAAGTTTGTCTTACCAGCAGGATTGGACAAAATATGTTTTACAGACCTTAGTAAAAGACGACCCCCACAAATAAGCAAACTGCATGTGGAATAAAGAAACAGGGGCACACAGAGCCAAGTTGAACGGACGGGAGATGCATGACCACTATGTGGGCAGGCCTGCCACATACCCTAAACATGGCTAACTGAGCATGCTCTGTCCCAAGAATTGGAAGCTACTTTACATTAACCTACTAGCTGAAAGCTACCCCATTATTATCATGCTATGCCATGTGAATGCAAAGAAAAACAACAGTTTTAGTTTTGTCTGATCCTCTCCTTCTCTCACGTTTTTTAATTGTTGACTTTCGCCCTCAATCCTTTATGAAAAGATAAAAGCATAAACACGCGATACATTGCTTGTTAATGACAACATTCGTCGTGTTGCACAGGCACGTAGAAACCAGCTCGGCTAATTAAACAAGTTCCCTGACTGACTATGTGTGCGACGATGCCGGCATATTATGACAAAAGGCTTTCATTGTCATTTTCATTAGCGCCTTCTAATCATGGTAACCGTGACAAACCCTGAGTTTCTTTAATCATTTTATCAAGGCGACGGGTGCACTTGCTAACAGAGGTGGGGCACCATGAGAAAACACATTTATCACAGTGAATGCTGGTGTGTGCGTGTGTGTGTGTGATTTGAGCTTGTGTCTGCTTAAAAGTTAGCATGTTTGAGGTGCTAAAATGTGTGGCGACGTGTTGCTGCAGGTGGGGGAGGTGTTGAGTCATTTGTCACTGTAATAACTGTACATCCAGACTTTGTCCAGCTGTATTAGTATATGCAAGTGGTTCACATGGAATCAGGACACAATCAATACAAGTGATAAATATGATTAAAAGTGATTAATGATGATTAATGAAGCCCTCAGCTCCATTACCTTCTCTCATTAAAAATCACAGCCATCTTACAGCTTCCATCACATAACCCACTGTGTGCGTGCACGTGTGTGTGTGTGTGTGTGTGTGTGCGTGTGTGTGTGTGTGTGTGTGTGTGTGTGTGTGTGTGCGTGTGCGCGTGTGTGAGTGTGCATGCATGAGCAGCTCCTTCCAGGGCCCAATCAAGCAAATCATCAGCTATAGAGCATTTGAATCAATTCAGCTGAAGAAGAACTTCTTGAAAATCAACCGTGCCTTTCACCAAAAACACAAACAGAAATCAGGATGAATGAGCTGGGCTTGCCAATCACACTGATTATACCGACGCAGCATCAGAGCACTGACCTGAGTCTTTTGGAGCTCTCCGCGGCAGCTGGGCCGGGGGTGGACCTGCGCTTGCGGGGGCGGCCAGGCCCCCGGCGAGCGGGGCTACGAGACGTCTCGTCTTTCCTGCAGGGAGAGGAGCAACGAAAAGGAAGAGAAGGATGGAGAGAGATAAAGAGTGACAGAGAGAGAGAGAGAGAGAGAGAGAGAGAGGTTGAAAATGCAGCAGAAATCAGGCGGTGGGGGTGGGGGCAGGCTGCTTCGGCTGCAGGTCAAAATGCATCCAGTGTGAGAAAGGCAGCAAGTCATGATAAATCAGGAGGGGATGCAGCATGAAAGCACAATTGTGAATGTCGGAATGCCCAATTCAGTAAAGACAAGAAAAGTGTGCGTGCATGAGTGCGTGTGTGTGTGTGTGTGTGAGTGTGTTATTCTGCTCACTGGTGGTCGTGTTTCCTCTGTAGTTTGGCCAGCTCTCTCTGTTTCTCTTTGTAGCGGCGCTGTAACTCAGCCAGCTGGACACGCATGGCCAACTCCTCCCCTCCCATCGTCTCCATGGAGCCCTTCACTGGGCACACCTGATACACACACAGACACACACACAAAGCAGAGGAATTTATAATGCTGTGGACAATCCTCAGTGCTACAAGCACTGAATATATAACCAGTGAGTTTTTTTTTTTTGGCCGACGTGTTGATAATGCAGGTTTTAGGGCATCTTTTTTTGTCTTTTCTTTTCTTTTTTCTTTTATCGAGTATTGTCTGCTCTCAAATGCAGATTTCTGGAAGACAGAAAAACATATTTCCAAAATGATGTCACTTTGAAAAAAAAAAAAGTTTCAAAGGAGTTCCTTATTTTAAGGCACTTTGATGTGATTCCAGGAGGCGTGTCGATGATTCTTTCCGTGTATTAACCAAACCGGTTTTATTATCCAAACGTTTCGTTATTTAAGCTGGAATCTCTTTTTTTTTTATTGACTGTGATATTTGTGACAAAGAGATGAACTGTTCTACTTACATGGAAGTTTTGAATATGCAAAACAATCTGGCACGGTGTGCATTTCACTGATAAAAGTGCCTGGATGATAATGTAGTGGTTCTCTCAGTGCCAGAGGCGCCTGAACAATGGAGCAGCTGGAGCCGCCGCTCCAACAGGAACCCCATCACTCCCAGCAGTCCAGAATATATATACATATATATTGTTGCAAAATCTGTTATTTCTCACTGTACTAATTTTGGACTAGTTTTGACTAAATATTAGTAATAATTGGCTAATTTCAGTTGTTTCAATCCAACTAGCCACATTAAAAGCGGCTCTGCCACAGTCTGAATTCTTCGGTCGCTGTTCACAGCCAGGGAAACAGAAAATGAGCAGAATCTCAATCAGCTCTTTAAGTGTGGTAGCAGTGCTGCGTCTCTGCAGGAGGAGCGCAGGCCTGTGATTGGCCTGCCAGAAAAACGCAAACAGATGCAGGTAGTCTCTGTAAACTCTGTAAAATTGACTTATTAATTAGCAATAGGACGGCATCACAGAACTCTGTCGCTTATTGCATTTTTGATAGATATATTTTTTATTTCCATTATATTAGAAAGAAGCAGCAAAGGCCCCAGGATTGGGAATCGGACCCTGGATGTTGTGGCTCCTGATCAACTTATTGAATTTCTTCATGTTAATACTTCAGTTCATCCACTTAGTGAGTGTTTCTCTTACATGTATTGCAAATATGTTTCACACAGTGTATGCTATGCCATTGTAAGATGGGATTTTTTTTGTGAGTGTTGGTGTTGTTATTTTTTTACTTTAAATTCAAGTGGACTGCCATGTTTTGGTATTTTTGCTGATGTTCTCCAATTAGGAGAACATCAGCCATTTATTCAATTATAAACGGAATATCCATTTATAATGAAACCCCACTTTGAACCTCTCTACCTGTCTGATCTGGTTGTTGGTCTTTGTAATGCTCTTCATTCACTAATGTCTCACCAGTAATCTAAAGCCTTTGCAGAATAACTGGATTTATGCTGATATTAGATGTATTCATTTGTTTGAGGGCATCAGAGTAAAGAGGGATGAACAAAAAAAAAAATGCACAAAACCATGTCCGTATTTTATTTTTTTTGTGGTTGTTTTTTCAAATGCAAGTAAGATTATCACAAACTATGAAAAAACAAACAACAAAAGAAGAAGTGAATCCCTTGTTTGGAATAGGCCAATTAGATCAAATCCTAACAAGACAAAGAGGAAGCTACTCGATCTGCGCTCTGTTTGTCAAAAACAACAAGGCCCGTTTCTATTGTTCAACTCGGCAGCAACCCACAATTTAGTATGAATGATTCATGCTTCTGAAAACAGACGTTCTCTGAAGGCCTCACCGGCTCGTGCCGAGGCGTCCAGCTGCACTTCCGGCGCAGGTTCAGCCTCTTCCTGATTGGACACTGCCGGTCGGACTCCGCGTCCACGGTGCCGCCGCCCATCTCCAGAGCCCGGGCCGCCGCCAGCGTCGCCAGACTGTGAAGGTCAAAGGTCAGCGTCTCCTCACCTGCGCGAGACATGGAGATGGTTTCAGTTCAGTCATGAGTGCCTCGTTGTGAAACACGATGAGCGCTCAGCGGATTTATTTTCTTAGAGCGGTGAAACTGCGCCCTGAAAAGTGGTAATATTTATGATATTAGCTGTGTAGTTTATTTGATGTATACTTGTGTTCCTGCCTAATCGTACACACAAACACAGGCGCGCGCGCATCCAGAGGGGAGTAATGGTGGAGGTGAGATGGGGAGGAGGAGGAGGGGGCTCTCTACATCTGTCACTGTCATTAACTCTGTCATTGTCACCGCGGCAGCAGATAAAACAGAATATTAATGAGGAGGTTCACATACACAAACCTGTGCTAACACAACACACTCATTCGGAACACACACAGTTTTCGCTGAGCTCTGCAGACACGAAGCTGCACGAGCGTCTGTATGTGTGGGAGAAATGGAGAGAAGGAGAGCAGCGGGTGGCGGGAGCAAGAGGAGGAGGAAGGAGGAAGGACTGCAGCGCGGTGAGAAGAAAAGCAGGGAGGGGGTGAGGACTGAAGGGGAGGAGAAGCAATAAGAGGCAAAGTGTTTATTGAGCTATCTATTTATTCTCCTACATCTTCTCATTATGGACATGGACAGAATCCAATTTTCCCTCCGAGGAGATAGACGAGGAGAGGAAAGAGGTTCCGCTGGATCACTCGCAGGCTGCGCGCGCGGGAGCAGCAAGACCTGCCCAGCTGACACCTGACATTATTAAAACCTGCGCGCGCGCTTCATAGCGGGACACGGCGGCGAGGGGGAAGGCGGGAAACAAGAGGAGCGCGAGGAGGGCAAGAAGGATGAGAGGTCAGAGAATACGAGAGGGGAGCGCGGAGGGGTGAGCTCAGGACGGCGGACAGAGAGGGGCGGGAAGGCGCTGCCTCTGCCGGCTGTGTCCGGTCCCGGCTCGCAGAGGTCAATGTCGTCTCGTGTGTCAAGCTCCACAGAGCCAATGGCACGCTCCGGTTACCCTGACAGGATGACATCACCGCTGACATCACCACCCCTGGTGTAGTATTATGGAGGATGGCCGCAATCAATACGTACGTTCCACTCAACAACACACACACACACACACACACACACACACACACACACACACACACACACACACACACACACACACACACACACACACACACACACACACACACACACACACACAATAATAACACTATGGTGTGTCACTAACAGAGTTGAGGGCTGTAATAGGAAACAGCTCGGGGGATTTGACATGAAAAAAAACAGCAAAAGTCCTGATCATTGGTGACTGGAGTTTACTCTGGCTGTATGGACTAATGCGGTTCCCCCACCTGTTGCTGCGCACTGCTTGGTTAGCTGCCTGAAAAATGGCATCCACTCATAAATTCACTTGATTTTATTAAAATAGAATAGAAATTCCTTTTTTGTCCCACAGCGGGGAAATTACTGTGCTGCAACGTGACAGGTAATCAAAGCTAAATGATTACCGCACACAAAAATGGAATGTAAAATATAGAAAAACACAGTAAAGAATAAAATAATGAAAAGCAAAGGGCAAAATTTCACATGAATGCAATGCAATTATTTAAAAAAAAAATCTGTTTCAAAGGGTTGTGGAACTGCATAAGTTATTTTAAAAATGTTCAAAATGTGTCTACTTGGCCATAACAAAACAACAGACTAATTACGATAAGTAACAATAAAACTTTGCATCAAAGACATGCGCAGATCCCACCAGAAATGTTATTTAGAAATGAGTAAAAAATGCGCAAATATCAGTGAGTTGTTTGGGGGAGAGGTCAATCAGTAGCTGTGTTTCCATTACAAATCTGTGTTGATATTCTCCTAATTAAAAAAAACAAAACAAAACACTATTTCACAATTGCAGTGTTTCTAAAAAATAAACAATAAATGAAATTGAAATCACACGTAAATAAGCTTGTTCACGCAATAAGTTGTGATCCTGATGAGACTTCCTGTCTTTTTTGTTGTTTCTGCCAGTAGTAGCATCCAGTTGTTGATCAGGTAACTCATGTGATATGAATCACCATTCTTGATACTTTACATAAAAATCTGAAAGTTTCTTTTCAAGAAATTGCTGCGTTTAAAATTAAGCAAATTTACTTTCGAAATATTAAATTGTACAATTTTAAAGTTAATGGAAATGCAGCTTGTGATGACGCTTAGAGCAGCTCTGCTCTTCAGTAACAATGTCATGCATGGAATTGAAACTATTAAAACTGCAGCCGGCGTGCTACAAGCAGCATATCCACCAGGTGTTGGCTAATTACCGGTATTACGGTATACCAATGAAATAAAGAAAAAAATTACGATCCTCCTGTTCCTACTGTTTAAAGTTTAAAGTGCTCTTAAGGAGTTGCTGGAGAAAATGGAGGAGTGACAATATTTTTCTCTGACTTTACAAAGCATAAAGCATTGCAAGCTGGCTGGCCACTTACAAAAAAACAAAAAACAAACAAACAAAACAAACTTTGAAAAATGCACTCACTAAGTTTTCTGGCATTTAGTAAACAGAAATCATTTTGGTAATTCTAGTTAACCTAAAATGAGAGCTTTTGGTCTGATTTAATGCCAGTAAAAATGTGATTGTGTCTTTTTAATTGATGTTATGTTGCCAACAATTGTGCTGTTAGTGACATAAAAGCTGCAGACTGTCCCGACCAGCTTGTGTTTTTCCATAAAGAACAGAACAAAAAAGTACAATATTTTGAGCTATTAGCACAGTGAGTCACTGAATTTAGAGGGTGATAATTATAGCTGTAAAAAAACTAAGCAGGAGCACTGAAAAAAAAGAGAATGGAACTTTTAAAAAAAATGTGCTTAATTTACTACATGTAATCAGATTTACTTCGTCAGACTTAATTTATTTACATTTGCTTAGCATGGCAACTTAATAAACTTAATATATTTACTTGGATAACCTTAATTTTATTACCTGTAACAAATTGACTCCATTTTTTAAAAAAAAAGTTGGATAGCCTGTTTTCCTTTTTCAGTGAGTGGGAGTAAAAATAGTTTTTTTTCCCCCATTTGAAATAAAAGCAATTAGATTATGTTATTAAGTTTTAAAGTTTTCCTTCAGTACCATGTAACTGTGCCACTGTTCAGGAAGCTTTGTTCCAACGTAATTCATATATGAAAGAAAATTAGGAATGTGTGACACTGACAGATTTTTAAAGTTTAACTCTGGGTGCGTTGATTCTTTCAAACGGTTTGCTGAATTGTTGATCCGCAGTTTGGGATCTTTGGTAAAAAGCCTCGTCTGTCTGGGATCGATTTCCTCTCCCAATCGTCCAAAGTGACACAAGCCCCATCAGCTGTATTAATAACATTCTCAGCAACGAGAGCAGAGCTGCTTTTTAAGTAAAACGCGCTGGGATCTGGTGTTTTCCACGCCCCGGATGGGACTGACTTATTGATTTCACACCTATTACAGATGCTAAGCACGCGCGTACATGTAAACAAATGCACACTCACAAAGCCCGTATCTCTCTTTGCAGCAGCTGAGCGACTTATGATTTTTACACTTATTAATTCCGTCAACAAGGCTTGCAGAGGCAGGATTTACACACAAGATTACATTGGTTTAAAAAGAGGAGACGCAAGTGAGAGGGAAAAAATAACAAAGGAGGAGGAGGAAAGGCAGGAGGAGGCAGTCTGGTAGAGAGACACAGGGGCTCTGACGGAGGAGAGCAGGGATTCATCTGGGATTACTTAACAGCTTAGCCACATACACCGGTGTGTGCACGCCATGCATACAACACACACACACACACACACACACACACACACACACACACACACACACACACACACACACACACACACACACACACACACACACACACACAGATGCTGGCATAAATAAAAACACTTTCTCTCAGAGGGACGAGAGGAAAATAGGAGCGCTTACAGGAGAAGTGTTTTAAAGGAAAGGGTCTAATTAGCAAAGCAAGACAGAGCCTGAGGGACACATCGGGCTGAGAGTCTGTGCATGTGTGTCCTGGATCGTGTCTGAAGCTTAGCTTGTTTGTCCATCTCTGTGTTCCCTTTAAACACACACACACCACTCAACACACACACACACACACACTTTCTCCCCAGGGGGGAAAATGTGGTTCTATGGGAAGGAGCTGAGAGTGGGAGCGAAAAGGAAGGAAACAGGACAGTTAGAGGAACATTTCTGAAGGTTTGTGTGTGACATTATAGACATCTGGATTTCACACGTGCGTTTCACATGTCTCCCAGTCCACCTTTTGTTTTGGGTTTGCTGCAAGTTGGAATGTTTGTTTAAGAGGGAAAAAAAAGTTCTTTTTCTTCTTCCTTGATCTAATTTTCTGGCCTCAAAGAGCTAGTTTGGACCAAAGTAATGTCTGCCGGTTATTAACAGTAACAGTGCATTTATCTGAAGCAGTCATATTAATGTCGTATCCTTCAGCTGACTTTAGCTATTTAAAACAAGTCAAAGTGGAAATGTTCACATTCAGATTGGGAGGTACGCAGTCAGTGTTTGGGTTGTTTCTGTCTTCTCAGCTAAACAATATTAGTGTTGCTACACAAACGTACATGTTCTAAGGCTGCCGTTTGTAGCAAACCACTAGATTAGTCACAACTTTTTACCATTTATCATTTATAGCCTGTCAATCCACTCTAAGCCCGCCAACAGGGAAGGAAACCACTGGATTTTGTCCAGTGGCATTAAAGATGGTACATCCTGTTCCTTTTTAAGTCTCACCGTTATTTGGAGATTATCACATGTCACAGCTGATCAAGGATGGATTGCTACAGCTAGCGGTCTCAGCACATGTAATTTTGTCTAGTAATAAGAGTTAAGCTGATGAAATAGTGATATTCTAACAACAGCCTGTGAATCTTCCAGTCCAGTAAGTCCAGTAAGGTCCTAATGAGATGCCAGAGACAGGGTAGTGCGTTTTGTTGTGACCCCTGCATTTCGTCCTTCCTTTCCTCCTAAGCTAGTTATCAATCTATTAGCAGCTGCACACTGCAGGCCAGCTACTCGAGCCTGATCAATTAAACAGCTTTTATAAGATTGTCATACTTCTAGACAGTGTCTGTAGTGCTTTGCATTTTAGCAATTGCAGAAATTTAAGCAAAATCAACCAACCCCTCTCATTTTCCCCCCACTAATTTATTGCAAATTTTCTGCAAAAATGTCAAAAAAAAAAAAAGGTTTTATTGACTTCTTACCCCCACTTATTGGTGTCAGTATTTCCTACTACACTTCTGCCTTGGCCTTACTTAGTGTCAAGTCATTTTGATCAACATGGTGAGTAACATTTTTATTTTTAACAATAAAAATGTTTGCGTGTCAAATCTATTTTTTTTTTTTCTCATCTGTTTTCTTTCCTCAATAAGAGACTTATTGAGGAAAAACATTTTAAATTTCTTGTAAATATTGCTGAAGTAACAATACAAAATCTGATCTTGACTGCAGAAAACAATTCACAAAAACATTCAGAAAATCTTGGAGGGACTTTCCTGAGATATTCCATAATGAGCAGACCGGGAAGATGATCTAAATGCTCGGGCTTTACACAATGGCCCTCAATTTCTTATGGTCTGAATAGGAGTCCGCACAACATCTGAGCTAATTAGAGAAATAAATTCTAAGGTGTTACTGAAATAAGCAAAAACTGTAGGTTGTGAGTTCTAGGTGCTTAGATATTATGGTGGCCAACTTATACAATAATATGGCATCACTTCTTTAAATTAGTGTAGCTACGTCATAGTGTCTTGCCTGACATATTCAACTGAAGCTAAACCTTACAAAAAAAAAAAAAACACCTGTTTGATCATTTTGCACCTTTATTGCTCTGAACAGCCTCAACGTTGCATTGATTCCCATTCAAATCTACATTCCCCCAAAGGACTGATGGGAGAAGCAAATTACGTCATCGCATAGGTCTGCTCTTATGTTTACATGTCTTTCATTATAATCTGTAGGCCAAAGCTAAAACAAAGTTCCCCGTAGGACTAAGTGTTAGCCTCTCACCACTCTCATGATCTCTTCACCTCAGTACAGACACATAGATATGACATATGTTTGCTAGTGATAATTTTAAGGTCAAAAACAGTTTAAGAATGGTAGTTAAAAGTTATTCTCACCTTCTTCCTCCTTCTCTTTGAACTCCCTGCTCCTTCGCTTGATCTCCAGCTCAGCTAGTTCCCCCAGTATTTCCATACCATGGTGAGAAGAAGGAGACTCGGTCTGAACAACTGGTGCCGGCGGGTACAAGGCATCTCTGGTGGCACACAGAGCTGCCGCAATCAAGAGCTCCAAGCTCCACATGTAAGCCCCTTCCAACTGGGCTGCTGTTGTCATAGTGGAAGAGGGGAGTGGGTCAGCAGAGGGGGAAACAACAGAATATTCTACCAATTCCTCATCTGGACTTTTCCCACTCCCATCTTCTTCCTCTTCCTTATCCTCAACCACCTCTACATTCTCTTCACTGTTGTACTGATCCTGCTCCGGCTCCCCATTCGCAGGCTCTACAGGCACAGAGACGGTACATTCAGCTGGTCCAGGCTCTGTTCTCTCATTCTCCCCCATGTCATCCTCTTTGATGCACTCCCAATCATCTCCCTGCTCTTTGGACATCTGAGACTCCGTAAGGCCACCCAAAGGAACATCCACTTTTAGGGTTTTGCCTGCTAGGCAGAATGGTTCGGGAACTGGAGCTTGGAAAGGGCATGACGGTGATCCAGAAAGAGCACTCTGGAGTTCAGAGATAGAGCATCGTTTTGATTCACTCTCGGACTCCACTGCCTTGCAATCTGTTATATTATCTTCTTTCCTTGCTCGCTCTTCGGTGAGAGGCTGGATGGTGCATTGTTTAGAGAAAGTCTTGGTTTCAGATCCTGTTTGCTGTTCTTCCAATAAAGGTTGCTCTGCCGCTCGCGCTTCAGGAGGCGAAGGCCCGGCCTTGTAACCCATGGAAACTGGAGAGAAGCTATATACAGGTGGCAAGTCTGGTGGAAACATAAAGTGAGAGCAAAAGTCAAAGTTTGACATAAAACTAAAAGTGGTTCTACATGTCAGAAATCTGACATAAGACACATAAAAATGTACAGAAGTAAACTCTGGCCTAGCTTAACTTCATTGGCATTCTGTTCAGGCAGACAAGATGAAGCATGTGATTACAGTTGACATAGTACATTAACACCGAGGTGCAGAAAACACTGAGTGTGTTGGTGTATATTAAATATACAGAATGCATGTGTGTGTGTAGAAGTGTGAGTTTATAGATCTACGTTGGATATTGATGACACCCTGCTGTTTTCCTATGATTGCTGCGGCAGACCTGTCACCTCGCTCTCATTTTATTGATGATATCCCTCCACCCCCTGACAACACAGCCAGATGAATGTGTATCCTTCCACCTGTACTTTTCCAAGGACCCCTGAAGGATAAGAAGACTTTGTCTGAAGATATCGCTGACCTTCCTCTTGTGACACACGTGTGCGCCTGGCAGGTTGCACTCATGCAACACAAAGAGAGTCCATATGCTTTCTTTGACCTTACTGGCTGGCCTGTCTACCGTCTCTCTTTAGCTTTCACAAATACACTCAAGGACATATGAAGCAAAGGCCCTGCTTCAAATAATTTTTGCAAAAATAAAAAGAAACCATGTTTCAAAGATATACACCATGCTTTAGCAACCCTGCCTCTTTTTTTCTATCTCAATCTCTCAATCTTCTCTTAACACACCTGGCTCTAAGGACTGAGGATAGTCCTGAGGTGGTTGCCCTTCTCCTCTGTCATTGACTCTCTCCAGTGCTTTGGAAAGGTGTGAAGGGGCCGGGCTGAGGGCCGGAGATCTTGGCGCTGCCGCCGCTGGGCTCGGGGTCGGAGTCAGGGGATTTGGCGGGTGTGTCAAACGCGATGATGGCGAATGGTAGCAGGGTGACTGCCGGCTGCTCGGGCACAGCCCTGGAGACGGTGTGGAGGTCTTAGGCAGAGGAGGGGTGTGAGAGAAGGGTTTTGCTGCATGGGTGGAGGCAGAGGATGAGGAAGAAGATGGAGTTCTGGAAGTCGGGGATCCATTCGGCGAGTCGTCTATTGTGATTGTATCATGTTTTCTCTTTTAAAAAAAAAAGAAATGAAAAAGATTTGTGGTGCAAGAATTCTTGGAAACATGCAAATTCACGTTTATTGTAGTTAGTTCAAGGATTACTTTTTGCAAAAGGATTTGGTTGCAATACTAAGCAATAACATCACCATTTATGCTTTCCTTACATTGTTACACTATCAACAAATATTTTACTGTGTTCCACTCCTAAATCCCCGAAAGAGGAAGTTGGCTCCGTGGATCAGCTTACAACATTCTGACTAGTTTTGAATCCCATTACTTGAAGGCCAATCTTACTTGTCCTAAGGGGAGTCGCTGCATGTGTTCCATAGCTCGCTGCTGCTGCTGGTGGTGCTGATGCTGCAGTGCGTACAGCTCCTGCTGCTGTAGGAACGAGGTGCGCGAGTAGACTGGGTGGGGCTGCAGGTGAGGGGGAGCTCCTCTGGCTCCGTACATCGAAGGCCAGAGACCTGACTGCTCCAGAACATCTAGAGGAAGAACCAAAGAAGAAGATGGGACTTTACTGAGATAGATGGAGATTGTTAGCAAACTTACATTACTTAGAACTACATGTAGGCAGCAATATTTTGCAATAAATTTGAGTTGATAAGTTATAAAATTTTTATGAAATGAGAAATCGTTATCCCCATTTTTTGTTGTCATAAATAGAGCCAAGATTTCAATTACAATCACCAATCTGTGATTGACATGGAATAATTGGGTCCAGGTTTGATTAAAACTATGTTTTGTTTAATCTAATCCAGTTCTAAATACTAAAAAGCCTGGACAATGCTTATTTTTGTGTATTCATAAATAAAGGTTTCATGATTTCATGACAGCCAACTGCAGTAATGTTCTTGTCCATCAACATTTGTTTAATCTACGGTTAATACTAAAACAAACAGCCTTTATTATCCCACTCCATTAACACCACAGACCAACAGTTTTTCTAGTTGCAAACATAGACACTGAGATACAAGCTTAAAAAGACACGGCTTTATATTTTGGACTCATATTATCCTACGCTTACTTCACTAGCTAAAGCATCATGCTGACAGCCAGTAGATAGTGCTTCATTTTAATAAGAACATTTTTGAGGTTTTAATATTCTGTGATCTTGTCACGCCCCCTAATTTCACCCCGAGTTTCTTTTTTCTGAGGATATGGTACTTTTCGCCGGGAAACCTGCAGGCTTTCACCCGAAGACACACACACACACACGCACACACACATGCATCCCCTCCTTGGCTGGCTTGTCACTGGGAACCTTTGTTCTGTGAGATTAGCCTGAGTGGGCTAATGTTTCCCAGGGGAAGGGTTCAGTGGATGCACTTCCCCTCTCTGCAGGAACTCTTACAGAGCGAGTCAAGGGAGGCGGGAGATAATTAAATTTCACAGCCTGTTTGCAAAGCATCATCCACACACACAGACAGACACACACACACACACGCAGACACATATAGCATGTATTACTATCTTCACAAGGATTTTACATGGACTTTCCTCTGTTTTTTTTGTTTTTTTTCATTTCTATACCCTAACCGTAAATGTAACTCTGTCCATACCCACCACCAGTAAATGCCCAGCCCTAAACCAAACCTAAACTCAATTCACATCTTAGTCCTAAACGTAACCCCGAAACTCAAAACAGCTCTTCTTATGTGGGCCCAGGCTTTTGGCTCAAAAAGGAGCAGTGGATCCTCACAACGTTGTACTTGTTGGGAAAATGGGATTTACAAGGTGAGGAATGCTAAAACACGCACACACACACATTCTTTTCTCTCTCCAGCAAAGGTTGAGATATGCAAACCCCCCCCAAAAAAAAAAACACTGTAACATGTTGCTTTAGACATTAACATGACTTTTAACATGCACACACAGTCTAAGCACCTCTGCACTCTACCGCAAGAGGGATGAAACGACAGTTCAAATGGTTTGCATAATGCTAGGCACATGCAGAGGGGGCAATAGAATAGCCGCTTCCATTAACAAAGCAATAAAACATTGTCCCACTGACAGAGGGGCTTAGTTGAGCATTATATTATGATTAGCCAGTGATACTAAAACTCAGAGAGAGAGCCGGCAGCAGCAGCATCCATTGTACAAATGAGAAGAAAGCAGGAGGCAGCAGGGCAGTAAGGCAATACACAACAATCATTATGCATACTGTTGTTGCTGTGAAAGTCTGCTTTTCATACCGAGAGGAAGATGAGGCCCTGGTTCTGTAGGAAGAACCACAAGAGGGGAGTTAGGATCTTGGCTGAGGGACCCCAAGACTGGCTGTAGAGGGCTGGCAAGACCTGGTGGGAAGCTGGGGCTCATCCCCACGTGGCTCAGACCTGAAACAGGAAGGGAGTCAATCACAGACACTCTGATTGATGAATCCATCCTTGTAACCTTTTCACACTTTGTCATGTTGTATTTTTATTTTATGTGCTGGAACATCACAAGGTGTTGCACAAAATGTTTATAAATACATTTTTAAAAATGGAATGCTTTTATATTTCTTATTAATTAAGATTATTATGTATATTTTTTAATTTAAACAGTAAAATCAAAAGGAACTTCAACAATAAGCCATCATTTAAAATGGAAAAGTCAAAATCAAGTGTGAAATGGCTGGAGGCTCTGTGCTCATTCTCACCGTATGAAGGGCCCATCCAGAGGGAGGGACTTCCTGTCCTCTGCATCCAGTGGCGGTGAGCTGGGTGAGCATGTGCAACAGGGTCCCCTAATTGGTTTGCTCCACCGGGGACAAGGAGGTGAGGGGTCAGGTCACCGTGGCAGCTACTGGATGGGTGGATCCGAGCAAACTCCATGCAGTCCTTGTTTTCCCTGCAATGGCGTTAGGCGAGGTGAACTTTGTCATTATGTTGATTATCCCTCTTATTGTCATCACCATCATCACCATTATTATGATCATTATCTTCATCCGTGTCATCTTCATTACCTCTACCACCATTATAATCATGAAGAAAAGGAAATGTGACGGCAACTGGAACAGCCATCATCTTGTGCCTGGTCTATGACTACTCATTATATGTTTTCTTCCCTTAATATGACTACATAATAAGAGCCTGATACTTCAGAGACATCCGTATTAGTCCCTGTAACATTAATGCACTACATCTCATCTTCAGGAGAAAGAGAGAGATGTGAAGTAAGAGAGTGAGGAGGTACAGAAAAACCACATCAAAGGGTGAGAGGAGTAAATGGAGTGAGGGGCTGAGAGAAAAGAGAAGCAGGGCTTCAGACTGGGAGAAAGAAGCGAGGAAAATAAAAGAAGTGCAGCTTATCAGATGAGAAGAAAACTGAATAGATGCTACCTTGTGTGCGTGTGTGTGTGTGTGTGTGTGTGTGTGTGTGGGGGTGTGTGTGTGTGTGTGTGTGTGTGTGTGTGTTTGTGACTCTACCTGATGACCAGTTCTCTATCTCTGTCGTGGTGATGAAGACCAATCTGGTCCTCTGACATCCTCTTCCTCTCCTCCAACTCCCGACCAAAAGGATACACAGTGCGCGATACCCCTGAGTTACCAAGACAACAGGACAAACATGCTCACTATTTTCCAGAACCTGTGCTACGTGCACACAGGATATCAGAGATGGTGCTTTTCTTTCTGCTTGATGAGTTTATGAAGCAGTCAAGTGTATCTTGCGTCTCATATTTCTTATATTTTGGCTAGCAACACAAAAAAACAGTGATTACCAAAATGGACCAAACGATAACAAAAGCAGTATATGATGTCTGACCTTTCAGGCTGGGCAGCACCCGGCCCTGTCTGCTGTTTCCAGGAGTGCTGTCTGGAGAACGATGGGGGGGCCTAGCTACAGCGACAGCAATACCCACCGGAGGCTGTCGGACCTCCCCCTCTCCGGCTTCTCCGGCCTCCTTTGCACCCCTGTCAGTCTTTTCTCCCTCGTTAGTGGAGCCACGGCGAGAAGGGAGAGATTGCTTGGAGGGGTCTTGCAGTGTGGTGTTGCTTTTAGCTCCTCCTCTGTCAGTCCTCTCTGATCTCTCCCCACTCTTGTTAAGGCAGCCCAGACCTCCGAAGGGGCTCCGCTGTGGCAGTAACAAAGGTTGCTGAGAGCTGTAGTTCATAAGGTTCTTCATGGCACCTCCCTCACCATCATCTGTGTGTGGCGAGGAATGGGACAGAGGAGGAGGCTGTTTACTAACTGATCCAAGATGGCTACCTTTTCTCTGGTCCTCTTGTTGGCTCCCCACAGCTCCCCATGACGATGCTGCCTGACTTCCATCCCTTAACCGCTCCTCTGCGGCTGCAGGCTGGCTGTTGTGCTGCTGATGTCGTATCCTTGCAACCTTTTGTCCTTCCCTCTGAGTTCCAAGTCCAGTTCCCACTTTTCCATCTGGACTTGAGAGAGAACAGTCCCTTAGTGAGGAAGCTTCAGTATCAGAACTGGCCTTGGCTTGTGAGAGATGATGGCAAATCTCATTTGCAATGTCAGCATCTTTAAAAGAGATATTTGTTTCTAAGCTACAGGACCGAAGTTCAGGTTGAGAAATGCCGTTGGAGCCAGGTTTGTTGAAGTGATGTGTCTGCTGGTTCCAATCAGGAGGTTTGTCAGCTTTGCCATATCCCATCTGCTGTAGGTGGGGCTGGGATTTGTCCTTCTTCTGGCAGCTATTAAGGCGGCTGGGATGGTGAGAGGGACTTTCATGGGATCCCTCTATGGTTTTCTCGTCTTTTCTTGGCCCTCCGGCTGCTCCACGGCAGTCAGGGGAGGACATGTCCCCTTGTGATCCAACTGAGGGCACATAAGTTGAGCCATTGACCTTTGCTTCCCTGCTGGACCCTCCAGTGCTGGATGTGGGCTCTTTTGAAGGTGTAAGTGTTAAAGGTGGGGGAGGAGGACAGTAAAACTCAGGATGCGGGTGGTGATTTGCAGGGTGTAGCCAGCCTCCAGATACTGTGGAGCCTATGTGCAAGGTATGAGGTGGAGGTGGAGGTGGTGGTGCGGGGGGTGGAGGCATAGAGTAGGAAGCTACAGCGTGAGGGGTCGGGGGTGTCAGGAATGCCGCTGCTGTAACAGTTCCTCGACGCATACATTCGGATGAAGAAGTTGAAGAGTCACTGATTTTCATTTCCCCTGTTATGGGTGCATCTTTTGAGCTTTGCCTGCTTATTCCAGATGAAAGTCTGCTTGCCCCACCACCGCAGCTGCTTAATGTTCCACCTTTTGCTTCACAGGCACCCTCTGACCCTGTCCCACTGGACAGTTTACAGGCACTCATAGGTTTTGCTCCCTGACTACCCAAGTCACTGTCTTTATACTCTTTGTGTCGCTCTAAAGAGTTTCTGTGGTCTTGTTCCCGACCCTGGAAGGAAAGATGTGGAAGAAGAGCATGGTGTGGATGGGAGTAAGCTTGGTGGATGCCAGATGGAGTGGTAGCAGAGTTCATCTGATGAGAATGGTGTTGGTTGTGAAGCTGCTGCTTTTCTTTACTGTCCTGGTGTCGCTCTTTGCTGCTCGATTTTTCCCTCTCTTTTGACAAACCCCCCTTTTCGCCCACATCCTTAATGCTCTTCACACCTCCTCCCCCACTGTCCATCTCACGACTGCAGGGGCCAAGTGGGTGGCCTAACGCGGTCCTGGACAGTGGAGGAAGGCTGTGATTGGTGGAGAGTAGAGGAGACTGGGGAGGAAGGCCTCTCAGGTAGAAGTGATCTAGAAGAAAATGAGAATTTGAACATGTACATGTAATAATTTATTGAAACTGAATGGCCTCTGTAAATCAATAGCTTCTTTAACAAAACACTTCAATAATAAAACTTAGATATCATTTAGTTTTGCCTATGGTTATGTAAAAGAACCAAGGTGGCAGAAGAGATTAATTTCAACACAGTCACTGTCCCACATCAGCTGTTTTGTGCAAGAGTAAACCTGCATTGCAGCTCAAGAGTGTCTGGTGATTACAGACAGTCTGTGCAGCAAGCTGACCAGGGGATTTATGGCAAAAACAGATTCCACCACTGTGTAGTGCATCACTGACACATATTTCTTGCTATTAACACAAGAAACTATGAATATAAGAAAGCGACTGTATTTTGGTGAAGAGATGTTCCTTTCGGAGGGCTGTCACATGAAATTGTAGAAATTGTTTTGTTTTTTTTAAATGCCACAACTCGTGTTTTAAACCCTTCAGGGGTTTTCTGACTAGTATTTTATACATAACATTCTCCATCAACCCTGCTGAGCCCCCTTGGATCCATGATGCCAGTTTGATTTTATAGAGCTAGTCTGTGTGACCAGAGGCAGCTGAAAAAGGGCTAAATCTTTGTATGTTTGTGATGGCTGATGTATTCGAGTAAACTTTAATCATCATTAAGATTAGAGTTTTGGTTGGAAGCTAATTAAAGGGTTTAAAAGCTTGTTTTTCCCCTACACAACACACAAGTACTCTGTAGCACTAACCTTTTTGGGTTTCATAGAAGCGGGGCTGTCCATAGAGACTGCTGCTATGGTGATCCAGGGCACTCATGGACAGAAAAGGAGAAGCAAGACTTCCTGAATAGCCCGGGTACCCTGTCAATGGGAAAGGGAGAAGCAAGAGAGAATTCATGTTCCTTCCCAGTGTTGACGTTCAGCAGCACCCTGCACAAACGGTTTATCTCTGCAATCTATCATAAAAGACCCCAATTTTGGAAAAACACTGAAAAACTACAGCTAGTTGGTTCTATTTTCACCATAAATGAACTCTTGCACAAACATGCCAGATGAGTTGACATTATTTACAGTGGACAGAAGGGTGACAGAAACCACAGCCGACCACTATTGCCAAGTGTTTGCAGATTTTGAATGGATGGAATTTGCTCTTCTACAAAACACAGTTTTCCTCCCAAAACCTAAGACGAATAGGAGAAAGCATCACTCCCACTCCTCACCCTGAAACACACACACCAAGTCCTCCAAGGAGGTCAGTGGGAGGTGAACGATCATTTCACTTTGTTCCTCGTCTTCAAGGACGTTGAACTAGGTTGTGGGATTGAGGAGATCTTGGCAGACCCACATATCTTTAGTATATGGTGCTAGACTGTGTGGCTGTGCGGATGCTGGAGTCTGTTTTCCAGAAGTTGGTTTCATGCCCCACAGAGTGTCCTTGCTGGCCCGTTAATTGGCAGCCGTTAAAAGTTTAATGGTGGTGGCCAAAGTAAACAGCACTCCATAAAAACTCATCCTACGCATTCCACAGTCACACAGCAAACCAGCAACACCCCCACGCTGCTTCTAGTGTGCATGCGTGTGTGTGTGTGTGTGAGATTATTCTGACTGGCTAACAACCAGTGAATCTAAATGGTGACAATTAGCCAAAAGGCTCTATCAGCCATCTAAGGCCAATCCCCTGGTTAATGATGAGTGATAAAATGGGGGTGGAGAGAGAGAAATGGAACTGGAATGACTGAGGCCAAAATGTGGAGAGAAAATAAAGTCAGGAAGAGTAAAAAAAGGAGGGAGTTCAATGGTTGGATGAATGGTCGGGGGAAACAGACACTAGAGAAGAGCAAGGCTGTCAATATGAAAAGTCATGAGTGTGCTGCTGCTGTGAGGCGTATGGAGAGAGGAGCGGGGGATGTGTGTGTGTGTGTGTGTGTGTGTGTGTGTGTGTGTGTGTGTGTGTGTGTGTGTGTGTGTGTGTGTGTGTGTGTGTGTGTGTGCTTGTAAGGGAGAATGGAAGATGAAGGGACAAGTGAAAGGAAAGTGGGGAGCTTTGAGATGCTGGAGATGAGAGGACGAGAGAAAGGGAGGTAAAGAGATGAGGAAAGGCACGAGTACGGAGACATAAAACAAGGACAGGTGTAGAAGAGCCAGTAAAAGTAGAGTGTTGCGTGTGTGTGTGTGTGTTTGAGACAGGTTCCTTCTCTCTGTGCTGGCTATGCTCCGCTCCCTGGACCGTGGCCAGCTGGCAGGCTGCCTATTGGAGCTCCCTGGCTTGAATTCTTAAAACCAATCATTTGTAGTGTGTGCCTGTGCGAGTGCGTGAAGGCGTATGTGCGTTGGAACATCAAAGCCGAGCCACACAGACGTAAACTCTGTCTTATAGGCACACATACATTCTCCCTAAACACACACACACGCACACACACACACACACACACACACACACACACACACACACACACACACACACACACACACACACACACATTCCTGCTCTCTGTTCACCGCTGCTGCCTGTAGTCTTCAGCCTGAAGTCTTGCGTATGAGTTGTTCCACGGATTCAGGTGAGGAAAGTCACTCCGGGCTACATTAGTGCTCATTTTTATGGCTTAGTCATTGAAAATTAGACACAATTCTGTAGCCTGGCATAAAGAGAGAGTGCCAAACTGCTTCAATAACAGGAAGTAAGAAAATTAAAATCACAGGAGGGAAGTAAACAGCAGTTTTGCTCTCGCCTCTTGGGCTTTTTGTACTCTAGGTCACAGCCACTTAAAACGGCAAATGTGCCAACTATTGTCTCGCCAAGCAGAGTTCATGGTGCCACTGGCGAGGAAGACACATTTTGACTTGCAATGGCAGGAAAATTATAATAGTAATAAATCATATTACCACATGGCTGGTTTCTTTCAAGCGTCCCGGCATGCATGGCACCGGTATGCTGAAACTGATTCACCTGAATGGAATGCACTCATAACTTTTGTTATTGATTGCACCGCCGCTTTCCTGCTATGGTGCACAGAGATGAGGTGAGAAAAGCTGGATCGCTGAGATGACTGGTATGACAGGAGCAGCGTCTTTGTCAATGTTATAATTCTTGCCAGAGATTTCAGAGACAGTTTTGAGTTGGCAACACTCAGAAATGCTAGGCTGAATTCACAAAATGCTAAACTGGAGTCAGATTCTGAGTCAGTTTTTACTTGGTTGAGAAATATAGCCTGTGGTGCAAACTGTCACTTTGTTCGAGTCTTTTTTAGGTGTTATCTTTGGTCCTGTCCCGCCCACCCAACACTTCCCGACATGCACTCATGAGTGTACAAAAACACACACAGATATACCTGAAAGGGACAGATAACTCAGTCAAAATTTCACCACAAACGGTTAACAGTCGAAAGAGGACATGATGCATGAGGATCCGCATGCCGTTTCAGTGCATATGTGTGTGTCAGATCAGGAAGGGGGCCGTTGGAGGTCGGTTAGCCCAGAGGAGGGCCTGGAGGGTGGGGCTGCGGTCTGAGCCGAGGGGGGGATGGTGGAAATGGGGGTGAGTTTCGAATCGTACCTGGGTGCAAAGAGAGGAACTCAGGGCCTACTGAGATCCAGCTGGACGAAGGTGGTTATAAAACGTAGCAGCGATGTGGAGTAATGCTGATTAATGGGTTCCCTGTTAGCGTGAAGAGATTTGCGTGCTTATTTATAGTTGGAGAAGGAAGAAGTGGGGGGGCTTTGTTGTGCTTGAGCTCTGAACTAGAAAACAACCACAAATACGAAACCACAAACAGACCCAGAAACACACTCAGCCGTACGTGTGTGTGGCTATAAGTAGCATCATCTGAGGCATCGCTGTTGCACGTGTTTGGCCTCGGCTCCGCGTTGGTTAAACCACTTAATGGCTCCATCTCGGTCTAATCCCAAACCAAGACCCAGGATTAGACAGCGAACCGAGCTGCTTCCTGTGAGTGCGTGTATGTGTGCGGGTGCATGCGTGTGTGTGTGTGTGTGTGTGTGTGTGTGTCTTACCTTCATGTGAGTGGGGGAACCAGATAGGGGAAGTACTTGAATGGGTTCCAGCCCTGTAGGAAGGGGAGGCAGGGGAGGCAGCGGGTCCAGAAGGGTGAGGGGGATGGGAAGGTGGGGTCCCCAGACTCCTGGCCAGGAAAGAGCCCATGAAGGCAGGACCTGAGGGACACAAAGAGAGAGATAGAGAGGGTTAGACAGCTCAGCGTGGATTAAATGACAACAATTTCACTTTGATAAAGAGGAAGAGAAGTTCTAAAATGTTTCGGCTGTGCAAATTCAAAATAAATGCTCTGAAAATTCACAGATTACAAAGATAGACGCGTAAACGGCCTACAGAGGCATCCAGGGACGTCACAACCACTAATTCTACTGTATGCTACTGTGATTTTTATGTGATTGGTAAACGTTAATTGATGCATCCTTTCAAAGTGGAAGGCAAACATGTTGTTTTTTAATTATTTAGAATAAATAATAATAATAAGCTTTATTTATAGAACACCTTCCAACAATGCCTTGCATTGATCAAAGTTCTTTAGAAGGTAAAACATAAAATAAATACAGAGCAAAAATAAATTAGTAAAAAGCTAAAACGTGTGGTGGGTATTCAAGATCCCCTTCTCTCTGATACCCCAAAATAAAATCTGGTGCCACCTTCTCCCTCCAGAGGTAATCTGATTAGTAAATGTATTATCCCTGGTGTAATTTGATTTCAGCATGAATACTGTCATATAATCTGTGAAGTATTTTTGTATGAAAAAAAGCAATAAATTGCTGCTTCTATTTTCTGAAGTTAATATACTGTAGTCAGAAAGCAGATGTTTAAATTAGGTGATAAAGCTGCCGAGCCACATGCGTCTCAATATCTGTGTCACTTGGTGCTGACATATTAACCTCAATTAGCGGTTTAGGGAGGGGGGAAAAAAAGCGAGATAACTTGAAGCGATTAGCCCTGCAGCTGGTCTGACTGGGATTTTTATCTCTTTTCATTTCAACAGACTCGGTTTCTCTGCAGATCAGATCCTAACTGGTGAAAAGTGAGGCGTCTGTCTGCCGAATCTAAGAGTCAAAGGGAGAACTTGTCATGGCTGACATGTTTCCACCTGTTAGATTCATCGTTATTTTGGAGACGGATCTTTTTAGCATTAGCATCAAATGGCAAACAATGACAGCTGGACGTGGAAGGCCACGTTGAGAGGATTTTGGTTGTGATTCTTATATTTAGAACATTTTTTGACCGGTTAGATCCAACCAGTTCGGTTATTGTTCATGTGACCTTCTTGGAAAATATAAAGCTCTTCCTTTTTTTTTTTTTAAGCATCTCTCCAAGAAAGCAAATTCGATTTGTCATCTGAACAGCCATGATATTAATGGTTTCAACATTCACACCTTTGGATATATTGCTCATACTCCAGCTCCTGGAACAGCACTAAAGCTGTGTTAATGAATGAATGAGTGACCGTTTACCCTTTGAACGCACATCTGGTCATATATTAATCTCCCTGTGTACATTTACACAGGAAGCCGTGGACACGCTGCGGCTCTTTTCCGATTACTTACAGTCATGTTTCGTTCATACATCCTGGTATAGCAGTCACTGTCACATCCTTCTTTCCCAAAACTATGCACTGATTTCTGACCTCCAGTTATTGTAGTGTTAAATGTTCCTCCATCTTGTTAAATATATTAATGCAACCTCTTTTCACGACCTCTCTGAAGTCGAGCACCTACTTCAGCTATTCGTTCTACATATGCAAAAAATATGCTGATGTGTATTAGAGGCGGGCATTTATCTTGTTGTTTCTTCTCGTTTTCATCTTCTTGTTTTTCAGTTCTCATGATTTTTTTTTATCACGATAAGAATATCGATTTGTTGATGCTTTGACAAATTTCAGTTATTGGAAAACAAAATCTGATGCTGTGATTGGAAACATTATTCTTGACATTTTCTCCATTGCTTGTTCCATCAGAATACCAATAAACATCAGGAAATTTGAACATGCGATTAAACAGTTTCTGTGTTATATATCTAGTGTTATAGATCTTCTTTCTTACATGTGTGTTGGCCTGAACAACCTATTGTAAATGGGAATATACAACATTGTGTAACTATGGATGCTGTACCATGCAGTCACAGGCGACGAGACCTAAAAAAACAAGTTATAATTATTTTTTTTTAATTGAAATTGATATTGTTACCACAAAACTACCACAAAATAGCACAGTAAAATTCTAAGTCTGCATCACCTGCCCCCTAATGTGTAGCCAAACTCGAGAACTTAACCCTTCAACTTCAGCTTCAATTGCAGTGTTTTCCAACTCCTATTGGCTCGAACCCCGAGTTAGCTGACCCATAGTTAGCTGTTTTCATGCTAACTATGGGTCTGAAATCCCAAACCCTGTGAGTCTCAAAGAAGTGTTCTGTTTTCACCACAACAGACAGAAGCAGCACATTATTGCAGACTAGGCGTCGATCCGTCTACCTATACCACCTAACCATCACACCAACATGCTCGTCATCCTCCGTTTGAGAGGGGAGGCTGACCCCTGACCTTGAAGATTGTGAACCATCTTCTCAAACTAAGAGATCCTAGTCTCTTCAGACTCGACTGGGAACCACTCCAGTGCATGTTGAACACAACTTGAGTAGCACTTGTATAAATTCCACAGCAGTGGAGCCTGAATGCAGCGGACATGGCATCTCAAAGATGCAGTCCTCAGGTCTGATCCACATACAGCATGCAGAGGCATCAGACGCTCTGTAGTGTGACTGGGAAGAAGTGGTTTCATGATTTAATAAGAAGCAGAGAGAGCAGAGAAATTCATCACAAAAACTAAGTTAGATTTAAAGGGGGCAGTATTGTGTATACATTACCATGTTATAGCCCCAATTAGTAACTATGTTAACTTCAGTTGTTATAAAAATGACTGTGATTTAATCTCCTGAAATTGGGCCTTTGTCTCTTTGAAAACTTCTGCTCTTTCAGAAACTCCACCTTCAGGAAGTCTTCACAACATGGCTCCTATTAACCCTTTTACCAGCGTTTCACTGAGCAGTAAGTCCTATTATGAGCTCAGCTGATGTGCAGTTCCACCAACTGGTTGCTAACTGCTGCTGGCTAGTCTGAAGGAGCTGGTTGGTGTCGAGGGGGAGGGCTATTCTGTGAGGCAGAAACTCAGCTTGGAAGCTTGGCTTGGAAAATGCAGCTTTGGGCCCATCAAGCGTTTTGCCTAGCTGAATGGTTGCCGTGGGAAACTAAAGGATTTCTCAAAAATGCATGAAAGAATCAAAGAAACGCTCTGGGTATGGTTTTGATGAAGGCAAACATTGTAACATGATGTAAAGCTTTGAAAAAAAATGCAATCTTTTAGAAAATCTTGAAACGATCAAATTTAAATATGACCAAAAGCTCGATCTTGTTCACAAAACAAAGCAAAGTTCAGCCTCAGCACACCGAGTTAGACGAGTGGGTTTGTTCGAGTGGCAGGGTAAGGAGGCAACAAATCCGAATCCACAAGGAATCAAGTAATTAGCCACAGGACAGAGAGAGAGAGAGAGAGAGAGAGAGAGACGCTGGGGCGGGGGGCCGACGGGGCGGCTAGGTCGTTACCCATAAACGCTGCGTCGCATCAGAGCCAATTACCACAACCACAACAGTCCACAGTGGAGTCACTCACACACATGTACTGTACCCTCACCTCAGCTACATTGTGACGCCCTGACAACCACAACCACAAGTGCCTTCAGCTGTCTGCCAGTCCTTCTCTCCAAGAAACACACACGTAACACACACATGTGCACCAACACACGCACACACAAACACACACACGCACACACACACAAGTGAGAGGGCATGGGATAAATCAGAGCTGGATGGAGCAGTGGCGTTGTTATTAGCTGACAAATCAGGGAGTGTGTGTGCCTATTTGTACAGCTGCTACCCAAGCATTGAGACACACACACACACACACACACACACACGCACACACACACACGGTTTAAATGTAGAGCCCCCTGCCCCCTCTTTCTCTCGCTCTTGATATTTTCCCTCTCTGTAGTCATAATAAATCGAAGAGGAAAAGAAAAAGATCCATGGAGACATTTATTTTCTCTATTTTGTTCTCACTCAGACAGGATATTTTTACATCTTTCTTTGCCCCCCTCCCAATCTTTTCTTGTCCAATGTACATCAGCAGACTTGTAGGCAGTCATAATAAAACGCGGATTGTATAAAGCTGGTTTCCCAAGGCACACCCCCCATCCCGCTTACTGTGCAGACTGTTCACACACATACACACGCACACACACAGGAGGATCCACACTCCCTGTGTGGTTCATCATTTACTACGTCGGTGAAGAGAAATAAGGTAAAAAATGGGTAAAAAAAAACCCCATCAGCTTCACCTGATGCCCACATTTTCCTCCTCTCCTCCTTTTTCTGCTCCCTCTTTTTCCTGTCACTGGACTCACACACTCACACACCCTCCCTGTCTGTTTTCTGTTGACGAGGTGATCTGAAAATCATATTTGCCCACTCCCTCTGGGTTGCCGATATGGAAAATCACACCAGAGGGCCAGTCGCTAAGGTAAACCTAATTTCTCTCCCTCCCATCCGTTTCTTCCTGGACTCTGTTTCCACCTTTGTTTCATCCAAATCCACACACACACTCGTCCTCTCGTTCCGCCTGTCGCCACCGCTTCCTTTGGGAAGTTCCCATTGCCCTCCAACCCCCCCCAAAAAAAATACCAAACTGCTCAAATAAATCAGCAGCAGCTGATCTAAAAAACACACGTCTGCTTTTTAATTTTGTGTACGGTTTCAAACATCATACATAAAAACACACATCGTATTTCAAATTTCTCTTTGTGCATATGTTATTTATAATAAATACAAGCTGCTGACTGTGGATGCAGCTCCATTCAGTCTCTGCAGTGGTAATTAAAAAAGAAAATGTGTTTGCAATGCTTCCCGTTTTCCCAGCTGGCATCATAACTTGGAAAATTGTGTCAACACGAAAGCAGCGAATCCTCCAGTGTTGACAATCTGAGGTAATAAAAAGCAGAATTATGAGTTTTTATTTACACTCACGCAGTCGCCTGCACTTACAGTGAACAGGATCTGCTTCAGTTTATTTATGAATGGCTGAGATTTGTCAGGAAAAGGAGCCATTTAAAAACACTTATTTGCTGTTTTAGATCTGGACGTACGCCTCGACTTTCTGGGTTCTGTTGCTTTGGAGTTTTTTTTTTTCTCCTTTTTTTTCTTCTGTTTGTTTTTCTGTTTTTATACCTCTAAATGTAAGCGACTTACCAAACATTACACATAGAACTTTAGAGTTTGAAAGGGGAAGAGTTTGTTTTACTAAACAAAAGGAATCATTTGGAACCAAAAGCTTAATACCCAAAATGCAATATTTCATGTCTTTTCTCTTAAAATAGCCCTAAAAAATAAATGCAGGAAAAAAAAACTACAAAAAAGTGAGAAATAAACTGTGCTGAATGAGTCCATTCTTATTTCCATAAAAAAGTACTCAGTGCTTCTTGGTTTTACCGTCTCCTTTAACCATAGAGTGACATATTTTTTTCCATAACTACAGTAAGTATTCTCTCTTTGCTTTGACTTTTTCGTGAATGGAGCCACTGGCAGATCTGTAGCTGCCATTAGCTCTGGTCCTCCTGCCAGTGATTCAGGGTTTAGCTGCTTCTCTTCTGTATTTGAAGCCACTGCTGGAGCTTTCACTGTAGCTGTTTCTGTCTCAGTGCTGCTGTGTTCAGTTGTGTAGCATTCTTGGATGGAGAAATTAGAAGAATAGCACTAAAGGAATATGTGTGAAAGTATTCTGTTAACTCTGGTTTTTCTGTCTCTTTCCTTACAGCAGGTGATCATCCATTCCTCCAGTCAAAAGGAAGCTGTTCTTCTCTACTGTTACCACATGCTTTTCAATTTGAATCAGTGACTCAAAGCAATAAACTGGGCTTCTCTAGATATTTATCTAGAGAAGCCCAATAGGCATTTTTAGTTACATATCCTTCATATGAAACCTAATGTTTGCCTTACAGACTGAGTTGGTGCTACATAAAATATGAGAATCAACAAAAATGAGTTGACTTGAAATAATGTGCAAAGTAAAACAGAAAGGGGAACATTACACGGTGAAACTACTGACAGCAGCTGAACAGCAGTTTAAAAAAAATTCAAGAAAATTGTTGAAACGCTTCAACGAAGCTGGGTTTGCATTGCAAATATTCAAAATCCTCCTGCGCCATCATCTTCCAACAACTTCCTGTTGTCTTCTGCGTGGTCAGCAGTAACATCTGGCTGTTGACCATGTGACCCATGTGGTACACTAATTTCAGTAGAGCTCAAAAATCACCTTCTCCTAACAGAAGACCCTCGTATCAAAAAATCTGACTTTTTTGCAGTGTTTCCAGTGAGTAAATTTATTTTCAAAATTTGAGCAATTATATGGTTATTTGTGCATGTCTTATTTTCAAAATCTCGTGTTATTAGATTTCTCAATGCCATTAACAGAGACAATCTGCTGCATGTAACTGAGGTACGAAAATTAGCTAAAAGAAATACGCAACCCTGCATCTTCTTCTGTGGTGCTTCAGCAGTTGCTGACGAGTGCTTCATGAATTCAGAGTGAAATAAAACAGCACAGCGATTGAAAACAGGCCAGACCGTCCCAAGGTCCTTCATAGTTTTAAAGAGGGGAAACAAAGAAGGAAGAGGATGACAAAGAATGAAAATGGAGAGAAGAAAAGGGAAGCTCCAGTGGGAGGGTTGTTAGTGGTGATAAACCAATGTCACACAGTGGAAGAAGCAAACAAGGATGAAGCTGAGGAGTGATTTCCTTTGTTGCATCTCTCTGAATGGACTGCTGCTGATCAATAGACACACACAAACACACGCGCAGATACACGCACACATACCTGGAAGGATGATGAGTTAAATCAATCTCCATCCAATTGAAGATCAATATCCTCTTGTGTCGTATTGTCACATTTTCCAATTAACAAAAGCACTCTGTGCTCATGCTGATATACTGAACTCTCTCTGCGACACACTCATACACTCTTGGACTAGTTGAGACACCTCAAGAGTCTGAATGTGCAGCCTCAGTGTGTGTATGTGTGTGTGTGTGTGTGTCAGAGGTTCTGACTCTCGTTAGCTTGGCTGTTACGCTTATTGCCGAACACTTGGCAACCTCTCGTCAGGCCGACCCTTTCATGAGCCTCCAACCACCAAGAGCCCTGGCACCGAGCCTCCGGCTCTGTGTGTGTTCACATTTGTGTGTGCGTGTGTGGGTGTGTGTTTGTGTGTGTTCAGGGGCAGGAGTCAAGCCAGACCTTTCTGATCTGTTTTGACACCATGGCATTGCGCAAGTGACAGGGCTACTCAAACAAGTCGGTTAAGGAAGGCGCTTAGAAACCCCCTCACACAGACATACACACGCACACACACACACACACACACACACACACACACACACACACACACACACACACACACACACACACACACACACACAGACAGACACACACACACACACACACACACACACACACACACCCACAGGTCCATAAAAGCATTGTGGCACTGGGGACATCAACACATTCAATGTGTGAGTAAACGGCAGAGCGGTGCTTTACAAAGAACACGCTCAAGGCAGAAGAGTGGTTCTTTTGCTCGACTTGATCCAGATAGCATTTTCCTCCTGCTCTATCTCATTATTCATCAGCGATTCCTCTTGACTCATTCATGTTCCAGAAAGAGAGAGAGAGAAAGACAGAGAGAGAGGAAGAATGGTGCACAAGCAAAGCATGGCATGTCGCCTGGGACAAGCAGCCATGCTGAATCACATTACACCGGGAAGAAGAGAGAGGACAGAGAGAGAAGAGAGAAAGCGAGAAAAAGATTGGAGGGGGAGAAAAATGAGATGAAAGAGCTACAAATGAGAGATTTCCCTGTGAGGCGCATAAATCAGCAGACTATGAACAGCAAAGCCTGACTCCCAGGCTGCAGACCCGAGCATCGCCATCCACCACACACACACACACACACACACACACACACACACACACACACACACACACACACACACACACACACACACACACACACACACACACACGTTTCTCTCGCGCTCTCTTTATGCCTTCACGAGGCTCCGGTAGTTAGAGTAGTAACTCACTGCATCTACACTTGTGCTTTTATGACATTAAAAGTCCTTACGCTCAAAAGAAACATCATCTGACGGAGCCCACTTCACAAGAATTACAAGAAATAATTCAAAAGAAAAATTAAGTGCACAAAAACAGAGGGGGAAAAAACTGTACAGGATTGTACCGAATGTGAGACTGTTGGAACAGACTAAAAAAAGAATCTAGGTGTTGCTCAAAGTTTCCTGTCCGCCCCACGGAAGTCTGCTGACTGCGAGTGAGGAGGAAAATGTTTTTGACCACAGACTTAATGGACACCACACAGCCACCCACCCGCAACAGGAGGAAGGACCATTTTTGGTCATGGAGAACAGGAACTCACAACAGGAGAGATTCTTGGGAAGCAGGAAGAGGGTGCGGAGGAGAAGGTTGTCAAAGTAAGTTTTTCCATGTTATAGCAGAGAAAACAAGAGGATTTGGATCACATGACAGCGCTCCTCCAGCTTGGGCCAGAATGAGACACAGATACTCAGTTCAGGGGTACACACACCAACACACACAAGGCTAATGAAGAGCATAAGGCTGCTGATGTTTAAGAAGAGCCTAGAGTGAAGGGTGATAATGTGTGTGTGTGTGTGTGTGTGTGTGTGTGTGTGTGTGTGTGTGTGTGTGTGTGTGTGTGTGTGTGTGTGTGTGTGTGTGTGTGTGTGTGTCTTATTCAGTCCAACATGCCAATGCCACGCCTCTGGTCCGTTCAGTCTGCAAACACACTAAAACACTTACACACACACACAGTAGCACTGTCAACCATAAAATTGCGTAAGTTGAAATTCTGAAAATAAATTTGCTTAAAGGAAACACACCAATCTCCAAAAGCACGTTTTTTGATTGTTGTGTCGGGATGAGGTGGTTTTTTGTCGTATTGAAAGGCTTTTTTTATGATCGCATGAGTCATATGATCAACATTACTACTGCCGAAAACGACAAAGAAAACGACAGGAAGTGGTAGGAGATTCTATAATTTTTAATGACTCATCATGTCAACAAATTTATTCACGTCTGACTTGAATTCTATTTCTTATTTAATGGAAACACCATACTCACAAAATTGTTTGTGTGTTTTTTTTTTTTTTTTTAACATTAGCAGAATATAGACAAAGACTTGCGCACATTTGTAATGAAGACACAACTACTGACCATGATAAATTGAAGGTGTGTGTGCCCACTGATGGATGAAACACACCTAGAGTCAGGTCCAAACCCGGTTCAGCCCAAACGAGACCACCTCATTACGGGCAATGAATCTCCAAACCGAATGCAACAGAAGTTAATCACGTGTGAAATTTTACAGCTTTACCTTTTTATTTCTTTTCTTCTTTTTTTTTTTTTACAACTTTACATTTGACAGTGTAGCTTTTAATCTCTACTGCACACCCTGTTTTTTTTTACTGAAGCAATATACTGCATGACTCCCTGCTAACTGTATGACTGCTTATGAGTCAAAAGAAAGTTTATGGCAGGATATGATCCATACTTAAAGATGATAGGCAATGTGATGTAATTGTTCAATATTTCTTTAGATGGTGTTTCAAATTACATCTTGTATTTTGAATATATATATATATATATATATATATATATATATATATATATATATATATATATATATATATATATATATATATATATATATATATAATATCAGAAGTGGAGACTGATAAATTCATTAGTGAATCCAGAGGATGATGGAGGCTGGCAGAGGGAACCAGATTACTGTCACAGTAGAGAGATGAGCTCACTTGATCAAAATTAGGATAAAAATGAGCTGTTTGATGAAGTGGGACATGTTGATCAGTTTGGTCCTGAGCTACAAAAAAAAAAAGCTCAGACAGAAAAAAACCATTAAGGTATTCAAAGCCTAAATGAGAAAGGTGGACACAGTAAAGTCCCTGTCGTGTTGGAAGGATTTGTTTATTTTTCGTTTGTTTTACATCACTGTTTCCATTCAGCTTCTCCACTCGAAGGCTCTTTAAGAAGAAGCGAGGCAACGTGTTTGGACCAAGAATTTAAAAGATATTTAGCAAGTGACAGTAGTTAAATATTGAGACGATAAATCCTAATTATTTCCCAGACGGTTGAGGTTACAGCAGTGCCATGGAAATTTAAAAAATGAATTAGATAAATCAAGCATCCATGTTGGACTTCACAAGTTAGCAACTAGCTAATCGTAAAGGACAGTCAACAAACTGACCTTGTGGAAAATTTAAAGACATTGAAGCAATTAAATTCAGGCAAAAACAAAGAATGTTTTGTTCTTTTTTCATGCAGTGATCATGACTCAACTGGTGTCCTCAAATTATACCTTTTTGACAAAAGCACCCATAATATTTTTTTATCGTTTGTTTTATTGTCAGCCAACAGTTTTAGAAAGAGGCAGCAAAATCCAAGTTGGTGCGGTTTCCATATATAACTCAGAAACATTTATATTGTTTTGTCTGTATTGTCTTCTAGATTTTTCCGATTTAGCTTCAGTTTGAGTTACTAATTCTAATTGTGTAATTTATTCAAAAACATGCACATTTTAAAGCAAATACTCTAATTTTTATATGACCTAGCACAAACAATTCCTAATCAACAATGAAGGGCAGACAACAAACTAGAAATGTTATTTAGAAAATGTACAATGATTCAAATTTGAATTCAGTCAAAAGTTAGATCTGTCTTCCTCTTTGTGCTGTAGTATTTTTCAGAAAACTCATATTTAAACAATAAGTTGCTCAAAAAATAGGCACACAATAGCTTGTAGTATTTATTTTTTTAGCTAATGCAAGCTAATGGCTGCATAGCAACCAAGGACATCCAACAAATTCCACACATGGAAAACGTACACACAGCAAAGACTGTGTTCAAATAAAACCTGATATGGTTTTGTGTGTGTGTGTGTGTGTGTGTGTGTGTCCATCATTTCAGATTTACATCTAGTTGTTTCTAATCTGCAGTTGTTGCACAAAAGCTACCGCAAACAAAAGTTCACACAAACCTTGCTAATGCAGCCTGTCTCAGTAAACCTGAACTACAGCTTTGCTCAGACTGTGTTTAGATACACATTTAAAAGCAAGCAGAGTTGAGACACGTAGCAGCCAGCTCAGAGTTCAGCAGCCTTCACAATAAAAAGAGCCACTTTTCCCCAACTGCTGCAAGATCAAATATGGTCTGAGCCATGAAACCAGACAGATATTAGAAACATGCTAAATTAAATAACTTCTGATGAAAGTTAAAATAATTCAGCTTCCTATTGCAACGCAAAAAAAAAAATACCCAAAAACTTTATTTTATAGAATAAGGTCATAAATAAGGAAGATGAAGAAAGATACGAAGGCCACTTAAATAAATAAAATCTAAAATGAAAGAAAAAGTTAAATGACTCTTAAAAGCCTTGTAGCATTGGTGCCCTTCTGTTGTTGATACTCCATGCATGTAAACATACAGATGAACTGCCAAAACCAGCCTTTTTTATTACCTTGATAATTAAAAACACTTCTTATTTGGTTTAGTTTGAGCCACAGTGGAGGGGCCAAGGAGCCACATGTGGCTCTGGAGGTTGCAGACCCTGAAGTTAGCTCACAATGAAGGACTGTTAGCAAATTCCACATGGGGCAAATTTACAGACGTTCTCATCAAAATTCATGAAAAGAATTCCTCTTACTGTTCTTTTCTCATTTAATAATGTTCAGGATCTCAGATTTAGAATCAGTTACTGTACTAAATATGCTGTGTTTGTTTAAGGAAATTATACTGTTTGTTATTGCAGCTCATAATATATCAGCAGGTTAGCACAATGTTTCCTGGCTTCATTAAATAGGCCTCTAATTAATGAAGCCATAAGCTTGATGCTCTCCATACTTTTCCCTTCAATCCACTTGATGATAAAAAACAAAAAACAAACAAACAAAAAAAACAGACTGGTCTTCTTGATGAGGTTTTATCATTTACGTCAGAAATTAAAAATAATGATGCAGATGTAAATCATCTGCAAAAATAACAAAGAATAATTTGAAAGGAGTCAAAAAACTGTGACTCCACTCCAAGTGCCTGACTCTCTCCTATTTGACCCAAAACTCCTTATTATCTAATAAGCAATTATATATGCAAATTTACTGGAGAGCCTTTGAACAGTGTCTAATATTACAAATCCTTATGCTAGAATTTTTTAACTGGTTAATAATCATTTGTATCTTAATAAGCTCAAATCACCATAAGAAATATAAACTTAATTTATTCTGAAGGTCTGGATACAAAAACTGAATTCAGGCTGAAACGTTCAGCTTAAACTTAAATTTAAACCATTTTTACTATATTTACATTTCAAATTTGATTTAGAAAAAAGGAAAAGCAAGAAGAAATTAAATTCCAAACTTTCAACAGAATTTTACAAAATAAATAAATGACAGATGTGAAAATGTATATTTCTGTTCACAGTTTTGCTGTTTTGTGTGTGTGACATTCTCCAGAGAGCTCTTTGCTTTTTCTCCAACTGTCGCCCTAAAGCTTAAAGGAAGCAAAAGTTTTGAAGCTATTTTTAATGTTGTTCTTTTTCTGCCGCTGCTGCAGCCCAGGATCTGCAGCAGCGGTGCAGCACAATTCGGCTCCGGCTTAAGTTAGCTTAAACTCCAGCGGAAACAAACACACCTACACTGCAGAAGCGAAGAAAGAGGGCGGCTGCAGCGGAGGAGACGACATCCTTCGAACCAGATTTAACCACATCCAAGTTACCAAGCATCCATCCCACTGAGGGATCCTGTTGCAAACACTCAGTCCTCCCTGCCGCTGCTTAAACTGGCCATCCAGTAAAGTCTGCCAGCAACACCAGACACTGTGAGTTTCCCTGCAGGGATCAAATATCACATTATTATTGCAACATGCTACTTGCAAGCCATCTACACAGCGCTCACACCACACAGAGTTACAGCTCAGCATCAGCACAGGCTGAGTGTGTGCATCTGTGTGTGCAAGCGTTTCTGTATTACCCTGCACGTGTGTTCAACCCCGTCATCGTGCCGTATCGCCCTCCATCATCGTGAGTCGAGGGGTTGTGGTTCCTAGAGAAGCACTTTACTTAAATTAGACCCTCAACGACTCAACGTGCAGGTGTCGGTGTGTTTGTGCCCGCGTCGCCGTGTATGTGTACGCCCATGTCTTTCCAGCACGCTGACTGTGTGGGCGTCAGAAAGTGAGTGCGCCGTGTGTGTGTGTATGTGTGTGTGTGTGTGTGTGTGTTGCTAGAGAGAGAAGGAGAAGAAGCTGAACAAGAGAGAGAAACGAGATCAGCAGACAGCGAACATAGAGAGAGAGAGAGAAAGAGGGAGAGGTGTGGGGAGAAAACAGGTGAGAATAACCCAGTCTGACCTTATTTCAGCTCTTTATATTCCCTTATTACTGTAATGTTTACAGAGGAATGAAAGTTTATTTGAGAGATCAACAGAGAAGAAATGAAAAAAAAGACAGAGAGGGATAATAAACAAAAAGGAAACCACGGAGAAATGGAGACTTATGGGGTTAAGAATAGGAGTGGAAGTGCATGAAAGTCATATTAGAGTTGTGACTAATGATTATTTTCCTTCTAGTTCTGGCGTTTCGATGCAGTCCGCTTATTTATGAGTGTTTTTATTTATAACGCGCCGCAGTAGAAAACACCAGAGAGCACCGACTCTAAATGTCGAGCCCTAAAAATGTGACTTCTTTGAAAAGCAGGAAAATCCTGGAGCAGGTGCATATTTGTTGTGTTGCTTTAAAATCGCTATAATTATTCAGCTATTCTCGAAGTTTGCTGAGCAATAAACACACAAATGATTCATTTATGAGGCCGTTATGTTGATTTTTAAGCAGGTCTGTTTTAGTGTGTATTAAGGAAAAACTCCCAATGAAGTGAGAGAACCACGTGAATGCTTTCAATGCTTTCTCTCCCCACTGCTGAGGCTTTAGAAAGAGATTTTGAATGAAAACCAAATATTTCCAGTTAGAAGTTTCTATAAATGGATGCTAGGCTTATTTCACATTTTTTTAAAAAAAGAAAGCACACTTGGTGCTTAGTTTAAACAAATGAAAGACGTGCTCTTGACTTTATGTCACCCTTTGTATCTTTAAATCAACGATGAGATTCATTTTTCTGCAATCCTGAAATAACCTTTAGTAATATCTGGGTCATTTCACTTGTTCATAAAAAGAAGGGATATTACAGAATAAGGTTTAAGAATATGAAAGATTTTATATTATATTATGATACTCATTATGTTTTGTACATAACTGCAAAATTAGATTTTTTTTCCAATTTTCTTTTATGTTAATTCAATTGTTATGCTATTTTCAGATGCCTATTGCTGCATAACAACTTGCAGTACGTTAAATATTACCCAACATTAACAAGGCTGGTTAACGAGTTTATAAGTTAATAATCGACTCAGTAAATGTTCATTTAAAAAAACTGATAAAGTTTTTGTGCTGCACTAAAATGTGTAGCTTTTCATCTGGATGATGCTGGTCATCAATGCTGTGAAAATTCAAATTAAATATATTAATTAATGCAAAATTAATCTTTTAGAATAACTAAATTCAAACAACTGTAAGTACTTTTAGTAATAAGTTCTATACAAATATGGTTGCCATGGTAATTGTGCCATCTATCTAGAACAGATTCATAAAGCTTTTTGTTACATTTTTAGTGAAGTTTTACAGCTTTATGACAAAAAAGTTCCTTTTTTTCTGACTTTCTGACAAAACAAATCAGATGAGTGAAATCATCGCGACACTTTGCTCATTTTATTCTACCGGGTTTTCTGCAGTGTAGCTCATTTGACTAGAAAAACGACAGCACTGACATAAGTGAGGAAACGCGATAAAAACGCAGGCGACTGACGAAGCAGGAACAGGTAGGAGCGAGTAGCACGCTCTGGCAAATAAAATAAAAGAAAATAAAAAACCTTAAAAAAATAGTACAGCGTCACACAAACGAGGTCCCGGGATTATGCATGCACACATGCATTCCAAATCTTACCAAAACACACATCAAATGCGGGCTGAAGAGACAGTAGGTGGTTATTAAAAAGACTCGACAGAGAAACAGAGAGGGGAAGACGAGACACTTTACCAGCAATCAAAGATGCAGAGTTGGAGGTAGAAGGAGAGAGAGACAGAGAGAGAGAGAGAAAGACAGCTTCTAATCAGCCTGGATCCAGAATTTAGACAGGCACACACTGAGGCACGAGCAGTCCCAGTAGGATTAGGACCTCAGTTCTCCGTGTATGCGTGTTTCTGTATGTGTGTGTATGCACCGTGTGTGTGTGTCCCATGAGACTGATTAGCCATGAATGACTGATGACGGATCTGGTTTTTTTTAAGACTCTCTTGCCCTCTTTTCTTGTTTCTCTTCTCACAACCCTCGGCTCGGGCAAGAGTTTGGGAGAGGGTTCGCTCATTCACACACATGCACACATACACACGCACGCATGCCGAGTCAGACACACACAGCTGCACACAGCTCCATGTATATTCAACAAAAGGTTCCTGAATATACTTAATGCTTTCATGTGAGTCACTGTGTAACGATCCATGCTGTTCCACACAGCTGCTTCTCTCTCTTTCTTTACTCCTTCACACCCACACACGCAGAAACACACACCGATATGTACCTATTTCCCATTTAGAGCACATTAGCTGTCTTTCACACCAAATGCTAAATCTGTTCAATCCAAGTTTGCAGCAGCAGCAGCAGCAGCAGCAGCGTGGCTCATGAAAAGCGAAGGGTGCTGCGTTCAATGGGCCGTTCGACAACTCTGCATCCTTTAACCTCACCTCCAGATGAACCTGCAACCCCCCCGCCTCCACTCCCACCTCCATGCATCCATCTTAAACGCCTGACAGCAAAACAAACTGGACATAGACTGGCCTGAATGGAGCCCATTACAATGTGAATGAGGCGAACGGGGTTGAAATGACTGGAATGGAGAAGAAAAAAGAAGAAAAAAAAACCCACGGCAGCTGAGAATGAAGCGACGCGTTGAGTCAAGCAGGTCAGCTGAGTCAGGCGCAAACGTGACCTGTGGCGGCGCAGGCCCGGCTCAGGTGTTGGTCGTGATAAGGGGGTTGCAGCGGTTGCGGCCATGTCGCTTAGAGGCTTGTGGACCTGCAAGTCTGTGATGCGACTCTGCGTCAACACGGAATTGCCTTGGCCCCTCTGAACAGGAGCAACGTCATGAAAAACAGGCAATTAAAGCTTGTGTTAAAGTTCCATTTCAGGCATCGTGCAAGGTTTTCTTCATGCATTCCTGTCTTTGGCTGAAAGCAGCGCCTTGTAAAAGTATTGACGTCCAGTTTTTCAAATTTTGTGACCTTAAAATTGGAAACATCAATGGATTTCATCAGGATTTGATGTGACGGAGCGGTATGAAGTAGGAAAGGATAACGCTACATGGATTTTTGTAGCCTGTATTTGTGTCAAGACTACAGAACCACCTTTGACCTTTGACTGCTGGGGGTTTTACTGTCTCTACTGACTACACATTTAGAGTTAAGTTTTATTTTCTCATTCTTCACACCTCCAGTTAAGTCAGAATGGACAAAGAGCATCTGATGTATGTTTTACAAACATTTTGAAGTCTTGCAAACCCAAGAATCAGTTGGGTTTGCAACTGAACAAGCAGACTTATTCTGCTGTAAGGTAGAGCTGGAATGTATGTGCCTTTAGCTCTTTGACTTCTCTGATTAATGCTCCGCTTGTATGACCTGTCAGTTAAAGTGGATGTCCATGTGTTGATTGGTCAGTCTATGTTCAGATAATGGATGCATTGTGCAGACTGAGATGTTCCATGTATGTCCATTTAGATGTTTGCCCCCCTGGACCCCCAACCCTCCTATCTGCTTTGTTTCCATGATGCTAGAGACCAAGGAATCTCTGCTTTGACTAACTTACATGCAGATGGACTTTTCTATCTAGGTAACTTCTAAAGACGGCCAGATTTTATTTAAGGCTTTCCACTACTTCCAACAAAAGCATTGAAATTGTAGTCGTGTGACGAATATTGCCTCCTCCCCTTTTTGACACCAGGCTGAACTGTTTCAACAGAGCTCTGAGTGAAGTGTTGTACGATTGGGTCAGACGTTTGTTGGTGTGGCTATCTAGAAAGACTGACAAATGGCTGAAGTTTTATGAACGGAAACTGCAAAGTGGTCAACAGAGGCGGCTGCCCATAGAAAGGTGTTCTGCTGGAATTACCTTTATTAAAATTCAAATTCAAAAATACTTTATTAATCCCAAAGGTACATTAAATGTTGTTGAAACTCATTGATTTATATTCTTCAAAGAGTTATTGAAGAGCATGATGGCTGTACTGCACTAAATCTGAAGAAGCCTCCAACGGAAGATGCTCTGCCTTCCCATGGCAGTCTTGTGAAGAGGATGGTCAGGGTTGTCCATCACTTTCTTGATCCTATGAAGAATCCTATGTGGTGTGATGCATACTCAAATGAAGGTGTGTCCAGATGTGGTCTGGTACTGTGTGTGAAAGATACGTGCAGATACGAACTGAACCATGGGGGCCTTTAGCGGTATCAAAGTAAAGCGGGCTGAACAAGACTTTCCAAAGTTATATTTCCAAAGTTACAACAAGACTTTCCAAAGTTATATTTATAAAAGTTGTTGATACTCAACTCTGAATATTCCTACAATTTCATGATTATGCAGATCTTTGTGTTGGTCTTTCATAAAATTCCATTAAAATGCACTGAATGTCAACATTTCCATTGGGTATGAATACTTTGCAAGGTCCTGTATTTGCAAATGAATGCAAGCGGCACCTCTTCCGACACAGAGCAAGAAGCTGTTTTAGCCTTGTGTTTAAAACATCATTTTTCCTCTCATTCCGCTGACTTCAAAGGCGCCTCGCTGAGCTCTCACTCCCTGTTGCCAAATCCTCCAAACGTTTCTGATTTAGTGAGCTGGCCGCGGGCCGAGCTGCCCCGGGACGGCCCGTTAACAACCGGCCGTGTGGTGGGGAGAGAAAAGGAGAAGGGAGAAACAAACAAGGCAGTGTGGAAGAAGGGGGGGGGAAGCAGACCGAAACTGAGACAGAAATGAGAGAAGTGCTGAGAGATGCAGGCCTGCTAACAACACAAGGAAGGAGAAAGGTTGCAGAGGGAGGCAGACGGAGACGGGAGATGGATATAAGAGGTGTGGGGATCGATTGAAAAGGGAGAAGAGAGCAGAGGCGAGCAGGGAGGAACATGGCTCTGAGGAGAAGGAGGAAGAGAAGGAGGAGGAGGGCTGGAGCACCACTCGAAGAGCTGAGAGGAGCGAATGCCCTGGTGAAGGGGAAGTGAAAGAGGAAAGCAGCAGGGGGAGGAGGAGGGAGGAGCAAGGAGGAAAGTCTGGCCAGAAAGGGAAAGAAGAACAGGGAGCAGAAGAAGAAGAAGAAGAAAAAGGAGAAGAAGAGCGAGGAGGGAAAGAGGCGACCACATGGACACAGGAAGTCTGGCGCTTTCCTCTTACATGCCAAGTCATCAGATGGCGGTGTGTGTTCACACCCCAGAGATGTCGCAACCAAACGCGCCCCATTCCCTTTCAAATCACTGCTACCAACAATAAGCAGCTGTTCTCCACTTGGAAGGGAGCTGGAGACGAGACAAAAGTCTTTCTGTCAAAGACACTCGCTCTTTGGAGCAAACGTGAGTGTCGCCCCTCTACCCCCCAAAACTCCACCGTCAAAGCCTCCATAATACACTTACACTTTTTCTTTATCTCTGCGCTGATACCAGCACTCCGGTGGCTCCAGTGTCTTACTCTCAGGACAGCATGATTAGTTGTAGTGATACACTCAAGAACCTTTTTAATGCATTTGCATACGGTGGAATTTGAAATGGAAAGAATTTTTCTGTAACTTCACCGGACAATTTCCTGACAATGCCGGACCTTTTCTTCTTTAAATCTGATTTGTTTTTTCCATTGTTGTATTGGATTTAGGAGCTCATATCCAAGCGGCCGAGGTCCCACTGGGACAGTCTGGCAGTCAAACCTCTCACACTACGGGGCAGTAGAGGACACTGGTTGATTTTTAGACCTTTGCTGAGGCAGATAAGATCGTCCCATCACCGATCTCCCAAAATGAAGGAAATTTGGGCAAATTTATTGTGAACCTCCAATTTTTACTACTGCTAGAGGAATTGCTGTGAGGTTTTGTCACCACTCTTTACAACATTGGCATGACACGCTGGGTTATAAGTTGAGATCGCGTAGCAAGCCTGCTGCTTTACAGATATGTTTGTTTTTTTTTTTTATGCCCCAAAATATTTCCAAGCAGACAATTTTAGCAGTTTGCGAACTCTATCAGTGCTCAGCAGCAGGTGAGGGAGGGGCAGAATTATGCTTGCCCCAAACTGCTGGAGAAAACACAGACCATACACAGCACTTTGTCAGGTAGCTATCACGACTTCAAACTGCAGACACTGAAGAAACTCTGTTGGCGGAAAACACACAATTGCCACATTTTTGAATGTTGCCACGTTGATTGCACTCTTCTTTTATCATTTGCATCATCTTGGTGCGCCCACAAACATCAGTGTGCTATAGCATCTCCAGCACTATGATACAAATCAAGTATTGTTGTCAAGAATGATAAAAATCCACAAATTGACCAAATACAATACATGACACTTGACAAATATTCCCCATACTAAATGTTGCACCAAGCAGCCCCATACAATTTTGATTTAAACACCCATTTTTTTTAAAAAATGCTATTTTTTTTTCTAAATCATTGTCTACTATAATTTCTTCCTTGTAGCACAGTCCAGTTGACCATGGCACAGTATTGATTAAATTTGGGTCATAATCAATTTTTTTCCTCCCTTTTGAATCAAACCAAGCTGACAGTTTACACTCTTCTCCCTCCAGCCTTGGCTCGGCTGGCCACAGCCCTCACCAGCTGTCTCCTCCAGGCGGGGGGTCGTCTGGCACGCTGCACCCGAGATGTGCCCCCTTGTACCCAGAGTAGGATGGGTAGGGGTATGGGAGCAGGGGTGGATAATTCTTATGACTGGGATTTATCCACCGACGACTACTGACTCAGCTCTCTGTGTCCCAATCATACAGAAACGCACACACACTCACACACAAACAGGCAGGCGTCTCCTCTCTTGCTTTCACTCACTCAGACTCTTAAGAGGCGTAGGATACGCTGGCCCGGGGAGTCGGGGGAAGACGGCTACTGGGTGCTGTCAGGCAGTGGTAATCTGACTGGATTACCAACCAGGTGGAAAGATTCAGACCATCTCCTTCCCACCCACTTACACCCCAACCCCTCGTTTCAGCGTTGCTCGTCATCTCATCGTTTTTCTGGCTTAACACAATGACACGCATTGGCCGAGACTCCCCAAATTCCATGCGCAAAAACAGCAAGCACGTACAAAGAGGAAGTAATGAAGGGGTATGTGTCGCACATGCCGGTGTTACGATCAAAGTCAAGTAACTTCCAAGAGCCCACGAGATATTTTTTTTTCCAGGCATGATTATGATGAGCGGATAGGGGCGCAGATATTCGGCGCAGGATCTGGAGTTTGGTGAACAAGACTCAACATGAAGGGAATCAGAGCAAGAGAGAGGCAAGACACAATCAAATGGGAGGTTATCTACTCTGACAACAGAAGGAGGAACTGAGAATATGAACCCTACAGAATTGAGAATGAGTGTTTGTGTAGCATGACACTAACGTAAACTCCAATACAAGGTCCCACACACACACACACACACACACACACACACACACACACACACACACACACACACACACACACACACACACACACACACACACACACACACACACACACACACGCACACAACCATGTAAACAAAAACCGTCTGCTGTCTGGGAAGTAACACACCTGTTCAATGACAAGCACTGCCACTCCCTCCACAATACTGCACACCTGTGCTACTTCAGGCTAAACCTAACCCTAATCTCACACACACACATAAATACACACATAAACACACACAGTGAGGTGACTGCTGCCAGGGGCTAACATCACAGAGCAGGGAAGAAAAGGAAGAAAAAGGGAGAAGTGAATAAAAGCCAACAGGGTAAAGACGGAGAGGAGAGGGGGAGGC